>JAZKJV010009057.1:1200000-1606079 GCA_037367405.1 Ottelia alismoides | reverse complement strand
TGGAATCCATACCTTTCAGGTGGTGCAACCACCCTCAAACTCTTTCGAAGAGGTATGGGTGTTTCATCTTTATTTACTTCTTCAGTTTCTGGTCTAGGAAGCTCAGAATCTCCAAGGGATTCAATGAGTTCCTCTACTTCATTTTTGTCTTGACCTTTAAGGAAATCATCCTCCAGATTTTTCACATCTCTAGAGACAAAAACCTTTTGGGTCTCAGAGTAGAGCTGGTATCCAATACCATCTTTAACATACGCAATGAAGTAACACTCACGAGTGCTAGATTCTAGCTTACTTGCATCCACGTTCTTCGCATGAACCAAGCAACCCCAAACCCTCAAGTGAACACTAGCTTTGGTTCCATACCAGAGCTCATGAGGAGTCTTAGGTACAGATTTGCTAGGAATCTTATTCAGGATATATATTGTAGTCTCTACCGCATATCCCCAGAAACTAAGTGGTTGGAGTCTTAGGTACAGATTTGCTAGGAATCTTATCAAGATATATATTTGCAGTCTCTAGCATATCCCCAGAAACTAAGTGGTAAATGTGCTTTTCTCATCATTGAACGGACCATATCCACGATGGTCCTGTTGCGTCTTTTCGCGACGCCATTAAGTTGGGGATTTCCAGGAGGAGTGAGATTGGAGACAATTCCATTCTCTTTAAGATATTCCTTGAATTCATCTGAGAGGTACTCGCCACCTCGATCAGATCGAATCCGTTTAATCTTCCTATCAGTTTGGTTCTCAACCAAAGTCTTGAATTCTTTGAACTTTTCAAAGGTTTCAAATTTATGACATAATAGGAAGACAAACCCGTATCGCGAATGGTCATCAATAAACGTCAAAGAATATCAATATCCATTTCGAGTCTCGGTACTGAAGGGACCACATACATCGGTATGTATTAGGTCAATAGTACCTTCGCATATTGTAACCTTGTTACCGAAAGGCATCCTAGTCATTTTACTACGAATACAATGTTCACAGGTAGGTAAAGATTGAACCTGTAGAAAATCCAAAGGTCCATCCTTTATCAATCTATTGATCCTATCAACAGATAACTGACCAAGCCTTTGATGCCAAATCATATTTGAATGATTTTTATTCTCCCTGGATCTTTTAGGGTTTTTATTAGTGGTTATAGCATTCATGACATGCTCATTAATGCACAATTCATAGAGTCCACCAGAAGTCAAAATACCATATGCAATATATTTATCATAATGATTTATGACTAATTTATTACAGAAAAGGAATGAATATCTACTTCTAACTAGCTTAGATACAGATATCAAATTCCTTCTGACTTCAGGTACATAAAGACACTCTTTAAGTACTAGGACTCTACCACTAGGTAATGATAATCGACAAGTCCCAACAGCGACTGCTGCAACACTTGCATCAGATCCCATCTGGATGACTATCTCCCCTTCTTCAAGTCTTTCAGTTTCCTGAAACAAATGCAAAAATTTGCATACATGAACAGAAGCACCAGAATCAACAATCCAACTTCCTTCTCGTCCAACGAGAAAATTGGTTTCAATGATAAAAGTAGATTTCATACCTGCTGTGGCTTTACCTTTGTCGACCGACTTTAGGTAATCTGGGCAGTTACGCCTCCAGTGCCCCGGCTTCTTGCAGTGGTGACAGACGTCGGTTTTCTTCGACAACATTAGAGTGGATGCATTGGAAGATGAGCCAACACCTTGTCCCTTCTTCTTTCTCTTCTAGGTCGGGCCTTCTGAGAACCTTGCTTTCGACCGCGCTTCCCTCTGACTTGTGCAACCATTGCACTACCAGCGGGACCATCTTTCTTCATTACGTCTTCAGTAGACTTTAATGCAGCAAGAAGTCCAACGTTTGTCAATTCCAGTTTGTTCATGTGGAATGAGACCACAAATGGGCAAAGACAACAAAATAAAATCAAATTGCATGTTTGCATCCTTGGTTGCCCCAAGAGTTTCCAGCTCCAACAGGTACCCAAACATTTTGAGTACATGTTCACAAACCGAAGTTCCTTCATGCATCTTGCAGCGAACGAGTTCTTTCATAACGTTGTATCGCTGGGTGCGGTTATTGTCACCAAAACATATCTTTCAGATTCTGCATTTATTTCCTGGCAAGTGCTCATCTCCACATGTTGTTTCTGAAGAACATTGGAGAGAGAACCCAAGATATAGCATCTAGCCAAGATATACTTGTCATTGTAAGCTTTTTCTTCCTTTGATTTAGGGTTTTCATGCTTGTCTTCTGAGAGCACATAACTTATGCGCTCAGCCGAGAGTACAAGCTCCAAATTATAGATCCAATACGAGTAATTTGGTCCGGTCTGCTGGTTGACCTCCAGAAGCCTGCTTAGTGGGTTCATGGGCTTCATTTTCTGAAATTAAGAATGCACTATATTAGAACATATAATCATACATTCAATTTATGATATTTGATTAAGGCATTTTAAATCAAATTAGTCTTGCTGTGTCAACTATGAAAGTTTATTCCCTTAATCACTTTCAAAGTAAGAGATATACTTACCGCTATATCTCAAACAAGAACTCGGATCTCCTCTTTATCTTTGTCATATCCCAATAATATGAGAACCTATGGCTCCAATAAAGAGAAGCGAGAACACATTCTACCTTGCAAGTCCAACTTGCATTTCCCAATTGGGTCTTTAATACCCAGGCCCACCACCCCTAAGGTGATGTTGACCCGTCATTAATTGAACCAACCGTCAACAGGAATACAACTTGCTATGCGCAATCCAATATCGCCCCAATAATATGAGGACCCGATATTGGGGTCACTACGCATACGTCCTTACTCTTTCGAGAAGCGACAAGCCCGATCGAAATGGACCATATGCAGGAGCTGTCATTTCGGACATGCGTCTCTTACATATAATATCCGGCGACGAAACCCTTCGGCTTGACGGGAGACCATGGATGTCACTTGTGTGATCCTCCATCTCATATTCAAATTTTAATTAATTATTATGAATCATATTCATGTAATTAATTCTTTCAAAGGAATTAACAACTCTATTCATAATAGAGTGTTTTAATTGGACATAATTTAATTCAATCATATTAAATTAATTATCAATCCAATTCAATCAACAAACTTGATTGGTTTACTTGAATATATATATGCTATTATCTCAAAGTACTCATTAATTCGAATTTTAATAATTAGAAAATACATCTTGATTTCTTCGGCATTATCGAGTCCCTACCCGCTTTCATGGCCAGTACTGACGAGAGTGGGACAGACCACATACGTTGCAACCCGCTACCCCAATGCTCTCCGACTAGACACCATATCTGCCTCAGGAAAGGATAATGCCAAATAGATCAATTTGTACCTGAGATGATCATCGATTCTTCAACTGAAATTATACCATATAGTAATAATCAAAACACTTTTGATTATAAGGAAATTTGCTAGACAAATTCCCAATCCTATTCAAGTAAGGAGTTTGATGATTGTGTTTCCAATTATGATCTAGATCAAATCTAATCAATTTATTGGTTGAGGCCAAGTCAATTAAGGAAATAATCATCTTCCAATATTTCTCAAATATTTTCCATAATTATTTCTTAAAATTAACAATTAATTTTATTAATTGACAATCACATGGTTCTTGATAAGGACTGTAATATCAATAGTGACCCCTACTTACTAAAATTAACATGTCTCAATCAATTTAAATCCAAATTAGACAAAATCAATTTTCAAAGATTGCTAATTTTATTTAGTACAGAACCTAAGTGATATTTCATGCTTTTCAAGGTAGATAAAAACAATAATTAACTCATTAATCATGTTAAGATTTGCAGTTCCCGCAACAGTGCATACATGTTCATTAAAACAACCATATCTCGAGCAAACGGAATCCAAATTACGTAAACTCAGATCCTATGATTTTCTTATTTAATGGGGAACAAAATCCAAGTGATTAATTCTTGTTTAAAAAATTTAAACAGGTCCGAATTTATTCACTAAACAGAAGTGCGAAAATCAAATGCGACAAAAACTTTCGCGACCTCTACGAACTCAAGTCGTCCTAGATTTGCGGATCGTATCCAAAACCTTCGACCTAAGGCTCTGATACCACTTGAAGGATATGGAATAATCCTCAAGCGTATCATGGAAGCGTGAGCGTCATATCGAATACGATGGAGAACGACTAGTCGTACTAATTGTTCGGTGCCGTATAATTTTAAAAAAAAATTCATGCGATGAAACCCCATGATCCAAGAACGATTCTTGGATCGTTTCATCTAGAACCACAACATGTATAAGGATTTCCTCTTGAAGTGTGGTTGATCGAGTCTCTACGATAAGAGACCTCCTGTCTCAAGTCCGATCGTCGGAGAAGAAGCTAGCGAGCGCGGGGATGAGTCGCGTGATCCTCGTAATCCAACGAGTTGATCCAAGCACGGTGAACTCTTGATCTCGTCGCACGAGATCGAACATCTTCTTTGCGAGCGTAGCACTCCAAGAAGACAGAGAACCGAAGAACATCGAAGCGGCGATGCGGTGGTGAAGGCGACGACGAAGAACTCTCCTCTAAGGTTTGGTGGACGACCACCAAAGAGAGGGAGAGAGAGTTGGCGTGTGGGGGGGGGGGGAGAGATGTGCTTCCAAAAGCATAGCCCTAGAGAGCATGATATGCCTCTCTATTTATAGGATTTTGGGATCCATGGATCTCAATCCATGGGACTCATAAAATCAATGGTTGAGATTGATTTATGATCAATCCAATGGTCAAGATTGTTGTTGGTAAAAGCCAACTACTTATGATTTAATTTAGATCAAATATATTTGACAAATCAAATATACATCAATCCTAAAATCAAACCAATCAAATAAGGAGACAAATTCCATGGAGATCTCATCTCCCATTGGAATATAGTGGACGACCACCAATTCCAAGTAGGAGTTGGTAGCCGTCCACTTATTTCCAAGTGGGGCAATCTCTTGAAATCTCATGAGATTGCATATCTCCATGAAATTCTCCATTATTTAATCCAAAAACTTTTGTTGTGATTTATTCTCCAAAAATAATTCATAATTAATGTTGAGAATATTGTAATCTTATCATTGGAAAATTGTGAATTACATTCACAACCTAAAACAATATATAATTTACATTTTCAATTAATTAAACAATGTGTATCCAATACACATTATAATTAATCAACAAATATAAATAATAATTAGCTCTCTCTAATACATTATAAATCACATTTATAATATATCATGAATAATTGGATATTACTATCCACATTATTCTTATCCACAATAATTAAATCACATTTAATTATATTGGATAATTCCTACACACATTAAGATAATTAAATCACATTTAAATATCAATTTCTTAATGCTTAGATCTTAAGGAATTATTCTTGAACCCTTCAAGAATAATACGATTTCTCCTCGGATACTTGGAGATAAGAACATGGGGATTGTATTGTTCCACGTATAGTGACTTGGATATTGAGATCACATCTCAAATCCAGATCTCAGGGACCTCTCATAGATGTATGATCCCTTTGAGAGATCGTATTACTCATATGTCCTTACATGCACACCGCTCGCCGGTGTATAGACCTTGGTTAGGTCATCAACTTATTGGTCTGACAAATGTACACACTCAGACATATAGCAATACATCTGTCTTTGATCAGAGGATGTGTGCCTATGTTGTGATAGTATTTAGCATAGGTCTTTGGTTATCTCGATCTCGTTAAGTCAAACCATTGACTCAACTAGTATGATACCTTTGAATCACTATTCCCATGCAGAGGACCTGCATCAAGAGGTCGATCAGATATTAGCCTAATGAGAAAGGATTGTCATCTCCTACTCAGGCTGGATATCATCACTTGATAATTATTTGATGATGCTTGATGAGTTCTCTATTTAACTCCTTAGATATCCATCCAAGCATCAACCTCTATGATTAAACAATGAATCAACAACTGTATGATTATTGAGTTGACCATGGTACATAACCCTTATTGTACAGAGGGACCTTATAGTGCATTCATTCAATCAATCTCAGAAAGGGAGTGAAACATAATCAATAACTTTTATTGATAAATCATTTATTACAATAACATTTATTGCAGGAATGGTTCGCTTCGGGACCAGATTGCTAACAGTTCTTTACCTCGGAAGTTTACGATGAGTGAAACAATCCCCCGTAGCCTTTGGTGGATCAATTAGGTAATTGAATGATCACCCTAGTCTTTTTGAGTTGTTCGAGTTTGAGTTGGTCAAAGACGGACTTGGGGAGGATGTTTAATGTGGAGTCATCATCTAGCCGAATATGAGTGAATGTAGAATCCTCAATTTCACACATAATCTGAGTTAACCACTTGACTTTGTGACTTTTGACTTTATGATTCATCACCAAGGAGCTTGCCATAGATATGACATGATATTCAGTTCTTGAGCATTTCTTGCCCGTCTTTTTGGGGTTTAGTCGACTCTTCACAATTCTCTTAAGACCGGGCATATATTCTATGGCCTTAATCAATGGGCTCTAAGATCAGACTCTTGTTGCTTCCATGTCAGAGTTGTCCATTTTTTTGAATTTTCTATTTTTTCATTTTTTGTATTTTCTGCAATATGGTTAGTAGGGGGTCAGAGATCAGAGGTGGTTGTGCCTGATTGTGAGTCACATGATGATTCAATGGTTCACCAGGTGGTGGCCTCACTTCTTATGAATTCTGCATAGACTGGATGAGATCACATATTTTCTAAATCAAAGCGTCTTCTCTATGATTAATCTGAGCAATGTCATCCTTAAACATATCATGACTAGTGATTGAATAATCATTCTCCACGTGTCGTGATTCTGGCATGTAACCTCGAGTAGATTATTGATTGTTCATAATCATTATGGTCTGGTCATGAGTTATATTTACTTGACTCTGATTTTCTCGTAGATTGTCGAAGGAAAATTGATTGTACTCAAGAGGATAGTCATCCTGAGTAGGGGGTGGTTCAAGAGGTTGTGAGATCATAGTAACCGGACATCACGTTTTGCAGTCAATATCGGTTACTCTATTGTTCATCCTCAATTCGTCTCGCTCTCTCATGTCCATAAAATTGTCAGAATGTGAGAGAGGTATATTGCATGAAGAAGTGTGGTCATAGGGTGGGATGTAAGGGAGGGAAGATAATGATGGCCGAGGGGAACCTGATTTGAAGAGCAGGTTTCCCTGAGAAGTGTGAGAAGAAGGATATCGGGTCATGGTCATGGAGATCGGGAAAGAAGACCATTGTGCCGTCGTCTTCTCAAGAGATGGATGAAATGATCTGCAAACCACGATTTGCTTGCGATTGCAAGGTCTTTGACGCACACAAATCAAACACAAAACAAACATGTAGATTCACCCACTCAACACTGGTGAAGGCACGTTAGGGTTCGACCTTTTATCTTTTCAATTTTATTTTAATGATAAAACAATCTTGAAAATTAAGCGGAGCTGTTAGGTGCCGAAATATTTCACAAAGACTGTCCCGAGTTCTTATAACTAGTTGCATCTACATTCAGCCAGTATAGGTATAAGTACGGACCGTTTAAACGGCTACCCGTGTTACTTGAAGACAGAGCCTTCTGCAGTGTCATCTAAACCACCTACTCTACTAAGGGAATTCAGACCGTAAAACGACTACTCGAGACCCTCACTGAAAAGTAGCTAATTGTTTTTAAAATCAATAATCTGAATGAAACTTTTTGATTTTGGGTGTGTCCTAAGGTGTGCGATCTTGTCCTTACAAACAATGAGTGGATTTCTCTCCACCAGACACAAGTTAATTTTATGTTAGTTTTATTTACAATCACCTTGATTAGCAGTCCCAATTTTAAATTAAGGTTATCACTGAAGTTTATGCGAGCATAGAAATTCACGCCGAACGAGCAGTCCCAATTCCTTTAATTCCTAAGTTGTAAAACTTGAAGAAGGCAAATCGAAAAACCAATGCAAACGTAAATCAATGATGCATGCTTAAGAAGAAGACTTACAATGACTCCCCGTGTTCTTCATTCGGGATGCAAGACAAGGAATTTAAATTACACTAAATGATATGCACAAATGAAAAACACCCTAAGCAGATAGTTCTATTAGCGGGAAGAATTGATTTCAAAATTTGACTAATGTTGAACGATTTATAGTGCGTCTAGTTAGTGAGAGTGTGGCCTAAGAACTATGAGCACAATTAATGATAAATAAGCAAGTGTATATGTGCCTAAGTCCTACGCCACTCAAGTCAGATCCCAACCACACAGAAGGGGTTGAAACATACCCGACATACCAGATAGAACTTCAGTCCAAATTATTACAAGGGTTCAAAGAGAGGGACCCTGAGAATAATGGGGGAAATTAAATCTAGACTAACTCTCTCTCTCTCACACAAAAAATCAGTCTTCTTCGCAGATCCTTGATTTATCTCCAAAAAAAAATGTAAAATGCAATGTAGAAAATAAAATGCAAACAAAGAAAAAAATGACACAAAAATTAGTTTCACAAAAATTAATTACAAAAATACTTCAAAACCCTAAAAATAAGTCGTTCCCCCGCAACGACGCCATTTGATTTATGCGAAACTTGCCTCTTTAATAATCTATAATTGTCGTAGTATAGGAGATAAATTTGGTTTAGCAAAAATCACAATCGTTTGAATGTTGTGGAGTATTTTTTACTTGGTAAGTCTACTAAGGTCGAACACAGGGAACGGTGATTCTTAGTTATGTAGTTTTAAACTAAATTAATTAATTAATTTTTATTTGGTTAATTTCTATGTTTGGAAAATATAATACAATGTAATGCTGAAGATGCGATGTAAAGAAAATAAACAAAGAAAAATTATGCCCAGGATCTGTAATTTTAAATGTATTAAACCCCCAAATAATATGATCTATAATTCTGCAAAACTAATCAAATCACAAAGGATTGAACTCAAGAGATATTCAAACTGACTCAATGCTTCAGGTTAATAAATCAATTGATACTCAAAAGCAAAATATCTGGCCTCCAAATTTCTTTGATTCAATTCCTCGAATAGTCGACAATAAATCTTAGAGGAATAAATCCAAATTAATCCCTGGGAAAATTAAACTATTGGGAATAATCAACAATGATCGCAAGGAGTTAATCAAATTGAAATCCTCATCCGAATTCCTGCAAAAGATGTCGTAATTTCTCAACGAAAATGTAACACAAATATGTCAAAATTAACCTGCATATGTCAACAGAGATCCTCAAATAATAATTATAGACAACCTCAGATCTATCCACAAACTATGATAAGTGATAGAGCATGAAAATAGCTTCAAAATGACATATTATATGCTAAAAATGGAGTTCGTGTGAGAAAAATATGCTAAAATGAATTTGCAGAGACTAAAGTGTAAATAAAACAAAGTTTTTCTTTCAGAAAGGTCCCTGGAGGGGCTTATCTACAATTTTGAGAAGTTGGAGGGTCCCTATGTAATTTTCTTATGGCAAGGTTATATATGCAATTTATAAATCTCGCGGGGGCCAGATTGCAATTTCTCAAAAAGCACGTGCATAGCACGTGCAGTCTGGACGGACCTGCAAGCTTGGGAGAAGGAGCTAAGGCTCAGTGGGGAAGCAGAGGCTAGGGAGATCTGGGGCAGAGGCTCGGAGCCGAAGCAGAGGTGCGGTCCCGAGGCTCCATGTGGCGGATGTGAGTGCTTCGGGCCACCCGAACCTTTTGGCTGGGGTGCCAGGTTCGGAGTAGTGTGTGGCTGGCTTAGAACCGTTGGATCCAAGCTATAAGCCTGATCCGACGGCTGATGAATCTCGAGGGCATCGGTGTGGCTGACGAAGGACGGCTGCACGCGGGTGGTGTCGGGCGGAGGGGGTTGGCGGACACGTCTCCCAAGGCAGGCAGAGCGGCGATGGGGGAGTTGCGATCGTCGATGGCGAAGCACACGACAGAGCTCGACCGACACACGGCTGAGCGGTGGCGTGGGGTGGCAGGATTCCACGGTGGAGGGCAGAGGCGATTCTTCAGGAGAGGGAGATGGCCCTCCGCGGCTGGACTCGGTGTAAATGGAGTGACGGAGCTGCGTGGCGGCAGAGGTCTGGAAGCAGTTGCAGTGGTGAGTGGCGGAGGGTGGTAGGATCAATCTTCACCTGCAGAAGTTAGAGGGAAACGAAGGAAGGTGGTTGTGTGATGGTGGAGGTCCTAGAGCTAGATTGGTGGAAGGGATGAGATAGAAGGGGAGGCGATAAGGTTCGAAGGTGGGGATGGGTTCGAGCGTGGGAATCGAGGGAGAGGCAAAGGAGACGACTGCAGATAATTTGGGAGTGAAGGTGGAAGGATTATTGGGGAAGAAGGTGTAGTGGGGTGTCACCTGGGGAGCAGGGGAGAAGGAGCTTCTCCTAGTTTTCGCTTCAGATGGTCGGCGAGAGATGCCTCGAAACTCGGTTGCTAGGAGCAACACAGTGGTCATCGACCTCCAGATCACGCCGCAATGGTCCAGCTGCTGTCACCGGCATCAAGGAGAAAGGGTGGATGAGGTGGAAGGCCGGCGTGGGGAGGGTTTTATAGGAGGTGAGATGGGTATCGACGAGGAAGGGGAAGGGGGTCGAGCGTCGAAACGGCCGGTGAGGAGGCGAGGGCAGCATCGGCCGTTCACGCGGGGTGGGGGGGGGGGTTGGTAACTGCTGGAGGAAGATGACATGAGTCACGTGCTAGGAACGTGACCCGAGGGAAGAGAGAGAAGTATAGGTGTTGGTGCCACGTGGCACGCCCAGGAGCTGCCATGTGGCACCCCAAAAAATTTTCAAAATATAAAATAGAAGAAAATAAAAAAGAAAAAGGACAAGACCTCAGATAAAAATTTCTTCACAAAAGTTGTTCATCTCGACAAGATCTACAACTTTCATGAAGGACCTGGGAGCAAATAAGGTCATCTGTGTGAAGTGATATTTTTGATGGTTCTCCATGCGTATAAAAAACTGACTTTTGGGTTTTGTAATTTTTTTGGTGGTTTTAAAGAGGATAAAAAATCCAGAAAAAATATGATAAAATAAAAGAAAATTAATCACACACTAATCTATTTTTTTGGATTTTTAATAAATAAGAGAATAAGAAAATAAAATAGAAGTGTGAAATACAAGATTTTTATACAGACTCCCAACAAACACTTGGGCACGATCAATTTCTTTGATTTCTCTTTAATCTAGATTTGGATTTTTTGTGTTGCTTATTAAATCTTTCATCAAAGAATACAAATGAAGAAGAAATAAAATTAAAAGGGTTAATTATGTACAAAAATAGCAAAAAGTTAAAATGCGCAAAAGAGGCCCAAAACCCAACTTTCACATACGAGCTCTGAATTTTATGAAATTGGTCTTGTTTTGAAGGTATTTGAAAATGGAGTATTTTAAAAGTGAGTAGACTAAAATCGGATACTGTATGAGGGATATATGCTCGTTTTAGTCTGTTAGATGTGAAATTAGACTTTGGGATCATTTGACACTTATTTGAGTTAGCATTTTTTTGTATTTTTTTATTTAATACTATTAGTAATATATACACAATGGAGTAATTTGGGGTCAATCGGAGTTAGGATGAATTAACAAAAAATATGAGAAATTAGCGGCTTTTTGGGCTAATTTATACTTGAAATTTTTAATGCAATTATGCATGATGAAATGCAAATATTATTTACACATTTATGAATGCTAATGATGCTCTATTAATGATTAAATGCATGTGAATTTTGGAGAACATAGCCTAATTGACCAATTTTAACACGATGAATACGAGATTCATCAGAGGGGAGGGGTGAATGATTTGTGTTGTTCATATTTGTCATGTTCATCGTTGTTGTTGTTTCCTATACTTATATGGGGGGTTATGTTGTTCATATCATTTTTTTGTTTTCTCGTTGAGTCTGTACATTCTCTTCATCGGTTTTTCCCTTTTGTACATTCTTCTATACTTAGGATTACTTGATCCTAAGTATAGGGGGGATCACCAACTTCTATTCTTTTCATCTTCTCTTTGAGTCATTGTAGCATAGGAGTCTTTTCACTTTTCTATACTTAGCACGAGTTATGTCTTCCTTTGCCGCTCTCTGATCACTATGAGGACATAGTTCGAGCTAAGTATAGGGGGGTGCCGTATATATATATATATACTTTAGATATGGCTCGTACTTTTAAATATGATTATTTTTGGATATGTACATAAATTCATAAAATCCATGTGTGTGTATATAGACTTTGATCACCTTCAAAAAACAAAAAAAAACACACACAAAAACAAAAAAAACACAATAACACAAAAACCCAAGAAAAAAACAAAAACAAAAAATCCTTGTATATACTTGTATATATTTTACTAACCCTTTTTCCTTTTTGAAAAAAATTATAAAACCAAAAATCTATAAAAAGTTACATAATTAATAAAATAAAAAATCTCTTTCACATGTGCATCATTTTTCTTTTCTTTTCCAAAAACCCATAAAAAGTGCAAAATTAGAAAATTATTACAAAAAAAGGAAAAGGAAAAAAAGAAAAGATTTGCTTTCTTTTCTTTGCATTGTTTATAGTTCTTGCATTTACGTATGCATTTTCAGGATAGTATTGACATTTAAACTAATTCTGGTTAAATTGAAGAATGGAGCTTAGTTGGGCCTTAATCCACTTAATTTCAGAGGAACCTTATAAGAAATGGAGTTAAGGCTTTTCATGTCCTAGCGACTTAATTCTTTGAGTACATAAGACTACGTTCACATATCATCTTGATTAGTCTAAGTAGAATATTTAATAACACACACATGATTATTTCAGACCGCGACTTATCTTTGACAAGCACTCTACACGTAGCTCTTCATGGAGGAGGTAGTGAGGAGTAACGTTTCCGGAAATGCCCTTTTCAATTTGATTAATGTGTGTCGTGCTTGTTTTAGTCAGACAATCATGATCGATCAAAAATAACAGCACGAATCGAATAATCAATCAATTAATTAATGTGCGGTTTTATATTTTTTTAACCTGGGCAAGCCCTAGGGTCGACTCAGGAGGCAAAGAAATTTTTGAGCTTGTTGAAATTTTTGAGCTTAAAATGCACAAAAGAAAAATGCAAACTTTTTTAGGATTTTTATACTTTTTCCATGCAACGGATATGCAAAAATTATGAAAATTTTACTAGAATTTAAATATGATGAAATGAAGCTACACTATTTTTTGGAATTTTTTTGACACTTTATGGTTTTTTACGATTTTTTTACTGAAAATAGAGCGATTGTGAGTATTTTTTTAAGAAATACACAAAATAAATTTATCCAGTAAAAAAATTATCTCAAAAAGATATTTAATAGGGAATCTAGGAGAATTGAAATTTCTCAAAAATGATCTTCGTGGATTTAACTAAAAATATTACCGAAATCACTAAGAAATTTATTTTATGCAAAAGACAATTCCAATTTAGATAAAATTTGGAAAGTAATTAAAACACAGGTAGAGGCATCATCTGAAACTTTAGCATAATTTTTGGAGCAATATTTAAGGAAGTATAAATTTCAGATCACAGATTGGGTAAAATATGCAAAGTTTGGCTGAAATAATTTTATCTAATTATCTAATGGTCACAAAAGTCCAATTAGAAATCCAAGAGATAAAGAATTGCATGCTCAATAAAAATACTATTTTTGATTAAATAAAATGATGCTAGATGACTGTCCAAATTAATGCATAAAGTCAGTGGTGTCTATGCAATATAGAAAATAAAAAAACTATGCACATGGACCATTTTGCAAATAAAGAAAACTGAAAAGAAGAAAGTGTAATTTTCATAAAAATAAAAATAAAATAACCCTACATGGGTTCCAAGAATGGAACCCACCCTCTTCCCACACGCTAGGGCAGATGCAAGGGTTGAGAAGTGCTGTAGGAGTGGGAGTGGCCTTGACCTGGTTGCTGACAGGGCGGTATCGTAGGTGGACGGTGGTGTCAAGGGCGACTCCAGGTGAGCGGGGGGGGAGTACGGCAGACTGGAGTGGAGGGCTGCGAGCGACACGGAGCGGCGCCGCCGCACGAGGGGCGTGACGGGTGGTTGGGGGGAGGACGGACAACGCAGAGGGGGCTCTGCCCAAGGGGGCGCGCGAGGATGGTTGGCCACGAGTTGGCTGGTTGTGGGACGAAGCGCGCGGGAGGCGTTGGAGCGGGGGATGGTTGTCGTTCGCTGGAAGAGCGGCTGGTGGCTGATGGTGCGAGAGGGGCGACATGACCGCTGGCTGGGTACACCGCCGGAGGAGGCGTGCCAGGGGGGCGGTGACTCATGCCCTCCCTCGGATCCTGTTCTCTCTCTTTTTTTATATTTTTTTGTAATTTTTTGTAAACAGGAAATAAGATATGGAAATAAAATGATGGTGATAGTGTTGTTTGTGATGGTGGTGAAAAATATATATGGACTTACAGAATTGGTATGAAGATGGTGGTTGTGGTGATTGTGAATGTTTGAATAAGATGATGGTGAAAATGTAATGAAGATGCACAAGACAAACAATGGATGTTAGATAAAAAATTGATGAAATGAAGATAGAGAGATTTACCTGTGACGGGTGGACGTTGTCGCCTGTGGGGGAGGAGATAAACTTCAACTCCGATGATCGTCGCTTCAAGGAGATGGTGGCCTCCGAAGCTTGAGAAGCTTCCTGCGAGGGATGGCTGCAACGAAGCGGTTAAGACCACCTCGGATCTTGCAGTAGAGAGGTCATTGCTCGAGGATGATGCTAGGTCGCTGTCACTGATGGAAACACTCCAAGCTTGCTCTCTTTTTTGTTGGAATACGGAATGGTGGATGATGGAAAATGAAGTCGATGTGGGGAATAAAATGGATGAGGGAGAAGTTGGAAATGAGGTGGAGAAGGAGGAGAATGGTGGAGGAAGTGGAGAAAATGGTGGCTTGGAGTGGAAGACAAGTAAAAAAGAAGTAAAAGGGAGAAAATAAAAATAAAATAAAAATATAATATGATAAGTAAAATAAGTAGGCTACTAAAAATAAAGAAGAGAAAATAAATAAAAGAAAATAAATAAATAAATTAAAATAAAATAAATAAAATAATAAAGTAAAAAAATAAATAAAATAAAATAAAATAAATAAAACAATAAAATAAATAATAAAATAAAATACGAAATTAATAAAAAATAATAACAAATAGGGTGACACGTGGCGGTTCCAGGAGCTACCATGTGTCATACCTGGAAAAATCAAAAATTAAATGTAAAGAAAATAAAAAAAATAACAAAAGAGATCAAATCAAAAAGTGGTCAACATGGAAGTTGCTTGTCTCGACGAGATCTACAACTTTCGTGAAGGATCAAAAATCAAAGGAAGTCATATGTATAAAGTGTACTTTTGGGTGGTACCTTATAGATATAAAATACCATATTTTTTTATCTTTTACAGTTTTTTTGCTATTTTTAAATAAGATAAAAATCAAAATAAAAATAGAGAAAATACGAAAAGAATATTTACAACTTAATATATTTTTTTGGATTTTTAAAAAATTAAGAAAATAAAAGATAAAATTCGAGGGTATTATGGCCATTATGTACAATATACAATAGGGGCCCACAACCAAAGTTTCACATACGATCTCCGATTTTAATGAAATTGATCTTGTTTTGAAGGTCTTGAATGTATATTACTGTAAAAGTGAGTAGACCTAAATCAGACACTGTATGAGAGAGATATGCGCATTTTAAGGCTCCTAGTTTCAAACTTAGATTTTGGTTTTATTGGTCAATTTACAAGTTAGTTTTTTTAGGATATTTTCCTTTTATTAGTGTTAGTAAGATATAAACAATAGAGTTGATTTTATTGTATTTGGAGTTAGTATAAAATATGGTATTTACAGGTGATTTTTACAAGTGAATTGGGCTTCTTATTTATGCAAATATGAATGCTAAAATACAGATATTATTTATGCATGCATGACTGCTAATTAGGCAATATAAGTGGAAATATGCAGCTAATTACTCAAGCTCTATTTTTAACTTTTAGAGTGATGTATCACAGACTCATCAACCCCCTATACTTAAATTTGCTCGTCCCCGAGCAACTAAAACGAAATACTAAAGTGAAATCATTTTGGGTTCCATACCAAGGTCATGACAAAAGGTGAAAATGGAGCTTGACTCGTCTTTGGATTAATAATGTGGCAGAACCTCATTGGAACTTGTATCTAAGACTTAACAACCTTTAAGTTCCACAAGTCTTCTATTCAAGATGCCTCAACAGTCAGGTCAGAACAGATCCACATACACAAATTTCTGATGACTATGAATCTTACTTGTACTGTGCAAGTGAAATATAGCTCTCCACATCCGAAATGGCAAAGAACTGACCTCCTCTAACAATGTAACTCTAATTCCCCGGTCCAATAACTCTTTCCTTGAGGAGCAGGGCATTCCCTTCTAAGTTTAAGTGCGACCAGCTCAAGAAGAGGGGGTGGAAAAAAGAATGGACGGTGGCCAGTGTAGCTACCTATCCTAGGATGCTTGACCAGTGTAGCCAAGTCATCCAGCTGCAGGCTTCTATGGTATGAGTCTTAGAAGCATATGCTTGCAAATATACATACTCCGACGGGCATTTTATTTTCAATCAGGCCTGTCCACTTTTTTTGGAGTTCTTGCATTTCTTATTCTTCTTCTTTTTTTCCTTTTTTTTTCTTTTTTTGAACT
This sequence comes from Ottelia alismoides, assembly GCA_037367405.1. Lineage (NCBI taxonomy): Eukaryota > Viridiplantae > Streptophyta > Magnoliopsida > Alismatales > Hydrocharitaceae > Ottelia > Ottelia alismoides. Next base: position 1,589,335 of record JAZKJV010009057.1, on the reverse strand, counting down.
ATATACAAGGTGCAGCATGTACAACGAGAGTTTTTCTTCTTGAGCCAGTAGACTATCTCTCTCTTGAAGTATTATTGCAACCCACAACATCCCATCCTTAGACGTCAACACCACCAGACTAGGTTGAGATGCACTTCCCTCCCTAGAGGAGGACGGATGTTTCCACCCGTGTGCTACTCCACGCCAAAGGATTCTACCTCCTCACCACATCATCAATGAAGAGCTACGTGCATGGTGCTTGTCCAAGTTAGGTCACTGTCTAAAAGAATCATGCGTGTGTACGAGATATTCTACTTAGACTAATCAAGATGACATGTGAACATAGACTTGTGAACTCAAAGAATTAAGTCCCTTGACCTGAGAAATCTTAATTCCAATTCTTATAGGGTTGCTCTGAAATTAGGTAGATTAAGGTCAAATCAAATCCATCCTCAACATCTATTCATAACTTGGTTCGGAACCCACTAACTTTTCACATTGCATATGCCAGATATGCAGATGAGATGCTGATGACATGCTGTATGGATGAAGTGCAAGTGCAAGATTCTCTTTTTTTTGAATGCAAGGATGAAATAAGAAGCCAAGTTTTTTTATTTTTTTCAAAAATTTGGTATACCTCCTATTTTACAACAATTTTTCAAGAGTTTTATAAGTGTTATACGAATTATACAAGTGTTATACAATATACAAGTATACATGTAGTTTACATTTTTTACAAATTTACAAGCATTTTACAAGTATTACAAATATACATGTATTTTACAATTATTTTCAATTTTTACCCATCCCGTAATCATTGCATAATATATACAAAAATACGCAAAAATACGCGAAAGTACGAGCTATGGGTAAAGTATATATGCAATATATACACACCCCTTATACTTAGCGTGTGCTATGTCCTCAGAGCATGAAAACGAGGAAAAAGTCATAGCTCATGCTAAGCGTAGGAGAGCAAAAATTACAAAAAGTATAGAAGTCGTCCCACCCCCTATACTTAGGCTCTGGCACCTAAGTGTAGCAGAAGATAAAAAATGAGGCGGACGAGGTCAAGATGGGAAGTGGATGTATATACATGATGGAATCGGTCCTTCCTATACTTAGGCTCAGGTCAGCCTAAGTATAGGACAAGAGTGAGTGTGAGAACCGATGAGATCTAGAGAATATACAGAGAATGGTGAAGAGACTCAGGTTACTCTCCCCCTATACTTAGGATCTGGTCAGCCTAAGTATAGCCATAAAATGAAACGATATGGAGCTGGGGTGAGTGATTCGAATCACTGGGGAGAAAGGGAAAGAAAATATATACAAGAAGGAGTGAGAATATACAAGGATCAAGAAGGTTTGTGGCGAACCTTTTTGCATGAACGAGGAGGTGAGGATATACAAGTGTGTCGCTGTCGGAATCGTCCTTAGATGAATAATAGTGAGGTGAAGGATCGTCCAATTGGGGTCGACACATGGCTCCTTGCTTAGATATGGCTTAAGAACAGTTGAACTGAGCTCACTCATATAAATCACCTCATCCGGACCCGATGAGGACTCCTCAGAAAATTCCTTCTCCGGTATGTTAAAGGAAACTTTCTTAGTCAGTTTTTCTAGAACCTGAAATATTGAGAGGGAGATGAGAGCGACACGCCTTGAGACGTTTGGAGGAACACCTCGAGGAATCAATTCTCGACTTTCTCTCACTAGATAACCGACTAGAGAAGGAGCAACAGTGTTTTTATGTGGAGTCAATTTAGTCTTAGTTGTTTCCTTTAAAGGTTCGGGATGTGGTGCGGTGCTGACCATGGGTTTCCTCATTAGACAAGTCACCATATAGATTATAATATTCCTGAAGGGTCAGCACACGTCTTGGGAAGGTGCTAGTGATCTCAGTTGTCTCAGCATTGTTGGGCTCTTGTATCAGATCATCAAAATGGTCAAGGCAATCAACAAACATCATGTCCGACTCATTGATAGCTTCGGGGCATGGGTCCTCCTTAGAAGCTGTCACGATGGTGCGCAAGCAGTTGGTGAAGTGGAGGTGTGGGGAGTCTTTGAACCAACGGTCGGCTCGATAATCGGTATCTCAGGTGTTGCAGAGAGGTGAGACTCATCTACCTCTTGATGGTCACGACTGTCAGTAGTATTGTGGGTCACCTTAGAGTAGAGTGTCTCAAAGAATGGGTGAGGTCAAGTGTTCCCAATGCTATAAAATTGATTTCCCGAGTCTCGCAATCTATAGTCGCCTTAGCCAAGGCTAAGAACAGCTTCCCGAGAATAATCGAAGACTGGGTAAACTCTCCTCGGTGCTCAACGTCAATGACCGTGAAGTCTATCTGGAGTAGAGCATCTTGGAAAGTGATGATGACTGAAATGGTTCCTCTCGACCGTTTGATAAATTGATCAACCAATTGAATGATCTCTCTCAACTTTCTGATTAGCCTGAGTTTGAGATTATCAAACAAAGAGGTCAGGAGGATATTTTATTGGCGAGTCATCATCGATTCTCGCATGGGTAAAATGGTGTCTTTGATTTCACACTCAACTCCGCTTCACTCTGCGGCTCTTGGTCTTTCTCCCCATCACCAAGGAGATGACCATAGACGCTAAGTGTCTCTCAGTCCTTGTCCTCTTATTGCCGGACCTCTTGGGCATCAATTTACTTCTCACAAATTGTTTGAGGTCGGGGAAGTGATCTATGGCCTTTATTAAGGGAAGATTAAAAATCAATTCTTCATCGAGTGCTTCCCTTAGGGCAAGATCCAATTTTTTAGGTCATTTTTATTTTTTATTTTATGAGATTTTTGGTTTTTAAATTTTTTTAGTCTTTTTGTGGATTTTCAAATTTTTTAGTAGTTTTGATGGACGAATGGTCAGACTCTGGATTGGTGGGTAAGTGGTTAGTAGAAGAGGGAGGTAGAATGGACTCCAGCTGTACAAAAGGTGTGGGTTCCCTAATGCTCGCTCGATTTTCAACATCAAATCTACTTACTTCCTTCTCTACTTTCATACCCATGCTAGCAGAAATTGAGTGCAATATTTCCATGACATCTCTCAACTTATTACCAAATGATTCATTTTTCTCAATATGTCTGGAAATGTCATCCTCCAAAATGTTCTCATGACAAATCATGGTTGAGTTCTGATAAATTGGAGGATACTACTGAAATATTGGGGTCTCATACTTAACATACCTATACTCTGGCATGTAATTCTGGGTTGAGTATGGATTATCTGTGTGGCATATATCGATCAAAGCCTCATGTAATGGAGTCAATGAACAGGGGACTGGTAAGTATAGCTCATGAGTCCAAGCCTTTGAATGAGTAGGCTCACCGAATGTATGATATGAAGTCCGGTCATTATAGGCTTGATTACTAGGGTCAATCAAGTCAGGAAGATCATAAGGTGCATGCCTCTCCATTCGGTATGTTCGATCGACCATGTTATGTCCTAAGGTCAAGTCGGGATGTGTATATGTAAATTGTTGTCTGTCCCTACTTGAGGTGAGAATGAAGTATGTGGGGGCGCATAATTCTGCCAATCATGTGTCTCAACAGTGGCTTCCTCTTCATTCGGTTATTTGATTCCAACAAGCTCTCGATAATAAGGATAGTCAACCCAAGATGGAAGTGGATCCGGAGTGTTAGAATATGGAGTAGGTGAGAAATGCGAAGAAGTGGACAAGTCAGTCGAAGTTCTGACTTCGTAATCAGGTTGAGGTGGAACCGACCACGGGTAAGGGTCTCCCGTGGATGGAGGAGGATACATGGAAGAAGGAGAAGGCGAAGATGAACGGTATATGGTCGATGAGGAATGACTAGAGGTCTCAGGGTATGGGGACCAATATCCCGGCATCTTGAGGAGGAAAGGATGAATGTAAGTAGATCGAGGTAGAAAATATGCAATTACACAAGATAACACACACAGACAGACACAAAGACAAACGCAAGAGCAAACCTCGAGTTCACACTCAACACGGTGAAGGATCCGAAGCCGGGTCCGATTAATCTGGTTGATTTTAAGTGTGATTTTCAAGAAAATAGCAAGAATTACATGGCTTAAAGGGAAGTCGGCTCAAAGCCTGATGCGTCTCCCCAGTTTAACCTATCGCCTAAGATACAAACACCCTTCCTTTCTTCGCTCCTATCACCAGCTGAGAAGTTCAAGGACCTACCCCTATCTACCTACCGAAGTAGGTGGAGGCTGACAAGGCTTATAACTTCACCCCGGAGGGTTATTAGTAACTTGTCGTGGTGCACCGCAATTTCACCCCTATCTACCTACCGAAGCAGGCGGAGGCTACTTGGCGCTGATTAGTCGAACCCTAAATAGTTAAGCCTGTGATATTTGCTAGGATCGGGGTACATGATATGGAAGGCGGGGACTTTTCTCTGCCTTAGGGTGTGCACATACACTCAGTACCCTCACTTAGCCTGAAATCAAGGTCGGGGTTGCTCTCCCACAAAAAATGGTTAATTTTAGTCAATTTTTTGGGTCCAATTCAATTAGCAGTCCCGGTTCTAGAGATTAGTTGTCACTGTAATTAATCCACACAAGCAATCACATCTACTGTCTAGTCCCAATTCCTTTATCCTAGGTTAGAAAAATCGAAAGAGAGAATCAGAAAAAGCCGATGTAATCGATAAAATGATGATGAATGCTTGAGAAAGAAAACTTACAGTGCCTCCAGCTATCTAAAATGCGGGATGCAATACCGAATTGAAATTTTACACTATATGAAATGCAAACGAGAAAAGCTGCTCCTAGACAGGCAGTTCTATTAGCGAGTGAAGAATGGATTCAAATTTGACTAAAGTCTTGCGGTCTAAGTGCGTCTTTAATGGTGAAGTGTGGTCCTAAATATTACGGGTACAAACAGTCCTAGGAAGCTCTAAGAGCCGTGAGTACAAGTCTTAGTCTACGTCAATCAACCACACAACACAGAGACTCTTTTTATTATTCAATTACACACGTGAGAACCCAAACGGGAATCGCTGTAAATGCACACACTTTTTTTTACAAGTTAACGAAAATGAAAATCTTTTTAGCGTCTCAACAATTGACTTGATCCACGAATCGTCGGCCTTCAATGTACTTCGAGATGCGTCGACTTCAAGAAAGCCGCTCCAAGTCCATTGAGCCCTCACACAAAAAGATAAAAATTCTGTTAGAGAGAGATAAACAAAAAAATAAATAAAAATTGAAAAATGGAATAATTACAAAGTGGTTCAGGGGTTAGACTACCCAAGTGAATGGAAAATGTAAATCTAATTTTCTAAAGTGATCCTAAGTCATTTGCCTCCTCGACAACGGTGCCATTTGAAAAGCCATAGATTACCCTTCTTAATTCAAGCAGATTAACGACTAAATTTAGTGATGTTCGTTGCAGTCGAGTAAAATCGGACTTATCAAAACCACTCTGATTAATAGTCAAATTAAACACAAGCTACAATTTTTTATTTTACTTGGGCAAGCCCAAGGTCTCAGGGAGGCAACTTTTCCTTAGATTAATTCAAAGTTGATATAGACGTTAGGTTTTCATAAGAATGCTTTTTGTTTTTTATGCAATTTAAGAAATGCAATGCAATGCTATTCATCCAAATTCGAGAGTTAAAAATGTGAAGTATAGTCAAATTAAGTCCAAAAATTATGAAACTTGGCCCGAATGTTAAATGCAATGAAATTAAGCTACTGCAATTTTTTTTGGAATTTTTAGGCTTAAGGTGTATTAACTATGAATTAAAAATGAATGCAGGGTAATTTTTGCAAAATTAATTTTAATAAATACCAAATTAAATCATTTTCAGAGATAAAAATTATGCAAGATACTTTTATATGAGACGAATCCAAAAAAAATAATAGAATTAAAAAATGATTAATTTAAAACCTATAAAATCAATTAAGCAAAACACCAATTAATTTATTAAGGCCTCGTTATGAGTGCAAATGATGTGATTTTTGGGCACAAAGTAGAACTACCTAAACTAGAGTTGTTGTATTTGTTTGGTGATTTTTGGAGCAACAATCAATTTATCATCAATTAAAGGCATACAACGGGCAAAATATGATGTTTTCCACAAAAAGAATTATATTAGATAACTTGAAGCTCACAAAAATATAACAAGTAGTCACAATGATAAAACCTGAGATGTTCTACAATATGCAATTTTTAGAATGACCAAATGATGTAAATGGATATTTAAATAAATATGCAAACACAAGGGCGTAAATGCTAATATAGAAATCAAATGTGCATAAATTAATGTGCATGAGGACTGAAATGTCATTATCGATGCTCAAATGGGTGTGGATGCAAATTGCCCAGGAGGGGGATGTGTAGCGCACGTGATCTCCAGCTGGGGGGAATGGTAGTGTAATTTTCAAGGAATTTGAGGGTCCCCATGTAATTGACCCGGACCTCACATGCTAGGCACGCGAGGTGGGGTTTGGAATTAGTAGCTGGATGAGGGGGTTCCCTAGTGGTGCTGCACATGCAGCTGCCGTCGTCGATGGCTCGCGGCTAGAGGTGCTGGTTGATGGCATGCTGACGGCCGACACATGACCAAGGGTCATCGGGTAGGCGGTCGAGGAGGACGTCGGGAGCTCCTCGCTCCTCGACACACAACAGAGCGGGAGAAGGTGAGCAGCTGAAGGTGCTGGCGGTGGAGCAAGGCCACGTGTAGGGGTTTCTGGACAGAGGTGGTGCACGCGCGACTGAGCGACGGTGACATGGTCCTCGATTTAATGGTGGCGCAGTGCTGCTATTTATAAGGGCGAAGATGGAAGTGCATGTCTGAGGTTGAAGATGGTGTATCCGTGCATGTGAGCTGACGGCCGTACGCACGTCACCGTGAGGTTGAAGATGGATCCGAGGGATGGAGTAGCAGCCATGGGGAAGGTGCGGTGGATGTGCAGGCTATGAGTGGAGGAGGTGGCGCTTCCGGAGCTTCCGCAAATGTGTACGGGATTGCTGGCGGACTACGGAGCTTCACGCGATGCGGAGGCAGACGTGAAGGTGAGGTGGCCGTCGTGCAGAGTGAGTAAGGGTGGCCGGCGCATGTGGGGGGGGCTGTGGAAGACGAAGGTGTGCTGTGTGTGCGTGTAGAAGAAGAAGATAAATAGGGGAAGCTCCCCTGTGAATATGGGAACTGAAAATATTTTTTGTCTTACATTTTCAATTAATTGGTTGAAGAAATTTCGTCAAAAAATTCATTAAAAATCACCATTGCGTACGCAATGTGTGATTTACACGTGAAAGTGCAAATGGTTTTGTGATCTGGTGCTCAGAAGGAGAGGTGGTAAGAGAGAGAAAGTAATGAGGAAGAGAGAAGGGAGAACAATGGAGAAGAAGATTACCTGTAGGTGGCGGATAGATTCCTGGGAGGAAGCTCTTGAATAGATCTCAAGTTATCGCTCAAAGCCGCGGCTGAGGCTGAGCTCGACGAGCTTGAGAACTCGCGACGACGGAGGTACTGCCCCATACCGGATCACGCCGAGAAGGATAGCTGTCGTCGCTCAACCGCACCAGCTCTCGCTGTCACCGAGATGGACTAGGGGGCTCGAGTTCCTCCCAGTGATGACAGATGATGGAAAATGAAGTCGATGTGGGGAATAAAAAGGATGAGGGGGAAGTTGGAAATGAGGTAGAGAAGTGGGGAGAATGGTGGAGGAAGTGGAGAAAATGGTGGCTTGGATTGGAAGACAAGTAAAGAAGAAGTAAAAGGAAGAAAATAAAATAAAAATATTATATAATAAGTAAAATAAGTATGATACTAAAAATAAAGAAGAGAAAATAAATAAAAAATACATAAATAAATTAATTAAAATAAAATAAATAAAATAATAAAATAAATAAATAATATAATATAATATAATATAATAATATAATATATAGAATTAATAAATAATAATAAATAGGGTGACACGTGGCGGCTCCAGGAGCTGCCATGTATCGTACCTGGAAAAATAAAAAAATTAAATGTAAAGAAAATAAAAAAGAAATAATAAAAGGGATCAAATAAAAAAGTGCTCAACATGAAAGTTGCTCGTCTCGACGAGATCTACAACTTTCGTGAAGGATCAAAAATCAAAGAAAGTCATCTGTACAAAGTATATTTTTGGGTGGTACCTTATAGATATAAAATATCATATTTTTATCTTTTACAGTTTTTTTTATTTTGAAATAAGAGAAAAACCAAAATAAAAATAGAGAAAATATGAAAAGAGCATTTACAACTTAATCTAACAAAAATATAAAATTGGAGGGTATTATGGTCACTATGTACAATATACAATAGGGCTCAAAACCCAAGTTTCGCATACGATCTCCGATTTTAATGAATTTGGTCTTGTTTTGAAGGTCTTTGAATGTATATTACTTTAAAAGTGAGTAGACCTAAATCGGACGTTGTATGAGAGAGATATGCGCATTTTAAGGCTCCTAGTTTCAAACTTGGATTTTGGTTTTATTGGTCACTTTTACAGGTTAGTATCTTTTTTGATATTTTTCTTTTATTAGTGTTAGTAAGATATAGACAATAGAGTTGATTTTATTGGATTTGGAGTTAGTGTAAAATATGGTATTTACAGGTGATTTTTACAAGTGAATTAGGCTTCTTATTTATGCAAATATGAATGTTAAAATGCAGATATTATTTATGCATGCATGACTGCTGATTATGCAATATAAGTGGAAATATGCATCTAATTACTCGGGAACAAAGCTCTATTTTCAACTTTTAGAGTGATGAATCACATATTCATCAAGGAGGCAGAATCTTTTGGCTTGTAGTATCATTTGAGGGTAGTACATCTAGGAAGAACCTCTCGTCTTCCTCTAGGGAGGGGTTGTGCATCTCAACCTGATCTAGTAGCATAAAGTCTAAAGACAGGATGCTATGGGGTTGCAATAATGATTCAAAAGAGGGATAGTCTACTATCTCAAGAGGAAAAATTCCTTATGTACATGCTGCACCTTGTATATATTTTTAAAAAGAAGATGAAAAAAATGCAGAATCTCCAAAAGTGGACAGGTCTGATTGAAAGTTAAAATGCATGCCGGAGTGTATATACAAGGATAAAGAAAAAAGAAAATAATAAGAGCTTCAAAGTCAAATTTTTGTAAGCTTGCAGCTGGATGACTTGGTTACACTGGTCATCCATCCAAGGATAGGTAGCTACACTGGTTACCATCCATTCTTTTCTCCATCTCCTCTTCTTGAGCTGGTTGTACTTGAACTTAGAAGGGAATATCCCTGCTCCTCGAGGAAAGAGTTGCTAGACTGGGGGACTAGAGTTACCTTGTTAAGGGAGGCTGTTTCTTTGCTACTTTTGATATGGGGAGCTATATTTCACTTACACCGTACAAGTAAAGATTCATAGTCATAAGAATTTGTGTATGTAGACTAGTTCTGACCTGACTGTTGAGGAGACATGAATAGGAGTCTTGTGGAACTTAGATGTTGTTAGGTTTTAAATCCATTTCCCATTAAGGTTCCACCACACTAATAATCCAAAGGTCTGACAGAGCTCCATACTATAATTTTATGAAGATAAGTTTAATACTCAACATTGTCCTAATTTCTTTATTTTCCCTTTCTTTTTATTTTATTCACTTATTATTTCAAATAAGTGTTTACTAAGGGACTAGAAAAGGTAAAGCATAGGGGGATTATGAATCTGGATTTCATCATCTTTATTCATTTATTTTAGCTTAAAATCCCTTATAAAACGCATGTGTATAATACTAACTCCATATTCTTACTAACTTGCATTTGTATATAACTATTGTACACTTATTACTATTTTAACCTAAAATAAATAAATAAAGAAAGAAAGGAAAAATAAGAAAAGAAAAAATAAAAAAATTAAAAAGACAAAAATCAAAACAAAAACCAAGCATAGCGTACATTGAGAATTCCGTTTTCTTTTAATTGATTTTTTTGATTAATTGAATAACCCTCAGGAATGTAGCCTCCCTGAGTTCGATCCTGTTAGCTATACTGGTAAATAAGTAGCAAAAATTTCTCTTGCTTCATTATTCTTGTATTTAATTATTGGCTTGAGAAGAAAAAAATAAATTTATTTGTTTGAGCCGGGAGTTTTGGGGATCGCAACGACAATATTTCAATAATAATCACTCCTCGAAGATCTTGTCTCAACGGCGGGGACTTATCTGTAATATTTATAACTATCTAGGCTTCACTACAATTTCTCCGAGGACATGCACATAGCATGTGATCAGAATGAGGTTCGAATGAAGGCATGTGACATCTGGCATTATGTAGTGCTTTATGTTTGGCACAGGTGATCCAAGCCTCAACTATGAACCGATGCTCTGGTCATAGGCTCAGGGATGACGTGGCACAATATGAACCTTAGGATCTCTCCCAAATCGAGCAGATCAAAGGTTATATGCTACTCGAGATCTATTCCTTCTTCCTTCGCATGCAACGATGGAGCTTGTGCTATGGTGAAGCCTCTTCTCCTCCTCCATGCCTTCCTGCAACACCTGAAGGTCACTTAAGCCTTGTGATGACCATGCGAATATGGTGATTCTCATGAGAAGCAATGAAAAAGTTCTGAGCTATGATTCAATGGCAACTCATCGGAGGATAAGGGCTTCAGATCTTCTCAGGTCAAGCTCTGATCATTGAAGACCTGCAAATATTAGATGCAAACCCCAGGGTGTACGACTCTTTTGAAATTCCAAGGGGAATGGAATGACAAGCTTCTGGGAGATGAAAGATCGAGTCCTACAGTGGACTCCCATTCGTGTAGAAGGAGAAAATATATCAAGATGGTCATGTTTATAGAGTAGCGTAGAGAATGACTCAAGGTTACACACGATTGATAGATGTAAATCGAAGGTTTTCGATAGTCTAAATACGCTAAAGACTGGATAACCCAGATGGGATAAAATGGAGAAAACACCAGAAAATGAAGATAGAACATCTTACCTGAAGTTTAGAATGGATTAAAGATGAAATATGAGTTGAATATGGTCGAGTTAGAGATCTAAAACTCCAAGTTTTCACATTAGAATCCTGGTTGAAGGACTTGAGCTCGAGAAACCCTTGATGGTGGTTGCAGCACGACTGGATCACCGTGGATCTTGCCTGAAGATTCACGTCGTCGTCGCTCATGTGTTACCTCTCTAACTGTCACTTAGAACAGTTATGGGCTGGGGGAATCTCTCAGAAGTGACGGATAGCTGTTGTCAGAGGTTGATGAAGGGGTTTTGAGAAGGTAGGAGGTTGGCGAAACATGGAGGTGGTTTCAACCACCACAAGTTGATGAGGGATTTAGGTTTAGGGTTATTTCGACTACTATCGTGAAAGGGGAACGATAGGGGAAGATGAGAGCAGTGGTGGTTGACGGAGATAGATGACGGAGGTGGTTGTGAAAAAGGTTGGAATTCGGGTGGATGTGAGATGACGCATCCCTTGGAAGAGCGCCTGGAGGTTGACGACACTCAGCCATCGGATCCGATGGTCCAATGGCCCAGAAGCTAGTGGAACAAAGTAAAGAGGTAGGGCCACGTGATGCACCAAGATGGTGCTACATGGCCTAATGTAAACTCAAGAAAAAAGAAAAAGCACTCTAAAATGGAAAATAAATAAAAAAGGAATTAAAAAATGTTCAACATAAAAGTTGTAGATCTCAATGAGATCTACAACTTTCATGGAGAACTCAAAGAGAAATGATGTTAACTGTACATACTAAGTAATTAAACAAGTATTAAAAATAAAAACAATTTCTTTTTACTTTTCTTATTATTTTTAAGATTTTTTATTTATAATTTATGTTTAATTTTGAACTAATTATGTACAATATTATTCTAGTTTTTATTTGTTTTTTAATAATAAAGAACGACATAAAATAATAGCACATTAATAGGTTATATAATATAGTCTAATTAGGGTTAATTATTTACAACACACAAATGAATAATTGGGGTAATTGTCATTGAATATTGTTGAATTACTTAAGGAAGAGAGATAAAAGATGTAATTTATGCTGATAAATCCGGGATTTATCACCCCCATACTTAAGCTAATCTCATCCTCGAGCTAATAAATAAATAATTATTTAGAGAGTTAGATTAATTAGTGAATTCCTTGGCATGTGCATGTGAGAAAACAAGGCTTGAATGAACTAGAATATTTGGTTTAAGAAATCATAGGATTTTATCTTGAACCAGATCTTAATCAAAAGGAATTCAACTCCTCTAATTATTAGACTCTCAATTTATAAATATAAATAAGAGGTATGACTTAATGTGTTGACTGCATTCACAAGAGTAGAGTTGAAATGTCACTTAAGATTCCAAATAAGAGACTCTCCTAAGGACCTAATCCTCAACACTAGGGAATAAATCTAGTCATGCTTCAATCCACCGTCTCTTTAGTTTGTTAGACTTCAAAGTGTATATGACATGCCAGATGATAGAGGTAATGGGATTGTGTTAAAATTTTCTCTTCCTCTAACTGGATCAAGGTTTCTCTCAAGTGCCAACACTCAACACAATTATATATTTCTGATGTCAATCAGTGTGTCCGTCAAAAGAGATTGAGAAATTTGTACTTGTTTTCCCAGGAATACACTGGGGTGTGTATTTTTAAAGTATCTAATATACTTGTACCCAGACTTGTAGCGCTAATGATGCAGATCCCTTTTTGAGGTACTAGATCGACTCATAAAAGTCTAATGATTTGGTCAAAATGGATACTTAAATGTTGGGTGTGCTTGCCATATTTGTAAGCTCATATGATGTAACCTTGTAATACTTTGAGCTTTTCTTTTTATCAACATTTTTTTCTTTTCTTTCTTTTGGCTAGCTCCATTGCTTTTACTAAGGATTGGCACACACTGATCAACAAATTAATTAGATGTCATCATACCCTGTCACTTAGGTTTTGATCAAGAGATTAGTATGAGAACCATGTCCCATACTAGCTAAGATGTTAACACTCAGGTTTCATGAAGCCTTCCTTAATCTTATCCCATACTCGAGTATCATAAAATCAGATCCAAACTTGAATCTCAAATCCCAGTTCCTTAAGTGAAAGCTTAACTCATCTCAATCATGAACACAATCATGCGAGTGAGTGTTAGTCATATTCTTTAAGAAGAAGATTAAGCATGCAATATGGAACACAAATCTTTCAACTAGGGAAGTTTGAATTTTTAAGTCCAAGACCCTAATGGTTAAGACAAGTTAACTTATAGTCTCTATCCTCCTAAATCAAGTGTTAAAGAACATCTCAAGCCTTAAGTGCAAAGTGAAATTGTCAGGGAAGAAATAACAACTAATAAATTAGAAAGTTAATAAGTTAGCAGTAATTTGGAAAAAATATTAACAAGAATAGGTATCCTTAAGACATAAACAAGATGGACAGAAACAAAACTGACAACACCAGGATACCCAAACTCAACACACCACACCTTCGGTTCCTTAATATCAAAAATCTTTCTTGAATCTTCGGGGTTTGAAATCACAGACTGCCTTATGCTTCACTTGTTTTCTCCTCAACGAGCAAACCTCAGAATCCAAATAAGAAAGATCTTCATCGACTTGGACCATGAATCGCCTAAAGTGACGCCATTCTTCCTCAAAGGTTATAGTCATATCAACATGGGAAGATCTAACATTCTCCAAAACAACGGGAAGACATATCCAACTCTTGGCTCCTACAATAGACCTATGGGTTTTCCTTAGTAGAGAAAAACGAGACACAAGAGGATGACACAACTTACAAGTAAGACAATAATCAGCTGATTGAATATCCTCAAGGAACGGTGTATGATCCAACATATCTAACTCCTCTAGTAAAATGTTATCTTCCTCATGCGACATCACTCTTCTCAAATGACTCTTTATCGACTTGATCTTCCAAAATATAGAGTTAGATCCAGACTCTCTTCCATGCTCAACTCTGTGAAAGATCAAAGGCTAGACAACCTTATATACACTATAACCTGATGGTTCAGTGAACCGTCACACCCTCTCACAAACTCAAGACACAAAGTAGAAACTGAAGAGATACAAGGATTAGTCTTTATTTACAAGTTAATTCCAATTACACCCTTAAAGTTTGAAAACAATTTCTAAAACTTTTTACAAACCATGTCACATGTATTCCAAATATTTTGCAAAGACTTTCAAAACAACTCAAACTGTATTCTCATAAACATATGTAAAATATTTTGAAATCATTTTAAATAGGTATATCAAAGTTTTAAAATCATTTTTCAAAATAATTTGTACAGAATTTAGCTCAAAAATAATACAATACCCTTAGCCCAAAAAGATTCTGAAAAATTTTAAAATATGATCTATGGCTAAAGAATATATGTAAATATATACGGTACACCCCCTATACTTAGCATTTGTTATGTCCTCATAGAAAAAGTGATATGAAGCCATAGCCCATGCTAAATATAAAGAAATGTACAAAAAGTGAATAAAAAAGTAAGGTGTATGGAAAAGTTAGAAGAACAAGTCAAGAAAGAATAGAACAAAATAGCCCCCTTAAAGGATATGGAAGAATCCTTAAGCGCATCACAGAAGCGTGAGGATCACATCATATACAATCGAGAGAGACTAATCGCACTAGTTGCTCGATGCAGCGGAACTTAAAAAATTTAATCGATGAAACCACATGATCCAAGAATATTTCTTGAATCGTTTCATCTAACCACACAATAGATAAAGGAATACCTCTTGTAGCATGGTTGTGATCGAGCTTCTAAGAGAATAGACCTCCTATCTCAAGTCTGATTCGTCAGAGGAGACACTTGTTAGCGTGGAGATGAGTCACGTGCTTCTCGCAATCCAAGTTATTGATCCAAGCAATGGATCTCCAGATCTCGTCCCACGAGATCGAACATCTTTTGAGTGAGACGCACTGAAAAAGACGGAGATCAAAGAGTCCTCGAAGAGACAATACAACGATGATGCGACGATGAAGGCGACCTTCTCTCTAAGAGATGAGTGGACGACCACTCAAGGAGAAGGGGAAGGCTTGGCGTGAGAATGAGAGAGAGAGAGAGTTGTTGTCGAAGGTGTTGTAACTCAAAGAGCAAGGGGTGCCTCTTCTAATATAACGTTTTGGGAGTCCGTGGATCCCAATCCATGGACAACACAAGATCAATGGATGAGATTGATTTGTATTTCTTTCGATGGCCATGATGTTGTTGTAAAAACACAACCACAATTAATTTGATTTAAATTAATATATATTGATAAATCAATTCAAACTAAATCACTTTGGCCTTGGAGATAAGAGGAGAGGATTTGACCTAATCCCTAAAAAAGGAAGGGGAGGGGGGCGGCCACCCTCTTCCAATAGAAGTTGGTGGCCGTCCACCCTCTTAGGTGGATTGGGCCAATCTCCTCATTATCTCATGAGATCTCATTATCTCATGAGATCTCATTATCTCATGATATCTCCAAGTTTTACAACAACACCTGTTGTAAATTATTTCACAAAAATAATACATAATTATCTTGTGAACAATACAATCATGCCATTGGAAAAAATGTGAATCTTATTCACACCCCAAACAAAATGTAAATTATATTTTCAATTAATCATCCAATATGAATCCAGTTCACATCAATAATTAATCAATAAATATAAACCGCAATAGTCTCTCTATAACATATTATAAATCACATTTATAATATATGTGAATAATTGGATAGTGCTATCCATATTATTCATATCCATAAATAAATAAATCACATTCAATTATATTGGATAATCATTCTCACACATTCAAATAATATGAATCAAATTCACATTATTCATGATAATTAAACCACATTTAATTATCCATTTCTCAATGCTTAGATATAATTCAACAATGGAATTATTCATGAATTCTTTCAAGAATAATGAGCTTTATCTGCGAATACTTGGAGATAGGATCGGGAGATCGCACTTTCCACGTATAATGACATGGATATTGAGATCACATCTCAAATCCAGATCTCATGTACCTCTCATAGATACTTGATTTAATCAAGGCCGCCATTCTAATCTTCTCATTGCATCTGAATCTCATTCAGATCAATGTCCAACACTTGGACCAAGATCAGATTACTTTTCTACTGAGATGAGTCACTAAAATCCAGATCTATTTCATCACTCCCTCGGAATGGAAGCATCATGGTTATACAATCGTTTATGATCACATCACTCTTAGGTATTCCTAATACCTGTACATCCTGCAACTAGAAGATATATGATAAACCCGAAGATATAGATCAATTTTACAACGTCATCTTTAGGGGTTTCATCATCAAGTTTCTCATTCTTGGTCATTGGGACTCGGTATCGATCCTATGCTTTACAAATGCATTTATCATACCTTCAAATTCTTGTCATGCTTCCAAAGCATGACGACCGTGCATGGAATTTGGTTGGTCCCAATACCTCATGAGTGAGCTTATGTCTTCTGGTTCACAAGTGAACTGTATGATCCCTTTGAGAGTTCGTATTACTCATATACCCTCATACGCACTCCATCTCGCCAGTGTATAGACCTTGGTTAGGTCATCAACCTATTGGTCTACCAATGTACATACTTAGACATGTAGTAACACATCTGTCTCCGGTCAGAGGATGTGTGCCTATATCATGACAGTTTACGACACAGGACTTTGGTTATCTCGATCTCGTCAAGTCCACTATTTGACCTAACTAATCTGGCACCTCCAAATATCTATTCCTATGTAGAGGACCTGCATCAAGAGGTCAACCAGATATAAACCTAATGAGAAAGGATTGCCATCTCCTGCTCAGGCTGGAGATCATCTCTTAATAATCATTTGACGGTGCTTGATGAGTCCTCAATCTAACTCTTTAGATATTCATCCAAACATCAACCTCTATGATTCAATTATTGAATCAACAATCGTATGATTATTAATATGGCCATGGTACATAATCCTTATCGTATAGAGGGACCTTATAGTGCTTTCATTCAATTAATCTCAGAACGGGAGTGAATGAATCAAGAACTTTTATTTATAAATCAACAATTACAATAAAATTTATTGTAAGAATGGTTCGCTTCGGGCTCACATGGATAACAATCTCCCACTAGCCCTCAGAACCATTTAGGTACAATCCTTAAACCCATACTCATTACATTCTTGTCGAAAACCTTTTGTATCATTGGTTTGGTAAGAGGATCAACAACGTTGTCAGCAGGGGCCACCTTGGTGATGATTATGTCACCATGCTTTTGAATCTTCCGAATGATGTGGTTCCTTTCCATGTGTTTGCTCTTTTGATGCCATCTAGGTTCCTTCGCATGGGCAATGACTCTCGTGTTATTGCAGAGGAACAGGATGGGAGTATAAGAGGAAATTATGCCAAGTTCCAGGATGAACTTGCGCAATCACGCCACCTCCTTTGCAACATCCGATGCGGCTATGTATTTAGCTTCTGTTGTTGAATCTGTTGTAGTGTCTTGCTTCTTGCTTCTCCAGCTCACAACACCACTGTTCAACACAAACCCTGATGTCGACTTTCGATCATCAATATCTAATTGGAACTCTGAATCTGTGTATCCCAAGACTTGGAGATCATCATCTCCATAGACCAATATGTAATCTTGCATCCGTCTTAGATACTTGAAAATATTCTTCACTGCATTCCAGTTTTTTCTCCATAGCAGGATTGTTAATGACTTACCACTCCCAGTGCATGGCAGATATCTGGCCTAACACATCATGGCGTACATTAAGCTTCCTACAACTGATGCATAAGGGCATCCAGCCATGGCTTTCTTTTCTTCAACAGTTTGAGGAGCCATCCCTTTAGATAGGTGGATACCATGTCTTAAGGGGAGGAAACCTTTCTTGGAACTATCCATACAGAAACATTCAAGAATTTTCTTAATTTACCCATGTTGTGATAATTGTTGAGGCATGATATCTCGAGATTTGGTACAAACTCAATTTTGTATTTTTATTTACATTATTATCTGCGTACCCACTTAAATGGTCTGGTGGTAGTGCAGTGTGTCTACCATCCAAAAGACCAGGGTTCAAATCCCCCTCTTGCAGGGGTTGCATGAGGTACTCGACAGCCAGCGTAAAAAATAGTCGAATCTTTCAACATGGATTTGAGCAAGAATCCATGTAGCCGACCCTACTCATAGTGGGAGAAGGCTTAGAACTTTTATTTACATTATTATCTACAATTTTTATGTAAAAAATTGATGAATAAAGAATAAAGGATAAAATAGGTGTCAAAAATGCACAATTAAAGAATGAATAAATGGGATTTTTATTCTAGTTTTGGCCCTTATCTCCCCCTACTTTATTCCTTGTCGACCAGCTCAATTCTTGACTTGGTCTCGGGGTTTAAAGTCATAAAATATTTTCAATATTTTATTTCTTTTTATTTTATTCTCTTTATTCTATAATTTTGGTATTAAAAACCTTATTTACACAATAAATGTAATAAATAAGGGATGTTATTTTGTACAAATTAATGTCATTTACATGTATTAGCTAGGGTTTTTAAGGCCAAAATGATAGAATAAAGGTTATGAAATGGAGATTCATTACCCTCCATACTTGCTTTTGCTAGTCCCTAACAAACACTTATGCAATAAGTACACAAAGAATAAAGAATTAAAGAAAAAGAAAAAGACAAAGAAAGAATAAATAGAATTGCTTTCAGTTGTAAAACTCGTCCTTACAAAATTAAAGTTTCGAGCTCCGGTTAGACCTTAATGTGAGAATGTGTGGAACCTGGTCGGGAACCAAATTTAAAACACAACAGCCCTCAAAAGTCACAAAACTAGTTCAAACCACCTCAATGGCCAGGTCAGAACTAGCCTACATCATATGCAAACCCTTATGACTATGAAGCTGACTTGTACAATGTAAGTGATAGTGGCTCTCCCCAACTGAAATGACAAAGGAACTGAATTCTTCGGAAATGACAACCTAATGATTCCCCAATCCAGCACTCTGCCCTCGAAGAGCGGGGTATTCCCTTCTAAGTTCAAGTGGCATCCAACTCAAGAGGAGGAGGTGAAGAAAAGAATGGACGGTAGCCAGTGTAGCTACCTATCCTGGGATGCATGACCAGTGTAGTCAAGTCATCCAGCTGCAGGCTCACGTGGTATAACTTTGATGCTCAAGCTTGCTTATTTTCTGTACAACATATATACATACTCCGACAGGCATTTTATTTTTATTTTCAGACCTGTCCACTTTTTTGGAGTTTTTTTTCAAACATACTATTTACAACATCATTTACATAAGGAGTTTTTCCTCTTGAGCCAGAAGATTATCCTCTTTTGAAGCTTTATTGCAACCCACACTCTCCTGTCTCTAGACTTCATTGGAACTGGACTAGGTTGGGGTGCACTTCCCTCCCTAGATGAGGACGTATGTTTCCACCCATGTGCATCTCAGACTGGAAAATCCAGCCCCCTCACCACTCCAACTGAGTTGAGCCAAGTGAAAGGTGCAAGTGTCCAAGTTAGGTCACGACCGACAAGAGTCATGTGTGCGTCTCGAAAAGTCCAAGTTAGTCAGTTGAGGTGACTTGAACCCAGCCCCGAGTCTCAAAGAATTAAGTCCTAATAGACCTAAAGTACCCTAAACCTAGTTCCCGTAAGGTTCCAGGGTGATTAGGTGCAGTCTGGTCCAACTAAGCTCCAATCTTCGATTTTATTGGACTTGTTCAATCATTAATCTCAATTGAAAAGAATATGTCTGCTATGCAAATGCTATGTACAATGATGCAAAGAATGATGCAAAATTTTTCAAAGAATTTGAAGAGAAAGAGAATTTTTACATAAAGAATTTTGCAAAGAATTTCGACACAAAGTATAAAATATGTACATCTATTTACACGGGCGTGCTTCTTTTTATTTATTTACAAGAATCAAGAATTTACAGGATTTATATGTTTATACAAAGCGATTTTATTTAGGTATTTTTGTACAATTGGTACAGAATTTTTATGTTTATCTGTATATTTATTTTCATTTAATAATGCATTTATTCCTTAAATTTATTTGTAAACAATTTTGAAAACTATAGTACACCATAATTTTTGCAAACATTTACAAACATTTGAAAGCTATTTTGCAAAGATTTTTCAAACAATATATACACACATTTTTTCAAAATATTTTCACAAAACATTTTCAAAATCACTTGCAAATAGGTTTTCAAATCCTTTATTTCACACAAAGAAAAGAATTTTTGCAATTCAAAATATTTTTACAAAGGTTGAAAACATTTGACAAAAGTTTTCCAAACGACTCACATTATTTTTCAAATCATTTTGCAAAGATATTTCTAACCTGATTTATTAATCAATATATACCAAAAGAATGGGTACATATCTTTATATGGACATATGTTTTATGTATAAAAGGGTTTTGGTTCTTAAAGGATTTGCAATGGATTTTTTTTCACTTTGATACATTTATAAAGACTTTTTTAGTATAGTGTGTACACTCCTCAAACTTATTTGAAAATCATTTTGCACAGTTTTGAAAACTATAGTACAACACAATTTTCACAAATGGTTTTTACAAACATCTATACATATTCAAAAATCATTTTGCAAAGGTTTTTCAAACAGTATATATAGATTTTCCAAGATAGTTTTGCAGCCATTTTTCCAACCATCTGCAAATCACTTTTCAAATATTTTTATTTCACACAAAGAAAATATTTTTTTTAAAACAAAAATATTTACAAAGGTTGAAAACTTTTTACAAAATATTTTTAAAACAGCTTTCAGGAGATTTTTCAAAAAGAGTTTCAAACTATTTTTCAAATATTTTGCAAAAAGCAATTTTGCCTGATTTATAAAACAAAATTACAAAAAGAGTCTGAGGAGTTACAAACATCTTTTATTAAAATATTGTAATGCATTTTAATATTATTTTTAGCCATAAGTATTATAAAATACAAAAGTACGATTTATGGCTTAAAGTATATACATAGTATATACGCCCCCTATACTTAACTTGAGCTATGCCCTCATAGATCAAAGAGAAAAAGAGAAGACATAACTCGGACTGAGTATAGAAAAGTCTAAAGAATGAAGGAATGAGTAAATAAATAAATGAACGGGAAGTTGACCGTCCCCCTTATACTTAGGATCAAATAATCCTAAGTATAGCAGACTGTACACAAGGCAGGGATGGTCAAGGTTGAGAATGAAAAGATCGTACTCAGATTGTCTCCCCCTATACTTAAGGTAAGATATACCTAAGTATAGACAAGAAGAGGAGACAACGGAGAGGATCAAAGAATGAGAAGACTCTGGGTGCTCACCCCCTATACATAGGACAAAGTACATCCTAAGTATAGAAGACTGACAACAAGAGGTGATACCTTTTTGGTAGATAAAGAAAATAGAAAAGGAAAAGAAGAAAAGAAGAAGAGAAGAAGAAAAACTCAGAAGAAAAGTTATTGAAGTGCATTGTCTGAATCTTTTGATGATGTTAGTGTCGTGGATGTATCATGAGAGCGCAGAACCTGGATTGAGTTGACAACAACCAAGAAAGTATCAGGCTCAAGGTAGGGCTTCAATAGTTGATCGTTGACAACAAATGGATGCGCGTCAGGATACAATTCTGATATGGCAATACTTCCATTGTTACACACTTCATGAACTTGGAATGGCCCTGTCCATTTGCTTTTTAATTTTCCCGGGAATATCTTTAGCTTTGCATCAAATAACCACACTTTCTGCCCAGCTTCGAAGGTCTTTCGTCCGTGTGCCGGTCATGCCAGCGTTTCACCTTCTCCTTATACATCAGTGTGTTATCGTATGCATAACCTCGGAATTCCAAGAGTCTGTTCAGATCATCTTTCATTTTCTGACCACTACTCTGTGAGTCCAAATTGCATATATTGATTGCTCACAAGGATTTATGAATTACTTCTACGGGCAGATGGCATGGTTTTTTATATACAAGACGATAGGGCGACATGCCTAAGGGAGACTTGTAAGCGGTTCTGTATGCCCATAGGACAAAGTCCAAGAGTTGGGACCAATTCTTTCTGTCCGACCTTACAAGTTTCTGAAAGATCGTCTTGATTTCTCTATTTGATAATTCTGCCATGCCATTGATCTGGGGATGATAAGGAGATGCAACTTGATGCTCGATGATGTATTCCATTGTTAATTTCTTGACCTCTTCATTTATGAAGTGGCTACCCCCATCTGATATAAGAATCTTCGGAATCCCGAACCACGAAATGATATTCTCTCTTAGAAATCAGCATACTATCCGGCTGTCTACGGCTCGAGCAGGGATAGCTTCAACCCAGCGACTCAGTAGTCGACGACAAGAAGGATGTGCTCATATCCCCGACTGTTAGGGAAAGGTCCCATGAAATCGATGCCCGAAGCATCAAAGACATCTGCAATCTGAATGATCTTTAGGGGTATTAGGTCTTTCGCTGTGAGGGTGCCTTTCATTCTCTGACAGCCAGTACAATGTTTGACGAAGGTTGTTGCATCCTTGAATTGTGTGGGCCATCAGAAGCCACACTGAAGTACTTTTGTTGCCGTCATATCTCTAGAGTAGTGTCCACCAGATTCGAGCGAGTGACAATACTCGAGGACACTATGATGCTCCTCCTGAGGAATGCACCTACGCCAAATGCAATATGCCCCTTCCCTGAATAAGAGAGGATCTTCCCATTGGTAGAAATGGATTGTCGTGAAGAATTTATCCTTCTAAATTTTTGTCCAATCCGGCAGTACTACCCTCGAAATGAGGTAGTTGACATTATCAACATACCAAGGGAGTGAATTCACAGCCAAAATCGACTCGTCGGGAAAGGTTTCTGTGATGGGTGCACTGTTCAGCGGAGGCTCTTAATGGCTCAATTCTGGAGAGATGATCTGCTACCACATTCTGAACTCCAGTCTTGTCCTTGATTTCCAAATCAAATTCTTGGAGGAGAAGGATCCATCTAACGGATCACAGGAGCGGTCTCGGTAGGCGACAGATCGGCTACCGACGAAGAGACCGACAAATCAACAAGTGTGGCAGCGTCCCACAGACAACCCTCGGGGATAATCAGAAAAGATTGCTCGTCCTTGCGAGGATCGTCAAGATAAGCGAATTCAAAGGAGTTCAGTAAGATAGGTCCCCAAGATTTGACAGATCGGATACCACAAGAAGGCAGTGAGGGCCAGGAATAAATCAAACGACTCGGTTTTGTGCTCCAACAGAAAGGAGATACAACTAGGGAGGAGACCGAGCGTAAAGAAAGTGTTGCATTTTCCCGCATATAGTCCTCGGGGAACAATGCAAACTAATCATGGAATAACATATCAGATCTCGTCCTTGAGAGGGTCGTCAAGGAGAGAGAATACTCAAAGGAGTCAAACAGAATGGCCTGGGTAGACGACAGATCGTCCACCAGCAGAAGAGACCGATAAATCGAGCAAGTTGTCAGTCTCTCGCAGATACCTCTGAGAGCACTATGAACTAGGCAAGGAATAATCAGAAAAGTGATGATCATCCTTGCGAGGACAGTCGATGAGAGGAGACTCAAAGAAGTCTGTGACATTGACCTCATGCACCGACATATCGGGCACTTATTCAGACATGGAGGCCAATCAGTCAAATCAGACGATGCGGTCTCAGGCTCCAATAAGGTGGAGACATAGGCAATGAATGAAATCGATCATAGATAATGTGTTGCATCCTCCTGCAGATAGTCCTCGGGGAGATCGGGGATGGGTTAATCAAGAAGATGGGAGACATCATATTGGTTCCGCACACCTTTGCCGGGAAGTCCAAATCAGAATAATCAATCAATCCTCAAAATCAAGATGGGTGGAACCTCATAATGGATAGATCAATTAAAGCACGTGGAATCTTCATCAAATAATCAGAATTCATCACATCCTCAATCCAGTGTGCGATATCAAGATCATCAAATAATAATCACACCTAATAATCGTGCATCATCAAAGTCCTCAATAAGCTCCTATGCACATATCGAAAGTCAAATCCACCAAATGTAAGGTATCAATCTCAACGTCCTCAAAAAGCACCTGATTTACTCCAATAATCAATTGTAAGTCAAACTCCTCGATGCAGGCGATACCTACCAACACAACAATCCTGGGTAATAGAAGAGATGATATAAGGGACATGAGGAGGATGGGCAAGAAGAGAGACGAAAGATCTGGTGAAGATGATTGAGCTCAAGAGACAATATCATGATTCAATGCAAATGAGGAGATATATGTATAAGAGAGGTAGAAGACTCAAAGATGAAAAAGGATGACTCACACGGATGTGACCGATAACTCAAAGAGATATGAAAATGCAAGGGGACTCCAAGTCACAATCAATACACAAAGCAAACCCCTGATTCACCCACTCAACACAATGGAGACCAAGATGGTCTTTTATCTTTTCGATTTTAGAGTTAGGTGATCATCACAAAGTTGCACACACCGAAGATAGGCTTGGGATTTGAGCACTAATCCTTAGTGTGCGTGTAGGAATAAAATGTGCATTCAAGAAGGGGGTTGCTCTCCCAAGGACAAGGGATCCATTACATTTTATTTTAAGTCCAATAGAGTTAGCAATCCCAAATTTATTTTTTATTATCATTTTTTTTGGATATTTTTCAATGCACATACCTAACGGGGTTTTCCATTCCATTTAGCATCATAGGTTATCAAAAACAGAGGGAGAAAATCGAAAAAGCCATGCAAGTTGGAAATCGATGATGCATGCAAGGTCAGATTACTTACAGTGCTTCCCATCTCTCTCCATGCGAGATGGAAGACAGAATTGAAAGCATATGCTATATGCAAATGCAATCCGATGAAATCGCCCCAGGATAGTAAGTGTTATTATCATGAAGCACAAAATGCTAAATATTCATAAACAAGATCCAAAAGTCCGGTCTCTGAAGTACATCGGTTCCGCCACAACGGATCATGCATGTGCTGTATAGGACTTCTCTCGGCGCTCGATCTCAAATCCAAATAAATAACAATTATTATTTTGACTAAGTCCAAAAGTGAAGCTATAGGTACATGCAGATATATATTAAGGGCTTTGGACCTTAATGTATCGAGCAAGCAGATCCTAAGCTAGGGCTCATTCACACAAAATAAATAAAATAAAATAAAATAAAAAGCAAAAAAGCAAAAAAATCATCGAGGCCCCCAAGGGAACAATCCCTCGAGCAATGGACCTTGGGAAGTTGGAGTGTCTTAGAGCCATGTATTATTACAATTATAAAGTCACTCTCTCACATAAAATTACATTTTCTTTTAAAAATACGAAATAAAATCAAGCTCATAAATTTTCTCAAAAATTCTTCTCCATCTGCCTTTGATGCTCTCTCATATTAGCCGAGCAAGAAAGGTTGACTCCGCCTTGCTTGGGTGCAACTGTCCTCCTAAGAGGTCCTCCTTCACGCGACGGTCCTCGCATCAAAGACAAACAAAGAAGGGTGGCCAGGACAGTCAATCAATCAATATCAAATAATGAAGAAAAATACATAAATAAATAACACAAGAGACAAACAAATGAATGAACAAGAGATAACAGACAAAAGAAAATAGGCTTCAACTATGTGACATTGCTCCCTGGCAACGGCGCCATTTGATAAAGAGGGATTAGGCCGAAGTCATGTCATTCCACAAAAGGCAGGAAGGACGGTTGCTGAGGTGACCTCAGACAAAATCCCTGATTAATCAACAATTAACCACAACATAAATAAATCAATGAATATAAAAAATGTGGAGTTAAAATTTATTATAACTCTACAAGCAAATGTGTATAGGTGTAAGCATGTGTAGAGGTTGAACATTAGGAGCAAACGGGAGAAGGAGGCAAAATGAATGCACAAAATTTTCATCTTTCATCTCTTGTCCATGTTATTGTTTTTGTGGGTTTTTCATTTTATATATTTTTTATTTTATTTTTGGTTATATATATTTTTATTTGATTTTTAATTTTCTGATTTTGTATTTTCTTTTTATATTTTTATCTCTTTTTTATATTTTCTTTTTCTTTTATAAAAACAATATAGCCTATATAAGGCTTTATTTACACACTATTTAGAAATATGTTTTTAAATACCATTAAGAATAGATAAAATTCAGAAAATAAATTGTTTTTTTAATATTTTTCTAATGTTTTAGTATTTTTTCAGAAATTTTTGCTAATTTTTATGTATTTTTAAAGTAAAAAATACCCAAACATGGGATTAATAAATACATCGAAATTGATTTGGGTTTTAAAAATAGAAAATAAGTCCCAAAATTACCCAAATTAATTTTATATATAAATAATAATTTATAGAGAATTATAAAACAAAAAAATATTTTTGGTATTTTTATAGAATTTTTATATTTTTTGTTGGATTTTGGAGCTTTCTGATTTTTTGAATTTTCTTTTTCTTATTTTTAGGGATTTTTGTTTTCTGGACTCAATGAATATCAAAATATACCATATATACTTTTTTTGGAATTTTTCGAAAGGTTTTTATATTTTTTGGCTATTTTATAATTTAGACAGGGTTTATTTAGGCTCCTTTTTAATTTTAATAAATAGATTAAATGCAGAAATTATAAAGTGGACACATAGCGTGTAAGTACAATGCATGAAGTATCTAATCCTTTTTTTGGATTTTTAGGAGCTAGTTAGCTATTTTTAATAAATAGATGAATGCTACAAAAATATATGTCCTAGCAGGGGCATTTTTGTAATTTCACCACCTCACGTGGGACAGCACATGAGGTGACATGGAATGGACCTATTTGCAATTACAAGAAGTTCAGAGATCCATTTACAAAATTTCCACTTATTTTATAGTGTTAACTTTTATTTGCAGTAAATAATAAATACAAAAATGCTGGGGTGAGATGTGCAACCCCATAATAGGCGTGGCGGACGGCTGGATGATCTTCACTAATACACGTGTCGTTCATCCGACGGTCAATGATGATTCGCAGATCAATGGTGGAGATTAGATCGCTAGGCAGCGATCAACGGCTAGAAACTGGTGTGATCCAACAGCTGCGGACGATTCTGGAGCGCGGATCTTCATCTAACGACGGGGAATAAGGCTCGAAGAACTGGGGATGAACTCGCCTAGGGCGAGTTTGGATCTGATCGCGCGAGCTCCTCCAACCACCATTCCCTCCGCTGAGGGTCTCTTCTCGTTCCTGGGAGTCTTCCGCAACCAATGATGGCTTCAATCGAGGACCTGGAGCTTCGTTGGCGACGAACCAGCTCGGGGAAGTTCAGAGCTCCATATGCCTCGATTCTTCGACAAAATCGACCCAACATGGGTCCTTTGGCCCCTCCTGACCTGCAGAAGATACACGCGCAACCAAAGCGAGGCTTCAGGGGGTCTTATTGGTCGGAAATGGGCGAAAGATGATGGGGGTGGTGGTCTCTGACGATGGTGAAGGATGGAGACCTGAAGTCCAGATCCAAGGGGGATCAGGTTGTATGGGGGTGCTTGGGATGTTGGGAAAGTGAAGAGGAAGAGAATGAGGTGGTTTGGGGTGTCGGAGAACAATCGGAGCACTGTGAAAAGTTTGTCAGAGCGGAGCTTTGGTGAACTACGAACGGACCTATTCATGCTAAATCTACAGATAAGGGATATACTAATAGCGTAATTAAAATGCACAAATAAAAAGCTACCTAAAAAGCATTAAAACAACTATTATCCCTGCCGGCGAAGGCATGGAGCAGGGCCACGCTGAAGCGCCGCCATGGTGCAACCTCCTCCTCCTCCCACCCGCTCGGACCCTCCAGGGGCTCCTCCCTATCACAAAGAAGCTCACTAAGCTGAAGGCGGGGGTAGAAAGGCTCAGAAAATTGACCAAAATTAAGAGGTATGAAGGAGGTTTTATTTATACACATTAGCGGGCACCCTTATTGATCGGCCTAGATCGATGAATATGTGATACGCACAAGGTATCCAAGGGCTTGGCGTGAATGATGACAGATCTAGGAGTAATTCATGTGAAGAGATCGAAGTCGATGGATGGCTGGATCATGCGCGAAAAATGGCGGAAATCACGAGGAAGAGATGGTTCTGACAGACTTGGTAGCAGATGGGACAGTTGACCAGAGGTCAACAATCCCTACGCAGCCATTGGGCCACGCAGGCCACAAAACGACAAAATGAGAAATTTAATTAAAAATAATTAATTAAAAATGGTAAATGATTTTATCATTTTTTGAATATAAAATAAAAAATGTTTATTATTTTATGTAGTATTTTATTATGATTTTTATTTATTCTTTTGGCTTTATTTATTAGTGGTTAAACTTTTATTAGTGTATTTATAGGTATAATCATCTATGTTATGTGTATTTTTATTTTGTATATTTTAATTTATTATTTTACTCTTTTATTTTATATATTTATAACTTATTTTTGTGAGTATAAATATATTTTATTTTATTGTTAGGATCTTATTTGTACACTTAAATAAATAGGTAAGTATATTATGTAGGTATATTAACAGGTATTTTACCCATGTTTTATATTCGTCTTTTTATTTTGATGTATTTTGTTGAGTTTTATTTTGGGTCTGTATTTTTAATAGAATTTATATAATATTTACAATATTAGAAAAATATAAAGAATAAAAGAATGAAAGAATATATTTCCCTTTTATTCATGTACATATAAAAACATCGGTGTTTTGTCTATGCTTTCACATATATTTATTTTATTTTTCCTTTTATTTTTGGTTTTATTTTAATTTTAATATGTACACATGTTATAAATAATATTTATAAAATTATAAAAATATGAATTTGTAAAAATAATAAAGAATGAATAGGATGAATATTTTAATTGGTAGAATGTACAAGAGGGGTCAAAAGCCAAACTTTCACATAGTAACTCCAAAAAATATAAACACCATTAAATAGCCCATGAAAAGTTATATACAACTAGAGTGATTTTGATATGTTTTCAGTTTTTATTTGAAAGATATGGGTCTGTGAAGTTTGGTTTATGGCTTTTTATTTTGTGTATAAATGAACATTGTATATCATTTTTGTTCAAACTCAATTTTGTATTTTTATTTACATTATTATCTACAACTTTTATGTACAAAGTTTCTTTATTTGATGAATAAGGATAAAATATGTGTCAAAGATGCACAATTAAAGAATGAATAAATGGGATTTTTATTCTATTTTGGCCCTTATCTCCCCCTGCTTTATTCCTTGTTGACCAACTCAATTCTTGACTTGGTCTCGGGGTTTAGGGTCATAAAATATTTTCAATATTTTATTCCTTTTTTCTTTTCTTCTCTTTATTCTATAATTTTGGTATTAAAAACCTTATTTACACAATAACTGTAATAAATAAGGGATGCTATTTTGTACAACAATGATAGAATAAAGGTGATGAAATGGAGATTCATCAGGCGCCGCGTGGTCCAGTAAGAAAAAAAGATAAATAAAGAAAATTGAGATAAATACAAATAAAATATCTACATACCTCATATGCAGAAATGTTTAACATGAAAGTTGCAGACCTTTTTAAAATCTACAACTTTCATGTTGAACCCAATATGAAAATAAAGCATATAAACAAGATATAATTTTTGCAATTATTTCTAAGTAATAAAAAATCTTTACTTTTTACTTTTGTGGTTTTGGTATTTTTGATTTACAAATAAAATATAAAATAAATATGTACAAGGTTAAACTAATTTTTATGGTGTTTATAATATTAATAAAATAGAAGAAATAAAGAAATAAAAATAATATTCTTATGTACACCTAATCAGGGCTAGTTATTTATATAGAATCAGATGTTAATATCAATGAATTAATCAATAATATTATTCAATAGTTTAAGTAAGAGGGATAAAAATCAAATAATAAGATGATAAATCATGGTTTTATCATTCATCACCCCTACTATACTTACCTTTGCAAGTCCCGAGCAAACACTTATTAGAAGAATAAGTGATGCAAAGCAAAAAATAAAGAAAAGGAAATTAAGAATAGAATGGTATTGATTTTTAACCTTATCTTAACAAAATCAAAGTTTGGAGATCAGGAAGACCTTTGGATTATTAATGTGTTCGGAACCTTATTGGGAATAAGATCTAAAACTTAATAGCCCTCAAGTTCCACAATCCTCTGTTCAAATCACCTCCATAGCTACGTCCGAATAAGTCTATTCATACACAAACCCTTATGACTATGAGTCTCACTTGTACAATGTATGTGATTTGTAACTCTTCTCACTAGAAATAATAAGAAATAGTCTCCCTCAACAAGGTGACACCACTCTTCCCTCAAGGAGCGGGGTATTTCCTTCTAAGTTCAAGTACAACCAGCTCAAGAAGAGGGAGGTAGAGAACAAGAATGAATTGTGATCGGTGTAGTTACATATTTTGTGGAGCTTGACCAATGTAGCCAAGTCTCTAGCTGTCGACTACCTTAAGATTTTTGACTTTGAAGTATAAGACTTGCTTATTTGATACATAACTCCGAGAAGATTGATTTTTCATTGACTTCTTCCTCGCTATCCTTTTGGAGTTTTATTTCAAACATTTTTATATTATTTTTATACTATATACGATGACATTTACATAAGGAATTTTTCTTCTTGAGCCAGTAGACTATCCCTCTTTTGAAGCTTTGTTACAACCCACGATGTCATGTCTTTGATGTCCAAGCCACTAGATCGGGTTGGGGTGCACCGACCTCCTATTGGGGTGGCATATGTTTCCACACGCGTGCTTCTCAAGCTAAGGAATCATGCCCTCACCACCTCATCAGAGTTGAGATAAGTGCAGAGTGCTTGTCCAAGTAAGGTCATTATCGACAAGAGTCATGCATGTGCTTCAAAACATTCTAGTTAGACTGGCCAAGATGACATGTGAATATAGTCTAGTGGACTCAAAGGAATAAGTCTTATTGATATAAAAAGTCTTAGTTCCGGTTCATATAAGGTTTCTGTGAAATTAAGTAGATCATGGTCCAAACCAAGATCCAATCTTCATATTTATTACAGACTAGTTCAATTGTCAAATCATTCTGAAAAATGCTTATGCAATGCAAATTTTATGGAAATCTGAAAAAAATCAAAATTTTTTGGTGTTTCTGAAAGGGTTAGTGAATTGAATGTATTTACATATATACAAGAATTTATACATATTTACACAAAATTTTATACAAATTATATACATGTTTATACAAATTTATAAAAATTTTGATTCAGGAATGTACATATTTTATTCAAGAGTTATTATTTGAAGTTTTTTTTGCATTGTAATAACTACAAGGTCTTCAAAATAATTTGAAAACATTTTTGCAAACTTTTGTCAATAATTTTGAAAACTTATTATGCAAATATTTTACAAAGAATTTTTCGAACAATTTTACAAATAATTTTTGCAAACTTTTTACAAACATTTTTTAAAAGAATATTTTCAAAGGTTTAAAAATATTTTACAAAGACTTTCACAACATTTTACAATCATTTTTCAAAATCATTAGCAAAACAATTTCAAAACAATTTCTACAAATAATTTTTCATAAGTTTTTACGCATATTTACAAGAGTTTTTAAAATTGATTTATTAGTATACCCTTACCCAATGTAGTATATTAACCATATTATTGAAAATATAGAAAGTACGAGTTATGGCTAACGTATGTATACAATATATACGACCCCCTCTATACTTAGCTCGAACTATATCCTCACAGTGACCAAAGAGCAATAAAGGAAGACATAACTCATGCTAATTATTGACAAGTCTTTATTATAATGACTAAATAAAAGAATAAGAAGTCGATCATACTCCCTATACTTAGGATCAGTTAATCCTAAATATAAAAGACTACCCGCAAAGCGGGAATGATCAAGGATTAGAATCACAAAATACTCAATGACTCAGCTTGTCTCCCCCTATAATTATGATAAAATATCCCTAATTATAGAAAAGAATTATCAACAAGTTAGAAGACAAGCAAGGGAATAATAAAGAAAAACTCAAATGCATTCATTCCCCATATACTTAGGATTTGGTCATCCTAAGTTTAACACATATGAAAGGGATAAATGAATACAAGGAAGAATGAGCAAACTGAAATAAAATGAAAAAGAATTAATCAAGAAAAATATTTTTGTCCAACTGATTGTCCGAATCCTCTGATGTTGTAGGGAGATCATCTTCAAGTATCATGTAGATTGAATCGACAATGGACATGAATGTATCGTGCTCTAAATACAGCTTTAGCAACTATCCATTGACTATGAACGGTTGTGCATCAGATAACGAGTTAGATATAAAAATGTTTCCATTGTCACGCATAATTTTCACCACAAAAGGCTTAGTCCATTTACTCTTAAGTTTTCCTTGGAATATCTTCGACTTCAAGAATAAAGAATAAAAAGAGTAGAATTCCCCTATACTTAGGATCGAATAATCCTAAGTATAAAAGACTGTACAAAAGGGATGATGGCAGAAAAGAATGTACAAAATGACTCGGCTTGTACCCCCCCCCCCCCCCCCATACTAGGGTAAAATATCCCTAAGTATAGAAAAGATTATCAGTAGTTGAAGGATAAGTGAGAGAATAGAAGAAACTAAAATGAAAATAAACAAGAGTGAATGAGCGACATCACTCCCCCTATACTTAATGCAAAAGATTCCTAAGTATAAGTAACAACATGAGTAACGAAACAAAACGAAAATAGAACAACTCGAGTCATTCAACCTCTCATATACTTAGGATCTAGTCACCCTAAGTATAGCACACACAAAAAAGAGGTGAATGATAAAATTAGAAGAAAGAATAAACCAAAAGGAATATACAAAGTGAAAATCAAATCATGTATACGACGTAGAAAAAAATCAAAGATTCATTGTCTGATACCACATGAATAGAATAAACAATGGATGGACATGTATCATGCTCTAAATATGGCTTCAACAACTGCTCGTTGACCACAAACTATTGTGCATCAAATGACAACTCTGAAATGACAATGCTACCATTGTCACGTACATATCTCACAATAAAAGACCCTGACCATTTGCTCTTTAGCTTGCATGGAAATAACTTCAACTTTGCACCAACCAACCGTGCCTTCTGATTAGGCTAGAAAGTCGTCCGCTTGATATGTTGTCATGCCATCTCTTGACTTTCTCCTTGTACATCAGGTTGTTGTCATAAGCATAGTTTTGAAATTCTAATAATCTGTTCAGATCAACCTCTTTGTTCTGATATGCTCTCAGTGAATCCAAATTTCATACACTGACTGCCTATAAAGATTTATGAATTAATTCCACTGAAAAGTGGAAAGGCTTTCCATATACCAAACAACATAGAAACATACCAAATAAGATTTGTAAGTCGTACGATTGGTTCATAGAATTGAGTCAAGCAACTGAGACCAATTCTTACTATATGGACGAACAAGTTTATGTAGAATCATCTTTATCTCCCGTTAGAAATCTCAACCAAGCAATTAGCCTGTGGGTGGTAAGGACACGATGCTCAATGTCGTACTCCTTCACAAGCTTCCTAACTTCTCTATTGATAAAATGGCTTCCTCTATCTGAAATGAGAATTTTGGAATCTCGACAATCAGATAACATTGTCCTTGAGAAAGCGACAAATAATATGACTATCGGCAGTTCGAGCAAGGATTTCCTCCACCCCAACGACTAATATAATTGACGACAAGCAATATGTGCTCAAATCCCAGACTGTTAGGGAACGGGCCCATGAAGTGAATGTCCCACTTGTCAAAAAAATCTGATATATGAATATACTTGAGAGGCATTGTATCTTTAGAACTGATGGTTCCTCCCATTCTCTGACAATCAATACATCTCTTCACATAAGATGTAGAATAATTGAAAAGAGTTGACAACCAAAGATCACATTGAAGTACTTTAGCCATCATGTGCTTCCTAGAATCATGTCCTCCATCTTCTAATTTGTGACAATGATCAAGGACACAGTTGTACTCCTCCTAAGAAATGCACCTCCTCCAGATACAATCTGCACCCTCATGAAATAGATACTGATCCTCCCACTGGTAAAAATGTATCTCAGACTTAAACTTATCAACCTTTAGCTTGGGCCAATCTTGTGGAACTTTCTTGGAGATAAGATATTTCACAATATTAACATACCATGGGAATGAGGTGATAGACAAGATCGCTTCATCTGGGAAAGTCTCTGTAATTGGTAGAACTAACTTCTTAGGAGTCTTTGCATCTACGATTCTGGAAAGGTGATCTGCCACAACATTCTTGACTCCAAGTTTACTCCGTATCTGCAAATCAAACTCATGGAGTAGAAGGATCCAATAAAGTAGACACGGTTTGGCATCCTTCTTTTCTTGTAAGTACCGTATGGCAGAATGGCTGGTGTAGACAAACACTGTTGATCCAAGTAGGTACGATCTGAAATTTTTCAAAGCAAACACAATTGCTAGCATCTCTTTCTATGTAATGGTGTAGTTATTTTAGGCTTCATCGAGTGTTTTTCTAGATTAATGAATGGCAAATGACAATCCATCCCTTCTCTGCCCTAGTACAACTCTAATAACATAATCAGAAGCGTTTCTCATAATCTCAAAAGGAAGATACCAATCCGGTGGGTGCATGACAGGTGCTTGTGTAACCAAATCTTTCATCTACTAAAAGACTTGGAGAACCTTATCATCTACAATAAATTCAGTCTCCTTGCCTAGAAGCTCAGTTAAAGGTCAGGCAATCTTACTGAAGTCTTTAATGAATCATCTATAAAATTCAACATACCCCAGAAAAGACCTTAATTGCTTTAGTGTTGTCGATGGCGCTAGCTTAACAATCACATCCACATTGGCTGGGTCAACTTCCATGCCTTGCTTGGAGATGATGTCGCCCAACACAGTCCCATTAGTCACCATAAAGTGAATCTTCTCCTACGAGAGCACCATATTCACTTCACAACAACACAGAAGTACCTATTCTAAATAAGCCAGACATGAATCAAAGCTATCCTCGTAGACCGAGAAATTGCCCATAAATACATCAAGGAAACTAGCTACCATGTCGGCAAAAACAGTCAACATACACATCTGGAATGTAGTGAGGGCATTACACAGTCGAAAGGGCATCCATCTAAAGGTGTAGGTATCAAATGGGCAAGTAAAAGTAGTCTTCTCTTGATCTTCATGAGTGATTGCTACATGATTATACCCAGAATACCCATCCAAGAAGTAAAAGATCTCCTTCCTTACTAGTCTTTTGATGATATGGTCAATAAAAAGCAGCGGAAAGTGATTTTTCTTGGTTGTTGAGTTTACATGCCGGTATTCTACACAGACACACCATGAAGTGGGTACTCGGGTTGGAATATCCTTTTTTTGTCATTCGTTACGATAGTAATCTCGGATTTCTTCGGGACAACATGTAACAAGCTAACCCATTTAAAATCAAAGATGGGATAGATAAAGCCTGCTTCACACCACTTAGTGATCTCTTTCATGATAACTTTTCGAAGATTAGGATTCAGACTATGCTGAAACTCATTGGATGGCTTGCTATCATTCTCTAAGTAGATATGATGCAAGCACAATACTATATCAATTCCATGGAGATTTGAAATCTTCCATCTTATGGCCTTACGCTTTCTCTTTATAACCTTTAGCAAGCGAGATTATTCATCAGTCAACTGCGAACTGGTGATGATTGGAAACATTTGTGGCTCATTCGCAAGGAATACATACTTCAGTGTTGAAGGCACTAACTTAAGTAAGCTATGGTGGGGTTTGAATCGACTTCGCAATGACCTCAGACACTACACTAGTGGTAGGTGAACGATCTGTCAACTGTGTACTGTCCACCGTGGCTACTCACAGCTCTGAATACAAGGTATCACAAAGATCTGCAATGAATTATTCGTGTTCAGCTTGAGATGGATAATCATCAAACAACTTATCTAGCTCATCAACAAATGACTCATCATCAACAAAAGAGAAAATCTCGATTGTGCTTTCCAAGCAGCCCCCTTGGGAGAGGAATTCTTGGGTATCAATATCATCCAGGAATAGTGTTGTGTCTCTGATCTCAACTAAAACATTGCAGTCCTCTATCTCATATGTCGTAGGATCTCTCTCACCCGATACAGACTCTGTTGGCTTTAGATCTAGGATCGTCTCTATCATAACCTTATCACTATCGGAGCGAAAGGTTATCTTTCCAGTACCATAATCTACTACCACTTTGGTTGTTCGAAGGAACAACCATCTTAGTATGATTGGGGTATGGAATAATAGTGCAAAGGTATCCATGTATAGGACAATGAATTCAAGTGGAATCGCATTCCTTGCACTGTTACGATTATGTTCTCTAAAATGCCCCTCGATCGCTTAATCGATCTATCAATAAACTGAAGGATCATCCTATATGATTTCAGTGGCCCCAACTCAACCTCTTTGAGTAGCGAGGTTGGCATCAGATTGATAGAGGATCCGCTATCAAGAAGAGTATGACCAAATTCTTGTTTAAAGATCTCGCATCTAATAAGAGGTGCTCCCATGTCTTTCTTTTTAAGCGAGAGATTATTGACGGCGTTAACGGTGGCCATGGTCAAAATGTATTTCTTAGTTCTCTTGTGTATGTTTTGCTTGGGTTGATGATTTAATGTACATGCCTCTTTCATTCCTCTCTTCAAAACTAGCATGTACTCTATGGCATTTAAGAGTGGCATCTCAGAAAGATGTTCTGTATAATCTCTATCACTATAGGATCAGATAGAGTTGTTTTTAATTTTTTTGATAGATTTGCTTTTATTCAATGCATCGGGAAATGGAACAAAACTTGTACAAACATTTTTATTCCTATCAGAATTAGCATGTACATATGGAAAGCCATACTCAGACTATGCAATGTCATACGTAAAAGAAGGAAAAGCAAAAAAGTCTTGGTTTGCTCTGTCTGTTGCTGAAGAAGATGGATCTGCAACCGGTGTGCTCTCCTCAACTGTTAACTCAGCTCAACATCTCCCATTATTGCCTTTTTAGTTTTTGGATATGGATGCTCCTCCATCGGCTACAACACTCGATCTCGGCTCACTATATGAAGATGGTGAAGCTGAAGCTCCATCAGTGGCTTTATTCCCCAATCCCACTGGTGTTGACTGCTGGAATCTCCAACTACTCTGAGAGTAATGACATTAGATAAGTATGAAAAATAACAAGGCATACATATCTCAGGAGTGGATGGATCATGGCGTGCTACCTGCTCCTTATTATGACGAAAATTATTGGGATTGGCTTCAACTTGAGCTGGAATAATAGTCTTGGTTGTGGTAAGGTCATCAAGCTTATGGTTGATATCATTCATATTATAATCAGATGGGCTAAGTAATAAAGTTTTGGGTTCACCGAAGGTGCCTCTGGCTGCTCAACAACTGGTGATCATTGAGGCTGGAAGTGTGTTTGAGGCTAACAGTACCCATGATAAGCATACTGAGAGGGAATATTGATACTATGGAGGAGGAGGATACAAATATTGTGCAAGATGCTGATGGTATGGTTGATAAGACTGTGTAGGTTGCATCTGCTTATAGTCGTCTCTCCAAGTCTGAAAATGTGGTGGGACTGAAACTGAGGATGGTGCTGGTGCTAGTGTTGATATGGTCTACCTCCATGAAACTGGTGAACTAGCCTAGTGACTACCTGGAAACCCAGCTGAGATAACCCTACCACACAAGTCTGGTTGCGCTCCTAGCTACTCCAAATGCTATTCACCTCCTGAATGTGAGGCGGAGGTGTAAACTATTGCTCTGAATAATATGGAGTCTCTGGATAGTACGACACTAGATATGCAGAAGCCTGTTGCTGCAGTCCCTTATATGGAGTATGCACGCATTATACATGTTGAACGACAGGGGGTGCTACGGAACTCTGTTGGGCTGGAGTAGAAGAAGTATGCTCTGGTGCATGTGTCTCATCTACATCACTCAAACTCTGGCAAGAATAAATCGGGCTAATGAACAACTCCAAAGGCTTGGTAATCTCATCCATCTTATCCAACTGCTTTGTCCTATGCTCAATCACATTAATTTCTCAAGTTCTTGTGAGCATTTCTCAATTATATCAGCTTTGGATATGTGATTTCCAATAATGCTCAAATCTGAACAATCAACCCTATCCACATTGTGAGATCTCGTCATGTTGACGGTCTTGGAAGGAATAGAAGAAGGATGCTTCTGAAATGCATGGGAAGATGATAATAATGTTGAGCTCTCCATCATATCCTCAAAAATCTACCAAAGAATATCCTCATCCTTATTGAAGTGAGAACCCCTACAAACAGCATCTACAAGCCTCTGATTCTCTTATCTCAAACCCCCAAAGTAGTTATGTACTAAACTCGTCTTTAGAATATCGTGATGGGGGTACCTCTCCATCAAATCATTGAATTATTCCCACGCCTCGTAAATATAGTCATGAGATATCTAAGAGAAGTTAGGTATAAGTCACCGCATCTGATTCAATCTTCCTAGGAGATAATATTTGTTCAGAAAAACTGATCTCAGCTCATCCCAGGACGTCACTACCCTTCCTAAATTATTGATCCAGTAAAGTACCTTATCCATAAGCTGAAAGGGAAAGCTGTCATCTTCACTACCTCTAATGGGATGTTAGGGTAGTGCATTGTGTTGCATATGCGGTCTAACTGCTGGAGGTGAATGTATGGTTCCTCACTAGTATGCCCGTGGAATAAAGAGAGAAATGGAAGTAGATGAGGCTTCAGCTCAAAATACCCATGAACCACAGGAATCTGAATCCAATTGACCATATCTCCTGCTCCTGGGTTATATAAATCTCTAAGTGTCAGATTCACCTCTACACGGTTTTGCTCAGGATCTCCTCTGTTCTGCTCAGGTTCTCCCCCATTCCCACCTCCTCTCCATTGATCCTCCTCTCTCTTGTTTCTTCCATCTCTCATCTCCAAGATCATATATCTCAGTATGTTCTGAACGTTGACCTGCTCTATAAGATGCGCCTGAATAGCCTGAATAGTCGCTAACATGGTGTTATTGATCTCAGTCTGACCAATCACATGTCCCTTGCCATTTGGTGCCACCGAGTCCTCCGAATCTGATTCGATCTCTGAAAGTGTGAAATGCACTCGATTAGTCATCAGAAATGAAGGAGTATCAAAAGAAAGCTTGAGCTGGGAATCCATCTCGAACAAAAGATGTATTGGTGAAAGATATGGTGTGAAAGAGAAAGAAGGAAATTTGGGAAGAAAGTCATTCCGAAGAAGTGAAGACGAGAGAATCAAGGAGTAAAGAGATAGGTTCACAAAGTCAGAACAAAAAGTACTCCAATCCAACATTTTCGAAACAAAAGGAAGGTGCAAGAACATGGAGGTCAAATCAAAGAATAGAAAGTGAAGAAAGGCACAAAACGTGTAGAAGGATCTTTATTCTAACAAGCAAATATAAATCAGACAATCAAATTCACCAACTCGACACAATAAAGACTGTGAAAGTTTGATCACTTATCTTTTCGGTTTTAAATTTAGATGATAACACATTTACTTAAGCCAAACTCGCAAGTGGTGTCGCCCTGTCACCCAATGTACATCTTCACACCTCTCCAAATAGTAGAACCATCTGCTCCGGCTATCGGACTATATCATGCCCAAAGGGAAATGTGAAGCGGAGCATACCAAAATGACTCTCTATGATTAGAGGCAAGTTCTTGTAGCTCGACCGAGTATCGAAAGGTAGTACACAGGTGTTTAGATAACCAGTTCGAGGCTTTTTAGCTTCAATACTTAAGGCTACATCCTCACCCGCTCTGTCTGGAGGTAAGTACATGTGTTCAATGAGGGGGTTACTCTTCCTAATACAAAATTAATCTTTATGTTTAATTTTAGGGGTCGAGTTCAGTTAGCAGTCCCAATTTTACTTGCTTAACATTTTTTTGGATATTTTCAATTAAAGTCACCTAACGGTTTTCCATTCCTTTATTTACCTAAGCCCAAGAAAACAAAGGGAGGAAGTTAGAAAGCCGATGCACATGAATACAATGATGCATGCACAAGTAAGAATGCGTACCTTGCTCCAACAATCTACATGCAAGATGATCCGCACATATAAATCAAAACTAACCCATATGAATGCAAATGAAAACTGTTCTAGCAGGAACTTTTATTAGCGAGAAACATCATTTCGATTAAGTCCTAATCATATGTCTATAGGAACATATATTCTACTAGGATGTTTGTACCTATTATATACTAGGATTAACCACAAATAAAAATCTAAAACTAGAGGCTCAAGGACACAAAAAAATAAAAAGAAATACAGACAACTCAAATCATGAGAAATAAATAGAAAAAATGACAAAAATAGAGAGGAAGAAAGGTAGAAAATGAAGAAAATGAAAAACCGATGAAGCCCCTCGGTACATGTACCGACGAAACAAGCTCCACACAACCAAAATAAGTCTAATGGCACTATAGAGAACATAAAATGGGCGAATGTCAATAAATTATTACAAATTAATTACAAGAATGAATAAGAAAAACTGAAACTAAAGATAAAAATGTGTCTTCTGCGGCTCCTACTCCTCCTTAGTCGCTCTCTCCTCTCGATCGGTAAAGAAGGATCAGCCTCCGCCTCGCTCAGGCGTGTCGGCTCTCCTAAGATAGCCTCCCTCGCTTGTCAGACCCTCCCAACAAAGGTGAAAAAAAGATATGTCAGAACAGTTTTTGAGAAAGAAATAAATGCACTAAAAGAAAAATAAAGACAATTAGGTAGAAATAAAGAAAGAAAAATCTATTTACCCTCGATGTACCTCCCCGGCAATGATGCCATCGTTGAATCATGGTTTTTAGATTTTAATTATTTGATGATATAATGAAGATATGTGAATGTCATTGCAACCCAAAATCGATTCAAATAAAAACAATTTTATTTTAAAAGAACACGATGATAATTATTAACCCGATATAGCTTCCATGATCGAACGTAGGGAGACTACAAATAAACAAGGGAAATTAGTTATTGCTAATTAATGGATATTTTTAATTTCTATCCTTTTCTAATTTTTTTATGTTTTTTAATGAATTTATACTTTTTTATATATTTTATATATTTTATATTTTATATTTTTCTGATTTTTAAATTTTACTTGATTTTAAATTTGCAAAAAAAATTATGTATTTTTTATTTTTAAAATCAACTAATGCATATAATATATACAAAAGTAAAATGAAGCATTTTTTCTATTTTAAAATATGTGGAAAATGCTCACAAATAAATAAATAAAATGTTTTTGTGTTTTATAATTTTTTACTATTTTTAGTTATTTTTATGGTATTTTATATTTTATGGATTTTTTTACCAATTTAAGAAGTAAAACAATTTTTAAAGTAAAACAATCTACAGATTTTGTGATTTTGAAAATAAAAAATTAAAGAATCAAACATGTAAACTAATTTTATAAAGACGAGTTTTTATCAAACTTTCAAACAAGATTAAATACATATTTTATGATTTTTCTACAATTTTATATGAATTTTATAAAATTTTTCGTATTTTCAACTTTTTAGTTTTTTTGATTGATTTTTTGTTTCATTTTGTATATGTGATAAAATATAGTAAAATATACCTATGGTAATTTTTTAAAATTTTCAAAGAATATTTGAATTTTTATGTATTTTTTAATATCAAACAAATAGATATTATTGTTGTGCTATTTTAAAAATAGAAAATGAATTTAATTTTGCAATTAACTAGTAAGTTATAGATCTGATTATTAGGAATATATTATGATTTTTGTAGAATTGTTTTTGTAAAATTTTTGGATTAATGGAATCATTTATTCTAAGCAATAAAAGAAAAAGATAAAATGCAATAATAAGAGGACTGAAACACAATTTCTACAAAGTTTTAGACTGTTTATTAATAGAGAAACAAAGTGCATGACATTATGTACAATTTTCCAAGAACTCACTTGTTTAGGCACGTACACCACGAAAAGAGGGACTAGATAACAAATATCAAAAACTTCAGATTTTTTTATTAATAAGAAAACTTCAGGCTATTTATTGCAAAATGATCAAAATGCACATGATAATGCACGCGGACACACTTCAAGGGGTCTGAATTGCAATTTAGAATAAAACTATGGGCTAATAAAAAACTATTCTATAGTTTTTATACACAAATTATTCTAGAGTTTTTATGCATAGACGAAGGACTGAAATGAAAACAACATAAACAGAAGGGAAAATGTGCAAAATTTACCACTAAAGCATGCGAGGCATATGCCAGATCGAGGGATGTGATTGACATCTAGATCCGATCGAGCGATTACAATTTGGGTGCGATTGTGCATTTCAGATCAGATCTGGGGCAGATATTCTTTGATGGGACGTCAGCTGCTGCTCCGAAAGAACACGGCTGAATGTTTCTCCCCACGAGCTTCAATCTCTCTGATTTGATGCTCTCGAGCTCTGATCAAGTAGGTATGAAATTCAATCGACTCTTGGTGATACTTTGTGTCGGCTATGATGATTTATTACTCTATATATCGCTGATAAGAGATCTGTAAGATGAAGCTTTGTTGTGTGCTGCTGAAGCTCCAATCCCGATCCAAGTACGGCTCCATATCCAGACCTGCAAGGTTATTTGATGGATCAAAGACTAGACTTCTACTCGGGATTATAAAAAGCAAAATCGAATGGGTATGGTGGTGGATGGATTGTTCTAATATCCTACAAAATGGAAGACTGAAGATCAGACTTAGATCTATGGATCTAAGGTGATTAAGATGCAAAAGAGGTGTGAAGAAACATAGTCGATGATCGGATGAGATGGTCTATGATCTGATAGGGAATTAAATTGAAGAAGATGACCTTTGATCAAGTAGATTGAAGGTCTGGAAATGGCTACTGCTACAGATCAAAATCAGCAAAAATTGAAATATAATCGAAAGGAAATCAAATGGAAAATAAATCTAGATTACCTAAAAGAAAATGCAGACGATCTACGGGTGGTTTTAGCATCGATTAGACTGTGAATGGTTGTAGAAACTCGTCACGGTGACTGAGCACCAACCAACGAGGGATCACCTTGATCAACTGATTCGCACACTCCTGCTCTATAAGAGAAGCTCCTGTCACAAGCTTCTATATCCAGGATGCTCAAGCTCAAGGAAAAATTTTCCCAAAGACAGATCGGATTAGGATATGGGTGCTTGAAGCTTATTTATACAGGTGAGAATGAGAGAAAATCAAACGTAAATTTAGCATGCAAAACAAGAAGGATTGAACGAAATAAAGGTCAAGCGTGGATCCTAATCCAAAAAAATTTAATCGGGTGAAGGAAATGAATTAAATGCATAATCAAAGTTGAGCAAAATAAATTACAGAAGAGGCAAATTTGGCAGCCAGACTC
This sequence comes from Ottelia alismoides, assembly GCA_037367405.1. Taxonomy (NCBI): domain Eukaryota; kingdom Viridiplantae; phylum Streptophyta; class Magnoliopsida; order Alismatales; family Hydrocharitaceae; genus Ottelia; species Ottelia alismoides. The sequence goes on along the minus strand of JAZKJV010009057.1, from coordinate 1,545,872 downwards.
GGGTCAAGAAGGAGAGGGGCTAGTTGACACAGGTCAACGGACACAAGTTGAACCAATCAGGAGGCGACCGAATACAACCAAACAAAAAACGACAAAAATAAATAAAAATAATAGTATTAAAAAGAAATGAATTAAAATAAAAAGTTTTCTAAACACGCACGTAAATAAATTATTAAATAATTTGATGGTGATATTAGTAGATTAAGTAATTAAATTTATATGGTTAAAATATTTAAATACTTATATTTACATGTATAAAATACCTATATACATGGTATACATAATTTTGATTATTTATTTGTATAAATGTCTACACCATTTTGATTTTTTATTTAAAGAATAATTAGAGGATTTTAAACATAATTTTGTTTTATTTTTATGGGTTTATTTATTTGGATTAATAAATCATATTATTTACAATATAAGTACAATTCATCTTTGTACAATGCATAGACAATTTTATTAATGTTTTTTACATAATTTTATGAGTTTTAAATTTTATTTTACTTGATTACATTAAAATAATGTTAAATATAATTTTTATTTATTTTTAAGAATGTGTTTACATGTGCAAATAATAATGATATATACAAGTATAAGTACATTATACATATAAAGTAAATATACTTATTTATTTTTGATTATTTTTAATTTTGTTATTTTTGTTTGTATTGTATATAAATAATATAACATATGTATAAAACACTAAAAATGCAATATGTCAAAAAAATATAAATAAATAAATAGGTACAATACGCGCATATAAATACAATAATACTCCAAAAAGCTGACTTTTATATCTTAACTCCAAATTTAATGAAACTACTTTCATTTTAAAGCTTATTTTATTTTGAAAATAATTAAAGTTAGTTTGATTCATTTTGAGTTCATATTGAGTAGATATTAATATACCAATTATGATTTTACGGTTTTTTCATTTTGTTATCTCTTTTATTCTATACGTGGTTTTTTTTGTTGTTATTTTTATTATTAGAATATATTTTTTTACAAGTTTCTTGAAGAACATATATTTATTTGAGATTGAATTAATGATAAATAAAATAGTACAAGATATGTGCATAGTGAATAGTGATAAATATATACATTGTGAGATTGGTTTTTTGGGATTCTTTAATAAATTAAAGACCCTATCTCACCCTACTTTATTCCTGATCGATTAGGTCAAGACTTGACCTACTCTCGTGGTTAGGATCAGTATTTATTTCATATATACAATGTTATTTTCTTTCTTTTTCTTTTGTTTCTTTTATTTATTTATTTTAAGTTAAAATAATGATAATAATACATTATTAACAGATGATGTTAGATTGTTAATAAATGATAATTAATATTATTTAAATGTGTTTTGTAAGGGATTTTAAGCCAAAAATAGATTAATAAAGATGATGAATGGGTGATTCATCAAATATGTCAATTCCAAAATATAGATCCTTAAGAAAAAAGTTCCCAGGATGAATGATTGGATTAAATTTTACCCAGTGCCTCTTTTAGTTGACAGAGTGCATAACGAGCATTATTTCAACCCTTAAGAACAATAATCTTTGCAACTTATAACAATTTGAATTGTTGCTTTGGATCTAACCACTACAACATTTCAGCATCCATAGATGATCACATTTCCAATTTTTTTCCTTTCGAAAACTAGACCCATCATTTTACACCACTAAATTAAATATGTACTTACCTCTTATTCCAAAATCGATAAAAAAGTAAATTTTTGTAAACCCATTAGATACCCCTTTTTAATTTCTCCTTCAATTTCAAGTACAAAAAAATTAAAATCAATCTGAAACATATTTTCGTAGTTCACCCTAAGTTGGCTCATGGATCGGGTCGTTCCGGTACGACCAGACATGGATATAGGGATGAAAACGAATATGGGTAATATCTGAATGTCTATTTACAATATTAGAAAATACTGAATATGCATATATGAATTCAAATATTAATCTAATATGAACCGAATCTCGATATGCATTGCAGAAATTCTTTTAGTATGGAAATTGATATAGTAACACAAAAATATTTGGATTCGAATTCGATTATCTGATTAATAACTATTGTTATAATGCAATATAATAATATATAACAATATATAAGAAATCTTCAAATATGGTGGCACCTTTTTGTGAATGAGGAAAGTCTTCCATCACGTTTGTTGGTATTCAATCTGGTCTCTCCCCTTTGAGATCATGAGTGATGCATCAGAGTTTGTTGTCGAGGTTGTGCTTGGATAAAGACGGGATGGGATACTATATGTGATTCACTATGCGAGCAAAGTTTTGGATCATGCACAGAGAAATTATATGATGAGTGAAAAGGAAATGCTCGCGGTAGTTTGATCCCAAAAGAAATTCAAATCATATATATTGTGCTCAAAGGTGACAATTTTTACTGATCATAAAGCAATCAGGTACCTAATGGAAAAGAAAAATGCAAAGGCATGTCTTCTGAGATGGATCTTATTAATCTAGGAATCTTATTTGGAAATTAAGTATAAACTTGGAATAAAGAATGTTGTGGCTGATCACCTTTCCGAATTGAGCATAATGATAATCCTGACATTGAACCAATTCGAGAGACCTTCCCAGACATGTCAGTTTGTGCTACTAACTCACTCCCATGGTATGCCGAGATGGTGAACTATCTCGTCTCCAAGCAAGTTCCCCAGGGTTTGCCTAAGAGCAATATTGACCGACTAAAGTCGAATTCAAGGAAGTGCCATTGGGACGATCCATTCCTTTTCTTTGAGGGACCGGATTGTATCTAGCAAAGGTGTATTCCTCAGGAGGAATACTAGAGTGTCCTCACACACTATCACACACTTGAAGATGGAGGACATCATTCGGGAAAGAGAATCACACACTAGGTACTCCAATGTGGATTATACTGGTCGACCATGATTAAAGATGCCGATGATTTTATACGATCGTGCCCAATTTGTCAGAGAATGAGAGGGACTGTTGGATATAGAGATGAAATGCTTATGGAACCGATGATTTTCTGTGATGTCACGGGGAATTGATTTTATGGGTCCCTTTCCCAACAACAATGGATATGAGTATATCTTGTTAGTAGTTTATTATTTGTCAAGATGGGAGGAGGCTATCCTGACCCGAGCTGCAGATAGCAAGACTGTCTGTAAGTTTATCAAGGATCATATCATTGCAAGGTTCGATGTTCCAAAAGTTTTGATTTCTAATGGGGGTAGCCACTTTGTGAATAGAGAAATGAGATTATTGGCTAAGGACTATAAATTTCGAACATAGAATAGCCAATCATTATCACCCACAGTCGAATGGCATGGTAGAGGATTCTAACAGAAAGGTGAAGACATTCTTCAGAAGTTGGTTCGTCCCGATAGGAAGAACTGGTCCCAGCTTTTGGACCAAGTTCTGTGGGCCTATAGGACAACCTACAAGATTCCACTCGGTACTTCACCTTTTAGGATGATCTATGGCAAGCCATGCCATTTACCTGCGGAATTAATTCAAAAATCTAAGTGGGCGATCAAGAAGATTAAATTGAGTTGTCATCTTGGGAAGTTACACCGTGACTTGAATCTGAATGAGCTAATTGAAATCCGAAACCGAGCATATGATAACAGTATGATCTATAAGGACAAGATCAAGAGATGGTATGATAGACACATTAGGCAAAAGACCTTTGTCCCTGGGTAAAAAGTATGGTTGTTCAATGCCTGGTTGAAGATTTCTCACAGGAAACTCAAATCAAAATGGATGGGTCCCTACATTATCATAAATGTGCCCAATAATGGAAGTGTTGATATTGCTGAGCTCAAAGATATTGCACAACCTTTTCCAACAAATGAGCAATTGTTGAAGCCAAATGTAGATTCTAAAGAACAACCAGCCCAAGTCAAGGTCATCAACTTCATGCAGAGCGAGCACAGTGAAGACCCATCAGAATACCCTACATGAAGAGAAGCAGTTAGATACATGTTGTAGAGATCATCTTTTTCCTTCACACATTTCAAATGTACATTCTTCTGATCTCATCGGACCCCCAACCTTCTTCCATACGTGGGCTGACCAAAGCCTTAAGTATAGGGGGACCAATGCCGTTTGTGTATATTATCTCAATGACTTCATTTTCGCCCTTCTTCTATACTTAGATTGTTCACAGCCTAAGTATAGGGGGCATGCCGGTTTCTATTTTTTTCTTTCTTTTTCACTCTCTTATGCTTAGTCTGAGCTATGTCTTCTCTATGCCTTTTATGCTCTGAGGACATAGCACTCGCTAAGTATAGGGGGGTACGTATACTCTTTCTATATTTTATCCATAGCCCGTACTTTCGCGTAAGTTTATATGTATTTACGAGGTGGGTAACCCAAACAAAAAAATAGAAAAAGAGAGTTTTGCAACTAATACTGACTGTGTCCAATTGTGTGTGCAACCAAAATTTTGAAAATTAGCTTCCTATTTATTTTTGCATAAAAAACAACAAAAATATATAAAAGTTATTGCATAAAAAATCTAAAAAAAAAAACATTTTTCTGCCTTCCACGCATTTACAATTCATCCATCATTTCATGCATTTATGAAAAGTCCCCGAGTTCTGAACTGAGTTATGAGCAGAAATCGAGAGTGGTCTAGACTTGGCCTTAATCCATTTAATTTTTAGAGGAACTTCACTAAGAAAGAGGATTTTAGAAGCTTCAGGTCTTTGACTTAATTCTTTGAGTTCTACATGACAATATGTAGAGTTTGACTCTTAGTGTCTAACCTGGTCGCCTTATTCTAGTTATGACTCTTGAATATGGAATTAATTTGTACTCTCACACTATTCACTTAGCTCAACTCAGACGAAGTGTTGGAAGACTGTGTGAGTTTCTTTTCTGGTTGCATGGACATCTAAAGACCATAGTACAGGTTGAAATAAAGCTTCGAAAAAGGGATGGACGGCTGGGCACAATTCTTTTTAAGATCCCAAACCATGTACGGAAAAAAGATTCCATATCCGTAGGGGCACAACAAGATCCATGCAGAGCTACCAAAAATCCAAACAAAAAGAAGCCAAGTAACAAATAAATATTTGACCAAAAAGGTCCAAGCTTCAAGAAAACCTGCAGATCTTGGTGGAGACTTAGCTAAGTCAGGAATTTAATAACTAAAATAAATCAAGCAAGGGTCTTGATTATTAGATAGATTCAAATCAAATCAAAGCTTAAAGATGTGATAAACTCCATGAACATGCAAGCTTGGCTTTATTAATCATATTTAAAGGCCAATGAACTTCTCTGAACTTTAACTCATCCATCAAAGAGCATATTAGAGAAATAAACATGTCACAAGAAAGAGATTGAAGAGACCTTTGAAATAGGACTAATTTCACCTCATTTGGACATTAGATGCAAAAGATATTAGATTATCAAGTAGGGGGTATAATTGTTAGCAATGTGAGCCCGAGGCGAACCATTCCTACAATAAATGTTATTGAATAAATGATTTATCAATAAAAGTTATTGATTATGTTTCACTCCCTTTCTGAGATTGATTGAATGAATGCACTATAAGGTCCCTCTGTACAATCAAAGTTATGTACCATGGCCAACTTGATAATCATACAGTTTTGATTCATTGAATCATAGAGGCCGATGCTTGGATGAATATCTAATGAGTTAGATAGAGGATTCATCAAGCATCATCAAATGATTGTCAAGTGATGATCTCCAGCCTGAGTAGGAGATGGCAATCCTTTCTCATTAGGCTGATATCTGATCGACCTCTTGATGCAGGTCCTCTGCATGGGAATAGTGATTTGGAGGTATCAGATTAGTTGAGTCAATGGGTTGACTTAACGAGATCGAGATAACCAAAGACCTATGTTGAATACTCTCACAGCATAGGCACACATCCTCTAACCAGAGACAGATGTGTTGCTATATATCTGAGTGTGTACATTTGGCAGGTCTATACACCGGCGAGTTGGTGTGCATGTAAGGACATATGAGTAATATGATCTCTCAAAGGGATCATACATGTTCACTTGTGAACCGGGAGACATGAGCTCACTCATGAGGTATTGGGACTGATCAAATTCCGTGCACGATCGTCATGCTTTGGAAGCATGACATTAATTTGAAGGTAAGATATATGCTTTGTGAAAGCATATGTTCTATACCAATTCCCAATGACCAAGAATGAGAAACTTAGTGATCAAGCCTTGAAGATGATAGTGTAAACGTATCTATATCTTCATGATGATCATAGGTTTTCCAGTATGCAGGATGTACATGTGTTGGGAATACCTGAGGGTGATGTGATCATAAACAATTGTATAACCATGACGCTTCCATTCCGAGGGAGTGATGAAACAGGTCTGGATTTTAGTGACTCCTCTCAGTAAAGAAGTGACCTAATCTTAGTCCATGTATTGGACATTGATCTGAGTGAGATTCAGATGCAATGAGAAGATTAGGTTTACGACTTTGATTTAATCAAGCATCTATGGGAGGTCCATGGGATTTGGATTTGAGATGTGATCTCAATATCCAAGTTACTATACATGGAACAATATAATCGCCCTGTCCTTATCTCCAAGTATCTGAGGAGAAATCGCATTATACTGGAAAGGGTTCAAGAATTATTCCATAGATCTAAGCATTGAGCAATTGATAATTAAATGTGATTTAATTATCTTGATGTGTGTGGAGATTATCCAATATAATTAAATGTGATTTAATTATTGTGGATAACAATAATGTGGATAGCAATATCCAATTACTCATAATATAATATACATGTGATTTATAATGTATTAGAGAGAGCTAATTATAATTTATATTTGTTGATTAATTATTAATGTGTATTGGATACACATTGTGTAATTAATTAAAAATGTAAATTATATTCGGTTTTGGGTTGTGAATGTGAGTCACAAATTTCCAATGGCAAGATTGTAATATTCTCAAAATTAATTATGAATTATTTTTGGAGAATAAATCACAACAAAAGTTGTTGGATTAAATAAAGAAGATTTCCATGGAGATATGTAATCTCATGAAATCTCATGAGATTACTCCCACTTGTAATCAAGTGGACGACCACCATAATCAATATGGAAATTGGTAGCCATCCACCATGATACATGGGGAGGCAATCTCCATGTTGGTAATCTCCCTTATTTGATTGGTTTAATTTTAGGATTAATGTATATTTGATTTGTCAAATATATTTGATCTAAATTAAATCATAAGTTGTTGGTTTTTACCAACAACAATCTTGACCAGTGGATTAGATTTAAATCAATCTCATCCATTGATTTTATGTGTCCCATGGATTGAGATCCATGGATCCCAAAATCCTATAAATAGAGAGGCATCATACCATTCTCTCTAGGTTATGCTTTTGAAGCACGTCTCTTTCTCTCTCTCTTCTACACGCCAACCTCTCTTTTCTTTCCTTGGTGGCCGTCCACCAAACCCTAGAGGAGAATAGCCGTCGACGCCCTCACCACCGCACCGCCGCTTAGACGTCTTTGATTCTCCATCTTCTTGGAGTGCTATGCTCGTGAAGAAGACGTTCGATCTCGTACAACGAGATCAGGAGTTCTTCGTGCTTGGATCAACTCGTTAGATTGCGAGGATCACACGATTCATCCCCGCGCTCGCAAGCTTCTTCTCCGACGATCCGACTTGAGACAGGAGGTCTCTTTTCGTAGAAACTTGATCAACCACGCTTCAAGAGGTATTCCTTTATACTTGTTGTGGTTATAGATGAAACAATCCGAGAATCGTTCTTGGATCATGTGGTTTTATCGCATGAAACATTTTTAAATTCCGTTGCACTGAACAACTAGTACGACTAGTCGTTCTTCGTCGTATTCGATACGACGCTCACTCTTCCGTGATGCGCTTGAGGATCAAACCATGTCCTTCAAGTGGTATCAGAGCCAGGTTGAAAGTTTTGGATACAATCCGCAAACCTAGGACGACTTGGGTTCGTAGAGGTCGGAAAGTTTTTGTCGCATTTGATTTTCGCACTTCTGTTTAGTGAATAAATTCGGCCCTGTTTAAATTGTTTAAACACGAACTAATCACTGGATTTTGTTTCCCATTAAATAAGAAAACCATATGATCTGAGTTTGTGTAATTTGGATTCCGTTTGCTCGAGATATTGTTGTTTTAATGAACATGTATTCACTGTTGCGGGAACTGCAAATCTTAACATGATTAATGAATTAATTATTGTTTTGATCTGCCTTGAAATGCATGAAATATCACTTAGATTCTGTCCTAAATCAAATTAGCAATCTTTGAAAATTGATTTTGTCTAATTTGGATTTAAATTGATTGATATATGTTAATTTTAGTAAGTAGGGGTCACTGTTGAAATTACAGTCCTAATCAAGAACCATGTGATTGTCAATTAGTGGAATTAATTGTTAATTTCATGAAATAATTATGGAAATATTTGAGAAATATTTAATGATGATTATTTCCTTAATTGACTGGGCCTCAACCAATAAATTGATTAGATTTGATCTAGATCATAATTGGAAACATAATCATCAAACTCCTTGCTTGACTAGAATTGAGAATTTGTCTAGCAAATTTCCTTATAATCAAAAATATTTTGATTATTGTTATATCGTATAATTTCGATTGAAGAACCGATGATCATCTCAAGTACAAAGTGATTGACTCGGCATTATTTTTTCCCGAGGCGGATATGGTGTCTAGTCGGGGATCGCTGGGGTAGCGGGTCGCACCGGTTGCAGTCTGTCCCACTCCCGTTGGTACTGGCCATGACAGCAGGTAGGGAACGAATGATGCCTGAAAGATCATGATGTATTTTTCTAATTATTAAAATTCGAATTAATACGTATTTTGAGATAATACCATATATTCAAGTAAAAATCAAGTTTGTTGATTGAATTGGATTGAAAATTAATTTAATATGATTATGTTAATTATATCCAATTAAAAACACTCTATTATGAATAGATGTGTACTTCTCTTGGAAGAATTAATTATGTAAATATGATTCATGATAATAAATTAAAATTTGAATATGAGATGAAGGATCACATAAGTGACATCCATGATCTCCCGCCAAGGCGAAGGGTTCCGTCGCTAGATATTGTATGTAGAAGACGCTTGTCCGAAGTGACAGCTCCTGCATACGATCCATTTGGACCGGACTCGTCACTTCTCGAAAGAGTAAGGACGTATGTGTAGTGACCCCAATATCGGGTCCTCATATTATTGGGACGATATTGGATTGCGCATAGCAAGTTGTATTCATGTTGACGGTTGGTTCAATTAATGACAGGTCAACATCATCTTAGGGGTGGTGGGCTCGGGTATTAAAGATCGAATTGGAAATGCAAGTTGGACTTGCAAGGCGGAATGTGTTCCCGCTTTTCTTTATTGGAGTCATAGGTTCTTATATTATTGGGATATGACAAAGAAAAAGAAGAGATCCCAGTTCTTGCTTGAGATATAGCGGTAAGTATATCTCTTACTTTGAAAAGTGATTAAGGGAATAAACTTAAGTTGATAGAACAAGAATAATTTGATTCTGCCCGGAATACCTGAAGTCCGTCGACAAAGGTAAAGCCCCAACAGGTATGAAATCTACTTTTATCATTGGAACCGGTTTTCTCGTTGGACGAGAAGGAAGTTGGGTTGTTGATTCTGATGCTTCTGTTTATGTATGCAATTTATTGCATTTGTTTCAGGAAACTAGAAATCTGGAAGAAGGAGAGATAGTCATCCAGATGGATCTGATGCAAGTGTTGCAGCAGTCGACGTCGGGACATGTTGACTATCATTATCTAGTGGTAGAGTCCTAATACTTAAAGAGTGTCTTTATGTACCTGAAGTTAGAAGGAATTAGATATCTGTATCAAAGCTAGTTAGAAGTGGATATTCATTCCTTTTCTGTAATAAATTAGTCATAAATCATTATGATAAATATATTGCAGATGGTATTTTGACTTCTGGTGGACTCTATGAATTGTGCATTAATGAGCATGTCATGAATATTACAACCACTAATAAAACCCTAAAAGATCCATGGAGAATAAAAATCATTCAAATATGATTTGGCATCAAAGTCTTGGTTATTTATCTATTGATAGGATCAATAGATTGATAAAGGATGGACCTTTGGATTTTCTACAGGTTCAATCTTTACCTACCTGTGAACATTGTATTCGAGGTAAAATGACTAGGATGCCTTTCCGTAACAAGGTTACAAGATGCGAAGGTATTATTGACCTAATAGATACCGATGTATGTGGTCCCTTCAATATCGCGACTCGAAATAGATATCGATATTATTTGACGTTTACTGATGACCATTCGTGATACGGGTTTGTCTTCCTATTACGTCATAAATCTGGAACCTTTGAAAAGTTCAAAGAATTCAAGGCTTTGGTTGAGAACCAAATGGATAGGAAGATTAAACGGATTCGATCTGATCGAGGTGACGAGTACCTCTCAGATAAATTCAAGGAATACCTTAAAGAGAATGGAATTGTCTCCAATCTTACTCCTCCTGGAACTCCCCAACTTAATGGTGTTGCTGAAAGACGCAACATGACCATCATGGATATGGTCCGTTCAATGATGAGTAAAGAACATTTACCACTTAGTTTCTGGCGATATGCAGTAGAGACTACAATATATATCCTGAATAAGATTCCTAGAAAATCTGTACCTAAGACTCCTCATGAGCTCTGGTATGGAACCAAACCTAATGTTAATCACCTGAGGGTTTGGGGTTGCTTGGTTCATGGGAAGAACGTGGACGCAAGTAACTAGAATCTCGCACTCGTAAGTGTTACTTCATTGGGTATGTTAACGATGGTATTGGATACCAGCTCTATGACCCTGAGACCCAAAAGACTTTTGTCTCTAGAGATGTGAAATTTGTAGAGGATGATTTCCTTAAAGGTCAAGACAAAAATGAAGTAGAGGAACTCATTGAATCCCCTAAAGATTCTGAGCTTCCTAGACCAAAAACTGAAGAGGTAAATAAAGATGAAACACCCATACCTTATTGAAGGAGTTCGAGGTTGGTTGCACCACCTGAAAGGTATGGATTCCATGTGTCAAGTGGAACTGACAATGATCCTACTTCATTTGATGAAGCACTCACGGATCATGACATGGATAGATGGATGCTAGCAATGAAGTCAGAAATTGACTCCATGCATAAGAATGGTGTATGGACCCTAGAGGATCCACCTAAAGGGGTAAAACCCATTGGGTGTAAATGGATCTTCAAGAGAAAAAGGGGACCTGATGGGAAAGTAGAGACTTTCAAGGCACGGATCGTAGCCAAGGGCTACACACAGAGAGAAGGCATCGACTACGATGAGACATTCTCTCAAGTGTCTATGCTTAAATCCATCAGGACATTGCTAGCTATAGCTGTATATCTTGACTACGACATCTGACAGATGGACGTCAAGACAGCTTTCCTCAATGGATACCTCGAGAAGGATATCTATATGGAGCAGTCCCATGGCTTCATAACTAAGGATGGCAAAGTATGCAAGCTGAAGAAATCCATCTATGGGCTCAAGCAAGCTTCTCGTAGCTGGAACATCAGATTTGATGAAATCATAAAGAGTTATGATTTTGTGCAGAATCCTGATGAACCTTGTGTGTACAAGAAGCTTAGTGGGAGCGCCATTGTGTTCATCATGCTTTACGTAAATGACATTATTATCATTGAGAATGATACATGGATGATGATCAGTGTGAAGATTTGGCTATCCCATACCTTTGAGATGAAAGATCTTGGAGAAGCCTCTTACATATTAGGCTTGAAGTTGTTCAGAAACCGAGAAAAGAGGATTTTGGGATTGTCACAATATAGATACATTAAGAAGATTCTTGAATGATTCTGTATGGATAGTTCTAAGAAAGGATTCCTACCCTTAAGACATGGTATCCTCCTGTCTAAAGGAATGGCTCCTCAAACTATTGAGGAAAAGAAAGCCATGGCCGGATGACCTTATGCATCAGCTGTAGAAAGCTTAATGTATGCTATGATGTGTACTAGGCCAGATATCTGCCATGCAGTGAGAGTGGTAAGTTGTTACCAATCCTGCTATGGAGAACAACACTGGAATGCAGTAAAGAACATATTCAAATATCTAAGACGGACGCAAGATTACATCTTGATCTATGGAGATGGTGATCTCCAAGTCTTGGGATATACAGAATCTGACTTCCAATCGGATATTGATGATCGAATGTCGACATCGGGGTTTGTATTCATGTTGAACGATGGTGCTGTGAGCTGGAGAAGCAAGAAGCAGGACTACAGCAGATTCAACAACATAAGCCGAGTACATTGTCGCATCGGATGCTGCAAAGGAGGCGGTGTGGTTGCGCAAGTTTTCCCTGGAGCTTGGCGTAGTTTCCTTTAATACTCCCATCCCGCTACTCTGCGATAACACGGGAGCCATTGCTCAGGCGAAGGAACACAGATGGCATCAGAAGAGCAAGCACGTGGAAAGGAAATACCACATCATTCGAGAGATTCAAAAGCGTGGTGATATCATCATCACCAAGGTGGCCTCTGCCGACAACGTTGCTGATCTTCTTACCAAACCTCTGATACAGAAGGTTTTTGACCAGCATGTAATGAGTATGGGTTTAAGGATTGTTCCTGAATAGTTTTGAGGGCTAGTGGGAGATTGTTAGCAATGTGAGCCCGAGGCGAACCATTCCTACAATAAATGTTATTGTAATAAATGACTTATCGATAAAAGTTATTAATTATGTTTCACTCCCTTTCTGAGATTGATTGAATGAATGCACTATAAGGTCCCTCTGTACAATAAGGGTTATGTACCATTGCCAACTTGATAATCATACAGTTGTTGATTCATTGAATCATAGAGGCTGATGCTTGGATGAATATCTAATGAGTTAGATAGAGGACTCATCAAGCATCATCAAATGATTATCAAGTGATGATCTCCAGCCTGAGTAGGAGATGCCAATCCTTTCTCATTAGGCTGATATCTGATCGACCTCTTGATGCAGGTCCTCTGCATGGGAATAGTGATTTGGAGGTATCAGATTAGTTGAGTCAATGGGTTGACTTAACGAGATTGAGATAACCAAAGACGTATGTTGAATATTGTCACAGCATAGGCACACATCCTCCGACCAGAGACAGATGTGTTGTTATATGTTTGAGTATGTACATTTGGCAGACCAATAGGTTGATGACCTAACCAAGGTCTATACACCGACGAGCTGGTGTGCATGTAAGGATATATGAGTAATACGATCTCTCAAAGGGATCATACAGGTTCACTTGTGAACCGGGAGACATGAGCTCACTCATGAGGTATTGGGACTGATCAAATTCCATGCACAGTCGTCATGCTTTGAAAGCATGACATGAATTTGAAGGTAAGATATATGCTTTGTGAAAGCATATGATCTATGCCAAATCCCAATGACCAAGAATGAGAAACTTAGTGATCAAGCCCTGATGATGACAATGTAAAAGTGATCTATATCTTCAGGATGATCATAGGTCTTCCAGTATGCAGGATGTACATGTGTTGGGAATACCTGAGGGTGATGTGATCATAAACGATTGTATAACGATGACGCTTCCATTCCGAGGGAGTGATGAAACAGGTCTGGATTTTAGTGACTCCTCTCAGTAGAGAAGTGACCTAATCTTAGTCCATGTATTGGACATTGATTTGAATGAGATTCAGATGCAATGAGAAGATTAGGTTTACGGCCTTGATTTAATCAAACATCTATGGGAGGTCCATGGGATCTGGATTTGAGATGTGATCTCAATATCCAAGTCACTATACGTGGAACAATACAATCACCATGTCCTTATCACCAAGTATCTGAGGAGAAATCGCATTATTCTTTAAAGGATTCAAGAATAATTCCATAGATCTAAGCATTGAGAAATTGATAATTAAATGTGATTTAATTATCTAGATGTGTATGGAGATTATCCAATATAATTAAATGTGATTTAATTATTGTGGATAGAATAATGTGGATAGAAATATCCAATTATTTATAATATATTATGGGAAAAGGGAATATGCACCGGCGGGTGCAGCTAACTAGCTACACCCTGCTACTTTTCTTATTGGTTTTTTATTTTTTTGAAAAAAACTTATGGACATTTACTTAGTTTATTGACAATAATATGTGTTTCAAATTTCATGCAAAACAAACACTCTTAGCATGCCCATCTAGATATGGTCAATTTCAATAATTCTGAAACCGTTAAAATGTCATAGCCTTGATGGATATGATAGAAATGTCGAATTTAGTTGAAATTGGTATGATATCATGGTGATATATGGTGATTTAAATCTCCCTAGGTTTCATTTCAAAAACACAAAAAACCAATGAAAAAAATGGCCGGGTGCAGCTAGTTAGCTCCACCCGTCGGTGCAGCTTCCCCAGCCCCATATATTATAAATGTGATTTATAATGTATTAGAGAGAGCTAATTATAATTTATATTTTTTGATTAATTATTAATGTGTATTGGATACACATTGTGTACACAACAACAACAACAAAGCCTTTTCCCACAATTAAGTAGGGTCGGCTACATGGTTAATTAAAAATGTAAATTATATTCTGTTTTGGGTTGTGAATGTCATTCACAAATTTCCAATGGCAAGATTGCAATATTCTCAAAATTAATTATGAATTATTTTTGGAGAATAAATCACAATAAAAGTTGTTGGATTAAATAAAGGAGATTTCCATTGAGATATGCAATCTCATGAAATCTCATGAGATTGCTCCCACTTGTAATCAAGTGGACGGCCACCATAACCAATATGGAAATTGGTGGTCGTCCACCATGATACATGGGGAGGCAATCTCCATGTTGGTAATCTCCCTTATTTGATTGGTTTAATTTTAGGATTGATGTATATTTGATTTGTCAAATATATTTGATCTAAATTAAATCATAAGTTGGTTTTTACCAACAGCAATCTTGATCATTGGATTAGATTTAAATCAATCTCATCCATTGATTTTATGTGCCCCATGGATTGAGATCCATGGATCCCAAAACCCTATAAATAGATAGGCATACCATGCTCTCTAGGTTATGCTTTTGAAGCGCGTCTCTCTCTCTCTCTCTCTCTCTCTCTCTTCTACACGCCAACCTCTCTCCTCTCTCCTTGGTGGCTGTCCACCAAACCCTAGAGGAGAATAGCCGTCGACGCCCTCGCCACCGCGCCGCCACTTCGATGTTCTTCGATTCTCCGTCTTCTTGGAGTGCTACGCTCGCGAAGAAGACGTTCGATCTCGTACGACGAGATCAGGAGTTCCCTGTGCTTGGATCAACTCGTTGGATTGTGAGGATCACGCGATTCATCCCCGCGCTCGCAAGCTTCTTCTCCGACGACCGGACTTGAGACAGGAGGTCTCTTTTCATAGAGACTTGATCAACCATGCTTCAAGAGGTATTCCTTTATACTTGTTGTGGTTATAGATGAAACGATTCGAGAATCGTTCTTGGATCATGTGGTTTCATCGCATGAAAAAATTTTAAATTCCGTTGCACCGAAAAACTAGTACGACTAGTCGTTCTTCGTCGTATTCGATACGACGCTCACGCTTCTGTGATGCGCTTGAGGATCAAACCATATCCTTCATTAATTTCAAGGAAAACATAAAAAACTATAACAAAAAGGTCCAAAAAGGATCAAGATGCAATGTATACAAACCACTAGGGTTTAACATGCAATTTGACACACGTGGGGGTATAAACGAAAATAAAACAAATCGACAGGGTTTATCATTAATATTTCCTAGGTACCACACGCTCCGCACGTGGTGGAATGTTGAATATGTGATTCGCCACTCTAAAAGTGATTAATTAAACTCAGTTCCCCAAAATTCATCTGCATTTTATAAATTATCTTGCATAATTAACATTCATGCATACAAAATTAATGATGGCATTTTATCATAAAATAAGAAGCAAAGAATTCCAGCCCATTTGACCTGTAAATAAGCTAACTTCCTCGATTTTTAATTAATTAATGCTAATTCCAAATCACTTGAAGTCACCTCCACCGTATACATATGACTAATAAGAATAAAGAAAAAAATATAAAAAAATCACTAATAGAAACAAGTGGTCTAGAAACTCAAACCCTAATTTCAGGACAAACGGACTAAAACACCGATATCTTCCACATATAATGTCTGATTTGATCCTACTCACTTTTGAATTAATTTACATTCAATTACTTCAAGACTAAATTAAGTTCAAGTGAATCAGAACTCATATGTGAAAGTTGGGTTTTTGGCCTCTTTTGTACATTGTGTATTTTAGCGATTTTTGACCTATTATTTTATGTACTTAACTCCTTTTATTTTATTTCTTTTTAATTTATTTCTTTGACTAAAGTTTTATTAAAATACATAAAAATCCAAACCTAAAATAAAATCAAAATCAAAGAAATTGACAGTGTCCAAGTGTTCACTAATAGTCTACACAAAAAAGTGGTCTTTTTCGTATTTTATTTTATTTCTTCATTTTGTAATTAATAAAAATACAAAAATTAGAATAATGTGTAAATATTTATTTTTGATCGTATCGTATTTTTTTTTCCGATTTTTATCTTATTTAAAAAAGACAAAAAATTACAAAACCCCAAATTCAAGGTGTTCTTAATACATAAAGTACCCCAAAAATATCATTTTGTGCAAATTTCCTATTTTGGTTCTGGTCTCTTAATGAAAGTTGTAGATATCATTGAGATGAGAAATTTCGTGAAGAAAATTTTTCGATCCGATGTTGTTTTGTTATTTCTTTTTCTTTTCTTTTCTTTTTATTTTTGAATTTTCTGGAGTTGACACGTGGCATCTCCGGGAGCTACCACGTGTCACTCAATTTTGGCATTTATTTTCAAATTATTTTATTTTAAAAAAAGAGTAAAATTTATTTTTAAAAAAATAAAAAAGGGGACACGTGGCCGCATCAAGGGCATCGATCTCGGCCAATCGGACGACCCTTGTGCTACCCCTTCCTCCAACCCTTTTCCTATCGGGAGCGGATGCCGCTGCCACTGCCCTCCTCCGCGATTATCACTACCGCCATCCACCCCATGTATCCCATCTCTGATTCTCCTCCTATCTCGCACATCAATTGGCCAGCCATCTTTCCAATCGCATCTCCTCCTTCCTTCTACGGTCAACTGCCGCCTTCCTCTTTCAACCATTACCAATTTTTAAAGTATCTTGATTCCCCCCAAATCAAATCGCCCACCTGCACTTGCCATCTCCAGCCGTCGTGATCCTCTTATTTAAACCCCTCTGTCGCACCGTTTAAACCTATCTGCCGACTACAACCTTAGAGGAAGATCATATCTGGTGGTGACAACTCGGAGTTCCCTCTGTCCACGGTGAGATCCAACCGCATTGCAGCTATCGTTGCGCGTAACTCCGCGGCTGCTCTGCTCCGGCATCCACCATTGAGCTTCGACACTAGGTACCCCCTTCCACTCCTCCACATGTTCATTCCCCTCCATCGTGTGCTCTTCGCCTCAGTCACCACATCTTTTGCCTACTCCGACTTTGTCCTGCACCTCCATTGTCCACCTCGCTCGAACATCTACCTCTGCTCGCATCAAGCTCCGGCTCCACGCCGTTGATCCACTTCCACCTTAGTTCCCCATTCATCAACAACCTTCCACCCCTCCGCCTTGGCCACCGTCGCCTGCCACTGTCACCTGGCGCCATGCCTGCTCGCCTCCAG
This sequence comes from Ottelia alismoides, assembly GCA_037367405.1. Classification (NCBI taxonomy): domain Eukaryota; kingdom Viridiplantae; phylum Streptophyta; class Magnoliopsida; order Alismatales; family Hydrocharitaceae; genus Ottelia; species Ottelia alismoides. The sequence goes on along the minus strand of JAZKJV010009057.1, from coordinate 1,528,080 downwards.
CGCGTCATCGACATCAACACACCAGACGAGTTCCATCGTCTCCTTTTTATAGCCTCTTCATCGCCTCCACGTCAGGGCTCCGCCTTCTTCTTCATCGAGTTGCGGCTCCTCCTCCATCGATGCTGCAACAAGCCACTTGCGACTCCAGGCAGTTCACTGATGCCTCCTGAAGCAGGAAGCTCCACCGCCACGCCCACCTCATGATTTCGCTCCAACGACCGCAAGCCACCACGCTCCTCCACCAGGTGCTTAATGAATATGCATTTCATCATCTTTATTCATTTATTTTAGCTTAAAATCCCTTTAAAAACTTATGTATATATTATTAAATCCATATTCTTACTAACTTGCATCTATGTGTAAATATTATACAATTATTACTATTTTAACCTAAAATAAATAAATAAAGAGATAAAGGAAAAATAAAGAAATAAAAGACTATTAACAGATACGGGTTGATCTGAACCCTAAGAGAAGGTCAAGACTTGACCTGATTGACCATGAATAAAGTAGGAGGAGATAGGGTCTTCAATCATAAAATACAAAAAAAATTATAAATACTTTTCATTCTTTATTTTGAATCTATTTTGTGTATATTTATATAAAACTTAAACTATTTTATTTATCCAAATATTAACCTCTAATTAAATAATCTTCTAAACAGACATTGTAAATAAAAATGCTTTCTGAATAATAAAAATAATTTCAAAATAAAATCATGTACATAATAAACATAACAACATTCGAAAAAAGCTATGAAGCGATAATTGAAAACCAATTTCGGCTCCATATGAACTCAAATTGAATCAAACTCACTTCCATGGTATTCTAAATTAAATTATCTTTAAAATTATTGTGGTTTTATAATCTTTGGAATTATGATTTGAAAGATGTTTTTTAACGTAGTTTTTGCAATTTTACATTTTATTTATTATATATATATTTATCTATATTTATTTTAATACATAATGCATTTGTGAATGGTTATCAATAATTTTTAATAATTATTTAAAATAAAAATAAAAAAATTCAAACATAAAATAACACAAATTCCTTGTTTAATTATGTTTATAATGTACCATATGTATATATTATTTGTATATAATTAATTTTCATAAATAACCACTATTAAAATATAAATAATTATTATTTATTATTTAAATTAATAAAGTGACAAAATAATTTATTTATTTATGTATTTAATTAATTATGTATTTTTTATCATATGTATATAATTTAATTAATTCCTTAATTAACCCACCATTAAGGTGGCTCTTTAAGTTTTTAATATTTATTATTATTATTATTATTATTTTAGTTATTTTGAAAAGTATTTTATTAATTACACCATTAATATCCTTCTTTTTTTCTCTCAATTCAAATTTTGAAATTCATTTTTTTAGTATTTATTTGGTTGCTCTTCCTTCATTCCAATTTGATCAACCTTTGGTGAGAGGAGCCTAATCTCCAAGAGCATTCTTGTCGTAGAAAGGTGCACAGTCTTCGAGCCTTCCGGTGGCAGCGAGGCGATCTTCGTCGAGGCCATCACGACATTATCCGCTCCCATGGTGAGATCCATTTCATTTCTCATTTTTCGTAGTGTAATTTTTAGTTTTAATTTCATTGTCAATTTTCAATTTTAGATCATAGTTTGTCATAGTAAATCATTGTTCGTCATCAACTTGATTCTGATCTGATACCGATCACCATATCATTCTCGATCTCATCGCTTCACGTCTACCTCACGTAACCACTCACCTCCGACCACACACGGTGGCTTGAGATCCGGATCTATTCGTTCACCTCGCCGGATCTGCATCCACTCACATTTTCTTTATTTGGTTATTTTTGGACAGAACCATCATGCACGAGTCGATTTTGTATTCTATATTATTGCAGGTACACAGGATTAGAAAAAAATACAAAAAAAACAGTTGTTGTTCTTCATTCAAAAAAATACAAAAAATGCAATAGACGCAGCAGACATCGCCCTCCTCAACCGTCGGCGGCACCCGCCACCTCGTCTCTTCCAGATCCATCTTCGTCGTCTGCCACCCATCAGAACCCACCCCTCATGGAGCAAGCCGCTGACCGCCAGGACCTCCGCGGAGCCCCATCGCAGCCAGCCGTGCGAAGAAGCCCGAAGCTCCTCTGTGCGAGCTCCTCTTTCCGCTCGCGACCATCACCGCCTTGGCCGCTGTCCGCCGATCACCAGAGCCGGGCGCGTGTGTCGCCTCCTCCGCTCGACTTTGCCGCCTGGAGCCCCAATCACCTTCTTGCCATCCTTCGCTCGTCTCCCGCAGCCCCCTCCGTCGAAGATCATCTGCCCCCGTGCTGCCTCGAAGCTTAGCTCCTCCGCATGCATCTAGTCGCCGGCTCGCACCACTGCAGACCCCACCGTCCTGCGTAACTCCAGCCCATCCGCCCCGTGCGAGGAAGGAAGGTGTGGTGCCCCATTTGGTTGTAACAAAAAAGAGAAAGGGGCGACGCCCCCTTTCCCTTTGCAAGAATGAAGAACAGGAACCCACACATGCCCATCGCTTGATTATTTTGAATAAATTGCTTTTCTACCCTCCAACATTGTTGTATTTCCAAGAAGGTCCAAGTTTCTTAATATCACGTGATCTACACATGTGCAACCTGTGAAAATTACAAAAACACACTTGCTATATTTCAATGTTCATTTGCATGGAAATCTTTCAGAAATTGCAATTCAATCCTTCATTTCCAGAATAAATTTTGTTGTCTATCTTGCACAAAATAAATAATTCTATTGCTCCAAAAATTCCCTAAAATTACATTAACTTCATGCTGTGTTGTTCTTCACATAATAATGTTTATTTTGCAAAATAGTTTGATTTTCTATTTTTAATAATTCGAAATACATCTCAATTTGAATGTTTACCTTAGAAAATTTATAAAAAATTTGAAAATAGCTTTCAAAATTCCAAAAAATTATTGTAGATGTGTTTTGACTTGTTTTAACTCCTTTTTAAAATTTGCTTGAAATCTTTTATATAATCCAAAAAAAATTATTACAGAAAAACTTAAAAAATTCATATAAATTCATGGAAAAATCAGAAAAAAAAATTTTGATCTTTATTTGAAGCTAAATAAAAACTCTTTTTTGTGAAAAATCCTTTCCTAGAATTTTGCAATTATTTTATATTTTAAAAACCTAAAAACAATAATTGTATGTTCTGTTTGCTTTATTCCATTTTTATTCATTTTAAAAATCTTAAAAATTCGAAAAATCTCCTAAAAATTACTAAAAATATTAAAGATACATTAAAACACAAAAAAAATCTTTTGGCATTTTTTACAATTCTACTATATTTTAAAAATAAAAAATATACCTCCTTGATTTTTGTACATAAATTTTCTGTAGAAAATATTTTCTTAAAAGATAAAAATTTGCTAAACTAAAAACTACTGAAAATAATTAAAAAACAGAAAATATAAAAATTACAAATCAAAAAAATAAATTAAAAAATCAAGATAGTTTTAATGGGGTCGAGAAGGATGCAGAAAAAACCGGTGACACTAAGTGGGGTCGAGAAGGATGCAGAGAAAATCGGTGACATTAAGTGAGACAATGGGAGGAGGAATGAGAGAAAGGTATGTAAGCGGACTTCCTGGAGATACCGACGTTGAAAGGGGAGGTAGGAGAGTTGCAAAGGTGACCAGAGAAAAGGACAACGAATCCTAAAAATTCCTTTTCCAATGAAATGATTAATCCTACATTATTCAATGTTACCAAATAAAAGAAAGAACGGAGGATGGACATTTCGATTGCTGCGAAGACACCATCATCGTTGCTTGAGAGTCAAGCCCCTCTTCCAATCTCAGTGCTTCCCATGAGAAATGACTCACTACTTTCGGACTTTAGCATGGTGAATGAAGCTCGAAGGTGGCCGCCCGGAGAATAAAGATTAAATCATACTTGCCACATATCACTGTTAAATCGTACTTGAGCACCACGCATCAATGTCATTGGTTGCCGAAATTAAGAGTCGCACACCTATCGAGTTCAGTGTTGAGTCAGTCAGCCCACAATGTAACATGCACCTTGCACACATTATGTTTATCCACGATCCAATCACTGATGAATCTCGGATTCATCACTCTAAATCTCATTGATTAAGTTCAAATCCCTCAAAATCAACTGCATTTATGCATTTATTTCGCATAATTAGCATTTAGGCATGATTCCATAAGAATTGTATTTTAGCATTAATTTCTGCATAAAATAAGAAGCCAAAAATCTAAGCCAAAAATGTCTTGTAAATAGCCTAACTTCCCCTATTTTTAACTCCATCATGCTAACTCCGAATGACACAAAATCCACTGTGTACACATCACTAATAAGAATAAATAAAAAATACAAAAAAATAATTAACCCAGGTAAGTGGACCAAAAACCCAAACCCTAGTTTCGGGATTTTCGGACTAAAAGCCTCATATCTTCTCCATCCAGTGTCCGATTTGATCCTGCTCACTTTTGAACTAATGCACATTCAATTACCTTCAAAACAAGACCAAGTTCAAGTGAACGGAGCTCGTATGTGAAAGTTGGGTTTTGGGCCTCTTTTGTACATTGTATATTTTCGCGGCTTTTGACTCTATATTTTATGTATATATTTTCTTAATTAATAAAAATCCAAAAAAATAGATTTAGGTGTCTTTTATTCATCTTTGATTTCTCTATATTTTTCCAGATTTTTTATCTTGTTTAAAAATGACAAAAAAAAATACAAAACCCAAAAATCAAGGTATTCTATGTACATGGGATACCCCAAAAATTCACTTTTTACATTTGACCAAATTTGGCTTTGATGTCTTCATGAAAGTTGTAGATCTCGTCGAGACGAGCATTTTTCGTGAAGGAACTTTTTCGATCCGAGGTCAATTGCTATTTTTTATCGATTTTACAAAGTGTTTTATCTTTGATTTTTCTGGTGCTGACACGTGGCAGCCCCAGAGGCCGCCACGTGTCAGCTATTTTTCGCCCTTTTAATTTCGCTTTTATAAAAAAATAATAAATAAATAAATAAATAATAATTAAAAAAATAAACGTCCGCACGTGCGTCGCACGTGCCCCCAGGCACGTGCTCCGCATGTGTCGCGCCCCTCTCTCCCCTTACCTCATGCGCCACGTGGCCCTTCCGGGGCCGTTCGATCAGCGGTCGATCGAACGGCCGCTGTACGTCATCCCCTACCTCGCCTCCATGCCTTGGACCGCAACGACCGCTGCGCAACCTCCCCCCGATATCTCCGCCCCGCCGCCAACCACCTTTAACCTCCGCAACCACCGGCCCCGCTATCCTCGCGCCAGCCTCGTCCCCTTCCTCGAACCCTATTTAAAGAGCCCCGTTGCCTCCCGACTCCGTCATCCGCCGACCTCCGCTCTAACGGTTCCTTCGAGGTGGTGACAGCCCTCTACCCCGGCGAGATCCGAGCTCCTCGAGCTCGTCGCAGCACTTCTCAAGGCGCTGCTCGTGCTCCGGCCACTCGTCGTCGAGCCTCCTTCTTCCTCCAGGTTATCTCTCTCTCTCTCTATCTTTCTCTCTCTCAGTCGTCCTCCGCCACCTCGGGCCCTCGCGCCTCCACCACCTTTCGCTCGTCGGCCCTTCCCCCTCCACCGCTTCAACGCCTTCCTCTTCGCCATCGACCAACGCCCCTGCCATCTTCTCCGACGTGCTACGACCACCTGCGTTCCTCGACAACACCGCCTTCAACCTCCAGCAACTTCGTCTTCCCCGCCGTCTTCATCGACTCCAGCCGCTACAGCAACTACTCCGCCTCCGCCTTTGTAACTCCACCGGCCATCTCCAACGCTTCTCCGACAACTTCGCAACTCCGCTCGCCGGCCAACGCCTCGACATTCATCGTCTCCGACCCTCATCTCCGCTCAGAGCTACTCCCTCCACCGAGCCATCTCCAGGAGCTTGGGGCTCCTCCGCCTTCGCAGCCTCCGCCCTCGCCTCGTTTTCACCGAGCTCCGCCCAGCGCCATCGACGGCCCACGGCCGTGTGTCGGCCACGCACGGCAACGCCTCCGCCCGCATCCGAGCTTCGCCGGCCTCCCTTCCGCTTCGACCGACTCGAGCCACCGCCATCGACCGGGTGCTCCGAGCCCGAGGCCCTTCCACGTAAGACGCACGTGCGGGAGGGAACGCCACGTCAGCTTGACGTCAGCCCAGGTCACGTGCTTTGCACGTGACCGTGGGTAATTTACACGCAGACTCCCCGGAGGTTCAACAAATCGCACTACAGTCCCAATCCAGAAGGTCACGTGCCCCGCACGTGACCCCCCAGAGAAATTGCAAACACCTCCCCCTTTTTTTTGGTAATTATCACTAGGTCCTCTGCATTCTAGTTATTTATTTTAATTATATTGCACGTATACCCCTGTGTTCCCTAGTCATTTCAGACATATTCTCTACTTTATTTTATTTATCTAAAAATTGCATGATGTTCCTCACTTAATTTTCTACATACGGACATATTGCGACTATTTTTATGATTGACAGTTAATTAATAAATAAAGGTTTTGTGGAAATTTGCATATTTCGCACGTCTCATGCTCTGAAATTCATAGTTAGTTAACTGTTGCTCTAAAAATCCTTGAAAAATCACATGTTGTAGAGATTATTTTGATTGACATTGTGCCCAAAAATCTTTGCATTTGCATGCATAGTTTGCTCTCTAAAAATCATTTTTCATATTTTAGTATTTAATTTTTAATAGGTAATAAACCCCATATTTTCGAGATTTAGGATTTTTCTGGGATCCATCACCTAGTGATAGATCTTAGATAATTTTATCTCTTGAAAATATGTAGGTTTAATATTTATTATAATTAAATATTGAAAATCATTCTGTTTGCATTTAAAAATTCATAAAAAAAAATCATATTGCATCAGAAAATTCCAAAAAAATTACAGTGCACTAATTTTGTCATAATTATCATCTCGGTCAAGTTTCGTATTTTCGGACATCGTTTGAGTGAATTTTACATTTTAGTCCCTAAAATAGGCCGAAATTGCATTTTGCATCCCTTTATTGCATTGAAAATTCCAAAAAAAGACCGCCTTGAAACCGAATACGAAATTGGATAGACATATTTCTAGGTTGTTCCTTTGCCTCCTTGTGATCGACCTTGGGACTTGCCCAAGTAAAATAAACATAAAACCACGAGATTGAAGTTGAATAATTATTTGTGGTTATTTCTTGACTGTTTCCGATCGCCGCCTACAACGAACGACTTTAATTATTTTAACTCACGGACAATTAAAAACACATTTTTAACCCGGCGTTTGCGGGACTCGTCAGATGGCGCCGTTGCCGGGGAGGCAAACGCTTAGTTTTGTGTTTTGAAAATTTTTATTCGGTTTTCCGAATTCGGGTAGTCTAACCCCCGAATTTTTTCATTGTAAATCCCATATTTTTTTTCCAGCATTTATTTTCTTATTTTATTATTTCGTGAGTCACTCTCTGATATTCTCTTTCTTATTTTTCTTGCGAGGAATCCGGCGCACGTGGAGTGGTTTTTCAAGAAACCGACGCATCTTCACCGACATCCGAAGAAACCGCAAATAATTTAAGATCGAGTCGAGTCGTGAGAGAGCGTAGAGTCTAGGTTTTTTAGATTTCTGCAAATTTTATTTTCTGCTCATTTATAGCGGTGTCCGTTTGGACTCTCGCGTGTGTAAAAAGACTTTTAACTCTATTTGTGGTGTGTTGTGGCCTGTTTCACTCTCCGGCGAGGGTGAGGCCCGACTTGAGTGACGATTAGGATAGACCTGCACATACGGCTCTCAGAGCATTTTTTATTTTTTATTGTGCTCGTAGGATCTTAAGCCACATTGCACTTTAACTAAGACGCACATTAGATCGTTCAACTTAGCCAAATTCAACTCAATTCTTCCCGCTAATAGAACTTTTTGCTTAGGTGTGGTTTTCATCAGCTTGCACGTATTTAGTATAAATTTTTCAATTCTGTATTGCATCCCACATGGAGATTGTGAGGAGGCACTGTAAGTCTTCTAACTGAGCATTCATCATAGTTTTCCGCGTGCATCGGCTTTTCCCGAATTCCTCCCTCTTACTTTATCACATAAATCTAAGGGAAATTGGGACTGGACGGTAGACGTGTATTTGTGTTCATCTAAATTCTTCAGTGATCGCCTCATTAAAATTGGGACTGCTAAATATAGCCGATCTTAAAAACCCATAAAATCAAGAATTTCTGCAGGAGAGCAACCCCGACATTGTTTGATTTTATCTTGCAGCGAGGAGAGAGACGCACACTAGGATAGAGCCCAGCTCCAAAACCTAACAGCTCGTTTAAATGGCTTGCAAGACTTGAATTCTCACCCATTAAAACTGACAAGATAATTGGCCAGACTCTTACGGCCTTCATTGAGTGAGTTGGTGAAAGAAATCTTTGTATTGTGTTTGGTTTGTGCATAGAAAGTAAGACATCAACGAATACTGCACATTTGTGCCTACATCATAAACCGCAAACCTCTTGTTGACCTCGAGAATGGAAGATTGTGGTAATTCTTGTTCGGATTCTACGGACCCTTCTTCCTCTACCACAAACTCTCCAGTCTCAAAAGCCCAGAGAGACTCTTACTCTGGACATGCTTGGCCTCTGGGAAACCCTTCCCAAGAACCCTATTCCTACGATTCCTTCTTCTTCCTAGAAGGAGGACAGACTCACACTGTCTCTTTCTCACCAGAAAAGATTAAGGATAACTGCTACATCAATTCTTTCCAATCTATTAACTCAAACCCTTTATATTCTGAAGGTGAAGAAAAGGAGATGCCACCCAAGATGTCTTCCAAGAAAGACCCTAAAGATGAACATAATGAAGATCCAATGAAGATGATTCTCGCAAGATTGGCTGCATCTGAGTAGCAACAGCAGTTACTGAGGGAGCAACTCGAACAAATGAATGCTGGGGAAGAACTGCCAATGGAAGCCGCATACAACCCTGGACAGTACAGAGTGTGGAATTATTTGCAGCCACCACAGCCAGAGATCCACTATGAACTAAAGCCACATTTTGTCAGTCAATTACCTCAATTCCATGGTAATACGACTGAGGAGCCATATGAATTCTTGAGGGACCTGTAGCAGATATGTTCAAATCTGAGGCACCCACAAGTCAGCCAAGACTACATTCGTCTCACTGCACTACCTTTTGCCTTGAAAGGGAAAGCAGACTACTGGGTGAAAAACTTGGAGGTGACTGTGACGACTTATGAGAGGTTCAAAAACCTCTTTCTGAAGAAATTCTACCCCTTAGCCGGACCAATCAAATGAGGACCCGCATCACCAGTTTCTCTCAGATGCCCAATGAACCACTCTGTGAGGCGTGGGATAGGTTTAAGGACCTACTACAAAAATGTCCCTGCCATGATCTGGACAACAACATCCTAGTCCAATCACTCTACTCTGGCCTCAACCACGAGACTCAAGGGTTAGTTAGTGATGCCTGCGGAGGGAATTACACGTCGCGTGGAGCTGAGACCGTCTGGAAAATACTGGAGCAAATGGCAGAAACAAGCCGGTCTCATATTGCCAGCAGAGCATACACTGATTCCCTAAACACCCTTCAAGCCAAAGGCGGGAAGCAGACGGTTGCAGAAATAGCTGAGGACTTAATTCCAAACATGCACTTTATTGCTGATAAATTGACAATAGTGGACAAGAGAATGAACGAAATCGACAGTAGGATTTCCCAATTCCCAAGGCAGATGGAGGAGCTCACCGAGAAGGTGTCCAAAATGGGATGCCTAGTGCACCTACTGTCCTGATCTATCATGTGCATCATGTCCAGGAGCAGCAAGGAGCAGAGCAACAACAACCATGGGCTCAAGAGCAATCCTATGCCCAATTTTCCCAACAACCGCCCCAACTGACTGAGACAGTCAAGGAAGCCCCGCCTCTGACATTTGAAGTAAACGACATCTAGTACACCCAGAACACTACCCGACAGGGTAATATGGGGGACCGTCAGACTTATCAGCATCCACCCACCTTCTATAATGTTGCATTTCCTCCACAGCACACTACATCTTTCCAGCAGCCGAAGCAGCAACAACCCTACAATCGTCAGAACCAACCTCAACAATACCGTCAGCAATCTTAAGCCCCCAGACAGTCAGCTCAGTCGTCCACACCTCCAGAAGAATCGATTGACATCCAGAGACAAATGCTTGAAGAGTTTCGCCACTTCCGAAATGAGCTGCAAGATCTACGGGTTGATGTCAACCGCTTGTCCCGTTGGAAGGATGAGCAGACAGCTCCAGCCACAACCATTCCCGCCCAAGTTCAAGCTAACCCCAATAGCTTGAACAAATTCCACTCATCTCAACACAATAACCAGGTATACTATTCAGACTTTTCTAAATCTGAACATGAGATCCTTTCGTTTGACAAAATCAATGCCATGTCACTCAGGAGCAGAAGGACCGTGGTCGTACCTGACCGGGCAAGGGAATCGGACCATGAAGACTCAAAAGATCAACCGGAGGATGTTTCTGAGGAGGAAGATGAAGGACGTCTGAAGATCCCAGCAGTAGAGAAAGGGAAAGCATCTATGGAGTCTGCAGAGGACCTTGAACCTCTAGTTGCTGCAAAAATACCTTTGTCACCTTTTCAGCAACCTGATTTTGATTACTATGATTGTAATAAAAACTCCAAGTCGAATAAAGATGCTTTTATTTATGATTCTGGCCCTCTATCTCCTGTCTCAAATGCTTCCATTCCTTTCCCCCATGACCTAAAGAAAGGAAAACAAAAGAAAAACATCAAAGATGACCCAGTCATGGAAAAATTCTGCCAACAAAACATCACAGTCAAAGTACCCTTTGATCAGTACGTGGCCGGTAATCCAGCCTTTCAGAAATACTTGAAGGCAAAATGCACTCCCACCAAGACTCGTACAAAGAGAACAAGTCAATTTGTGGAGACTCATATCTTGACAGTTGACACCACCAAATGCGTCAAAAACCAGCATCTGCCAAGAAAGAAAAGGGATCTGGGCGCCCATTATGTGGAGAGTTGCATTGGCGTCATAGCATTCACACGCACACTTCTCGACAATGGATCTTCCATAAATCTTCTACCCTTAGCCTTATATTATCGATTGAAGTTGGGCCCTCTAAAGAAACCATCATCTTTACTCCAATTTGCTGATAAATCCACTAAAAGACCTAAGGGAGAAGTGAAGAATGTCATCATCATTATCGAGGGTACAGAATACAAAGTGGACTTCACTGTCCTGGACATGGAGACCCCGAACCATTGGAAGGAATCGCAAATCATTCTCGGAAGACCATTCTTAAGAACCGCTAAGGCTGTATTCGATTACGGTTCTGTCATGATGAAATTCCGTTCTCCAGGCGGAGAAATAGACTTGGAGATGAAACAAACAAAGTGGCAAAGGCCAGACTCCGAATCCACAACTGAAGATGTCGAAACATCAGAATGCAATCTCCTCAGAACCACTGGGCCATGGGACCAACTGACAGACATACAGATAGAAAGCACATCCTCAGAAGAAGAAATAATACACGATGCAGTCTCCGAGATTTCTAGACCCCCAGATTATTACACCCTTGATGACACAGAAATCCTCTCGGATTTGTCAGCCCCATCACCTTTGGGACAGTCCAGAAATATCAATGACAAGTCGGACGCGGCTCTGGCCGAATTACCATTCTACTTTAGCGATCCGACTCACTTTTCTTCGGAATTGGTAGCCAACATCTCACACAGTGATTCACCGCCAACCGATATTGAGCCAGAAGCAAAAGTCATTCAGCCAGACCTAATCAACGATTCGGAATTGCCAGAGCTGAAGCCACTACCTCCCACGCTGAAGTATGCATTCCTCAATGGACCCAAAGAAAAATTCCATGTGATCATTAGCTCATCATTAACCGTGGACCAAGAATCCAGACTACTCAAAGTCCTTGGGCGAAATCGAAAAGCCATAGGTTGGACTGTGTCGGATCTCGTAGGAATAAACCCCGCTCCCGCTCTCTGCTCGCACCAAATTTATGTTGAGGATAATGCAAGGCCTTCCCGTGAATTTCAGAGAAGATTAAACCCCAATCTTCGGGAAGTGGTGAAGAAAGAAATAGAGAAATGGTGCAAAGCAGAATTTATTTACCCCATTTCTGACTCCAAGTGGGTAGCTCCCCTTCATGTCATCCCGAAGAAGTCGGGAATCCAGATGGTTACCAACGAGGAGGGGGTAGAGATCGCGACCCGAGTACCCACGTCGTGGCGCGTCTGTGTCGATTACCAGTGCCTGAATGCTGCGACCAAGAAAGATTACTTTCCACTGCCATTCATTGATCAAATATTGGAGAGCCTTGCAGGGAAAGCATTCTTCTGTTTTCTTGATGGGTACTCCGGCTACAATCAAGTAGCTATCGCTCCCGAGGACCAGGAAAAGACCATGTTCACATGTCCCTTCGGTACTTACGCATTCAAGCGCATGCCATTCGGGCTTTACAATGCCCCAGGCACATTTCAGCGGTGCATGATTGCCGTATTTGCCGAAATGGTTGGTGATTTCCTGGAAGTCTTCATGGACGACTTCTCGGTTCATGGTGATTCATTTGATACATGCTTAGCACACTTGGACCGAGTCCTTCAGAGATGCAGGGAGGTTAATTTGGTACTCTTCTGTGAGAAGAGTCACTTTGTGGTGACTGAGGGTATCGTGTTGGGGCACGTCATCTCGAAAAAGGGAATGGAGGTGGACCCTGCCAAGGTGGATGTGATCAAGAAACTTGAGCCACCAACCAATGTCAAGTCAGTGAGGTCGTTCTTAGGGCATGTTGGATTTTATCGAAGGTTTATTCTAGAATTTTCAAAGATCGCCCGCCCACTGACTGAGCTCTTAGGAAAAGACACCGAGTTTATTTGAATCATAGATGTCTAGAGGCCTTCGAGCTCCTGAAAAAGAAAATATGTGAATCGCCGATATTACAAGCTCCCGACTGGTCTCTTCTCTTCGAGATCATGACTGATGCATCGAATTTTGCTGTCGGAGCGGTACTCGGACAAAGAAGAGATGGAATTTCTTATGTGATTCACTACGCGAGCAAAGTGTTGGATCCTGCACAGAGAAACTATACAGTGACTGAAAAGGAAATGTTCGCGGTTGTTTGGGCCCTGGAAAAATTCAGATCATACATATTGGGCTCCAAGGTGATAATTTTCACAGATCACACAGCAATTAGATATCTCATGGATAAAAAGGATGCTAAGGCACGACTTTTGAGATGAATCTTGTTAATCCAGGAGTTTAATTTAGAGATCAAGGATAAACCTGGAATAAAGAATGTTGTTGCTGATCACCTTTCCCGAATCGAGCAAAACGATCATCATGATATCGGACCAATCAAGGAGACTTTTCCAGACGAATCGGTTTGCGTCATTGATTCAACCCCATGATATTCCGACATAGTGAACTATCTTGTCTCCAAGAAAGTTCCCTATGGTTGGACCAAAAAATGATTGATCGATTAAAGTCAGATTCAAGAAAATACCATTGGGACGATCCTTTCCTTTTCTATGAAGGACCGGATTGTGTCTGGAGAAGATGTATTCCTCAGGAGGAATATCAGAGTGTCCTCACACACTATCATTCTCTCGAGGCGGGAGGACACCATTCGGGAAAGAGAACCGCGCACAAGGTACTTCAATGTGGATTTTACTAGCGGACCTTATTTCAGGATGCTAATGAATTTGTACGGTCATGCCCGATTTGTCAAAGAATGGGAGGGACTATGGGATATAGAGATGAAATGCCCATGCAACCAATGATTTTCTGTGATGTTTTTGATGCATGGGGGATTGATTTTATGGGTCCTTTTCCCAACAGCAATGGATTTGAGTAAATCTTGTTAGCGGTTGACTATTTATCAAGATGGGTAGAGGCTATTCCAACCCGAACCGCAGATAGCAAAGTCGTCTGTAAGTTTATCAAAGATAATATCATTGCGAGGTTCGGGATACCAAAAGTATTGATTTCTGATGGAGGTAGCCACTTCGTGAACAGGGAGATGACATCTTTGGCTAAGGAGTACAAATTTGAGCATAGAATAGCCAACCCAAATCATCCACAATCTAATGGCATGGCAGAAGTTTCTAATAGAGAGGTGAAGGGCATTCTTCAGAAGTTGGTTCGTCCCGATAGGAAGAATTGGTCGAAACTATTGGACCAAGTTCTATGGGCCTATAGGACAGCCTATAAGACTCCACTCGGTACTTCACCTTTTAGGATGATCTATGGCAAGCCATGTCATCTTCCTGCAGAATTGATTCACAAATCGGAATGGGCGATCAAAAAGTTGAATTGGAGTTGTCACCTTGGGAAACTATGTCGAGACTTAAATCTGAATGAGCTAATTGAAATCCGAAATCGGGCATATGACAACAGTGTGATTTATAAGGACAAGGTCAAGAGATGGCATGATAGACACATTCGAGAGAAAACCTTTGTCCCTGGACAGAAAGTGTGGTTGTTTAATGCTCGGTTGAAGATTTTTCATGGGAAACTAAAATCAAAATGGACGGGTCCCTACATTGTCATCGATGTGCATACCAATGGAAGCGTGGATATTGCCGAACTCAAAGATAATGCACAACCTTTCTCAGTAAATGGACAAATGCTGAAGGCATATATTGAATCACCTAAAGAGCAGACAGTTCAAGTTGAGGTCATCTATTTCACGCAGAGCGAGGACATTGAAGATCTCTCTGATCATTCCCACCCTTCCTCCCGACCACATCGGTCTCCTTGTACAACTTCTTCCTCTACTTAGGCCAAGGCCTAAGTATGGGGGGACCGATGCCATCTATATATATCATTTTCCCGGATCACACTCTTCCTCACGATCGCTCCATCTCCACCCTTCTTCCATACTTAGGTGGACCAAAGCCTAAGTATAGGGGGAATCGACATCCACCTGTTTATACTCTCCTCATTCACATATCCCGATCGCTTCATTTTTCTCTGTATTTTCACTCCCTTACGTTTAGCTCGAGCTATGTCTTCGTTCCACTTCTTGTGCTCTGAGGACATAGCACTCGCTAAGTATAGGGGGTATGTATGTATACTTTGTATATATTTTACCCATATCTCGTACTTTCGCGTAAATCTATATATATTTACGGGGTGGGTACTAGTTTGAAAAAAACAAACAAACAAGCACAAAAAAAAGAAGGGTTTTGTTACTAACACTAACTTTAAAAAAAAGAAAGAAAGAGGGCTTCTTATTTCATTTTTTTGCATAAAAGAAATCCCTTGCGTAAAAAAGTCAAAAATCAAAAATCCCTCCAAAAAAAAAGAAAAAAAAGAAAAAAAATGTGTCCGCATTTCACACACATGCACTTTATCCAGCACCACATGCATTTGCATCTGTGAAAAGTCATTGGGTTTTGAACCGAGTTATGAGTAGAAACCGAGAGTGGTATGGACTTGACCTTAATCCACCTAATTTTCAGAGGAACTTCACAGAGAAATAGGATTTTAAGAGCTTCAGGTCTTTTTGACTTAATTCCTTAAGTTCCACATGACAATGTACAGCGTTTGACTCTTAGTGTCTAACCTGGTCTCTTCATTCTGAGTACAACTCTGGAATAGAGAATTAATTCGCACTCTCGCACTATGCACTTAGCTCAACCCAGACGGGATGTTAGAAGACTGTGTGAGTCTCTTTTCTGGTAGCGTGGAAATCTAAAGACTGGAGTATGGGTTGAAATAAAGCTTCGGAAAAGGGATGGACGGCTGGGCACAATTTTTTCTAAGACCCCAAAAAATGTACGGAACAAAAAGATTCTATATCCGTAGGGGCATAACAAGATCCAAGCAGAAACACCAAAAATTTCAAATACAAAGAAGCATTCTACCAAATAAAATCCGACCAAAAAGGTCCAAGCTTCAAGAAACCTGCAGATCTTGGTGGAGACTCGGCTACACTGGCCATCTTCACAAGGAGAGGTGACTACACTGGCCACCCTCCAGTTCTTTTCTCTTTCTTCTACCTTCTCCCTCATTCGATTGTGAACACAGCGCGACAGACCTTAGAAGGAAATACCTGACTCCCCGAGGACGAGTTACTGGAGAGGAGAGGAGCATGGTAGTCTGGCATTCTGAATGGGAAGAGCTTAAAACCTTCACACACATGAGTCGGTTATTCAATATTCATAGGGTATACTTTGGGAAGATGATTGATCTAAGATGACTTGTGGGCCGAAACTGTGACAATGATGTGTAGAACTTGAGGGTTGTTGATTTTAAAATTCTAAGTCTCACTGAAGTTCCGACACATTATTAATCCAAAGGTCGAGTTTAGTTTCACTTTCACCTTCAGTTCATGGTCTTGGTATGGAACCCAGTCTCATTTCACTTCATGGCATTTCTTTTTGATGCTCAGGGACGAGCATGGTTTAAGTATAGGGGGATGATGAATCTCGGATTCATCACTCTAAATCTCATTGATTAAGCTCAGATCCCTCAAAATCAACTGCATTTATGCATTTATTTCGCATAATTAGCATTTAGGCATGATTTCATAAGAATTGCATTTTAGCATTAATTTCTGCATAAAATAAGAAGCCAAAAATCCAAGCCAAAAATGTCCTGTAAAAAGCCTAACTTCCCCTATTTTTAACTCCATCATGCTAACTCCGAATGACACAAAACACATCCACTGTGTACACATCACTAACAAGAATAAATAAAAAATACAAAAAAATAATTAACCCAGGTAAGTGGACCAAAAACCCAAACCCTAGTTTCAGGATTTTCGGACTAAAAGCCCCATATCTTCTCCATCAAGTGTCCGATTTGATCCTACTCACTTTTGAACTAATGCACATTCAATTACCTTCAAAACAAGACCAAGTTCAAGTGAATCGGAGCTCGTATGTGAAAGTTGGGTTTCGGGCCTCTTTTGTACATTGTATATTTTCACGGCTTTTGACTCTATATTTTATGTATATATTTTCTTAATTAATAAAAATCCAAAAAAGTAGATTTAGGTGTCTTTTATTCATCTTTGATTTCTCTATATTTTTCCAGATTTGTTATCTTGTTTAAAAATAAAAAAAATACAAACCCCAAAAATCAAGGTATTCTATGTACATGGGATACCCCAAAAATTCACTTTTTACATTTGACCGAATTTGGCTTTGATGTCTTCATGAAAGTTGTAGATCTCGTCGAGACGAGCATTTTTCGTGAAGGAACTTTTTCAATGGTCATTTGCTATTTTTTATCGATTTTACAAAGTGTTTTATCTTTGATTTTTCTGGTGCTGACACGTGGCAGCCCCAGAGGCTGCCACGTGTCAACTATTTTTCGCCCTTTTAATTTCACTTTTATAAAAAAATAATAAATAAAAAATTAATTAAAAAAAATAAACGCCCGCACGTGCGTCGCACGTGCCCCAAGGCATGTGCTCCGCACGTGCCGCGCCCCTCTCTCCCCTTACCTCATGCGCCACATGGCCCTTTCGCGGCCATTCGATCAGCGGCCGATCGAACGGCCGCTCATCCCCTACCTCGCCTCCACGCCTTGGACCACAACGACCGCTGCGCAACCTCCCCCCGATATCTCCGCCCCGCCGCCAACCACCTTTGACCTCCGCAACCACCGGCCCCGCTATCCTCGCGCCAGCCTCGTGTTCTTCCTCGAACCCTATTTAAAGAGCCCCGTCGCCTCCCGACTCCGTCATCCGCCGACCTCCGCTCTAACGGTTCCTTCGAGGTGGTGACAGCCCTCTACCCCGGCGAGATCCGAGCTCGTCGCAGCACTTCTCAAGGCGTTGCTCGTGCTCCGGCCACTCGCCGTCGAGCCTCCTTCTTCCTCCAGGTTATCTCTCTCTCTCTCTATCTTTCTCTCTCTCTGCCGTCCTCCGCCACCTCGGGTCCTCGCACCTCCGCCACCTTTCGCTCGACGACCCTTCCCCCTCCACCGCTTCAACGCCTTCCTCTCCGCCATCGACCAACGCCCCTGCCATCTTCTCTGACGCGCTACGACCACCTGCGTTCCTCGACAACACCGCCTTCAACCTCCAGCAGCTTCGTCTACCCCGCCGTCTTCATCGACTCCAGCCGCTACAGCAACTACTCCACATCCGCCTTCGTAACTCCACCGGCCATCTCCAACGCTTCTCCGACAACTTCGCAACTCCGCTCGCCGGCCAACGCCTCGACATTCATCGTCTCCGACCCTCATCTCCTCTCAGAGCTACTCCCTCCACCGAGCCATCTCCAGGAGCTTGGGGCTCCTCTGCCTTCGCAGCCTCCGCCCTCGCCTCGTCTTCACCGAGCTCCGCCCAGCGCCATCGACGGCCCACGGCCGTGTGTCGGCCACGCACGGCAACGCCTCCGCCTGCATCTGAGCTTCGCCGGCCTCCCTTCCGCTTCGACCGACTCGAGCCACCACCAGCGGCCGGGCGCTCCGAGCCCGAGGCCCTCCCACGTGAGACGCACGTGCGAGAGGGAACGCCACGTCAGCTTGACGTCAGCCCAGGTCACGTGCTTTGCACGTGACCGTGGGTAATTTACACGCAGACTCCCCGGAGGTTCAACAAATCGCACTACAGTTCCAATCCAGAAGGTCACGTGCCCCGCACGTGACCCCCCGAAGAAATTGCAATCACCTCCCCCTTTTTTTTGGTAATTATCACTAGGTCCTCTGCATTCTAGTTATTTATTTTAATTATATTGCACGTATACCCCTATGTTCCCCAGTCATTTCAGACATATTCTCTACTTTATTTTATTTATCTAAAAATTGCATGATGTTCCTCACTTAATTTTCTACATACGGACATATTGCGACTATTTTTATGATTGACGGTTAATTAATTAATAGAGATTTTGTGGAAATTTGCATATTTCACACGTCTCATACTCTGAAATTCATAGTTAATTAACTGTTGCTCTAAAAATCCTTGAAAAATCACATATTGTAGAGATTATTTTGATTGACATTGTGCCCAAAAATCTTTCATTTGCATGCATAGTTTGCTCTCTAAAAATCATTTTGTATATTTTAGTATTTAATTTTTAATAGGTAATAAACCCAACATTTTCGAGATTTAGGATTTTTCTGAGATCCATCACCTAGTGATAGATCTTAGATAATTTTATCTCTTGAAAATAAGTAGGTTTAATATTTATTATAATTAAATATTGAAAATCATTCTGTTTGCATTTAAAAATTCATAAAAAAAATTCATATTGCATCAGAAAATTCCAAAAAAAATACAGTGCACTAATTTTATCATAATTATCATCTCGGCCAAGTTTCGTATTTTTCGGACATTGTTTGAGTGAATTTTACATTTTAGTCCCTAAAATAGGCCGAAATTGCATTTTGCATCCCTTTATTGCATTGAAAATTCCAAAAAAAGACCACCTTAAAAACCGAATACGAAATTGGATAGACATATTTATAGGTTGTTCCTTTGCCTCCTTGTGATCGACCTTGGGACTTGCCCAAGTAAAATAAACATAAAACCACGAGATTGAAGTTAAATAATTATTTGTGGTTATTTCTTGACTGTTTCCGATCGCCGCCTACAACGAACGACTTTAATTATTTTAACTCACGGACAATTAAAAACACATTTTTAACCCGACGTTTGCGGGACTCGTCAATCACTTTTTTAGCGATATTACACAAAATCTCCAGGACTTTATTGCTTGTTGATGTTACTTAATATCACAATATATCGCCAGGAGGGCTTCGATATTTGCATGCGTAAACCGATATTGACTATATCTCGTCGATATTTCGTGACATATCGATGCATCATTCAAAATGTGAAGATTTCTTTACAAACTTTCCATGATATCAATACATACGGATCGATATTGGGTCAATATTGCTCAAGATCACCAATTTTTTAACTTTTGATCGATTTGCTTGGGATTTTGCTTTTGTAAAAACTACTATAAAAAAGAGACCCCTATTTCGAACAAGGAGCCACACTCCCCCAGTTGGCAATGAAGATGAAGTAACTCTAGAGCTGATCGAAGAAAGTCTATATACATATATTACACATGTTATTAGCAATATTTTATGATCGATACTTAGATACTTAGAAAAAATATCCACAACATACTCCAATCGATTTTGATTTTCTTTAGAGTTTATTTAGAAAGTTTTATTTCTAATCTGTTTTAATTCTTCTTTCAATAGAATATAATCAAATGTATGATTATTATAAACGACATTCTTTAAAAACTATACATTGTCATGCTCATTTGCTTGTATGCTTGCTATCCGATATAGCTCAGTACTTTATTTATACATAATATGTTATATGATATAAAACAATTAGCTAAATACATCTTTATTTCTCTAAGCTACTGTTATTGAAATTTCATAATTACAATTCCTGTCCAATATCTTTCAAATCTGCCATCAACGGTCAACATTGACAACAATGATGAGCGGCATAATGTAAATTTCTATGCTAATTACACTTCATTCTTGCATATTAACGTGTATATGTATGTATTATTTTAATAACTAGCTTGATCCTAATTAGTAAAAATAACATTTTGTGCACTATTTTCAGAATTTCCACCGATATCATTCAATATATCCCAATATACCATAGACTGGAAAGCACAATGACGGTGCCGTGGACCACCGTGGTATATGTTCAAAAAAAGTAAAAATCATGGCAATGATGATGAAAATGGCAGGACTACGGCCATCATCACCAATTAAAGATGACAGATTTTCCCAGCATATTCCGACCACCCACTTTTGTCAAAATCGCTATTCTCACATGAATGAATCGCAGATGAAACTCGGATGACCTTGAAGTGATGCTCATTCTATGGACAAGGGCTGTGACTCCCATAAGATGACCACGGAAATATGAATATAATATGGCATAAACACACGACATTTAAAATGGCTTGCCTGCTTCGACAAGGTGTTAAAAAAGCTAAAAACGTCTGAAAAATGAAGGTTCTTGACGTCAAATATTCCACAAATCAAGTTATTTGTAATGGCCTCTTCTCAATTGATGTCATACTAGAAAGGAAAATGGACATATACGTAGAGTTTGAAAATTTTTCCAGCTGGTTCGATCGGTTGGCCGGATCGATTTGAATCGGACCAGATCGATCCCGATTGAACCGGCTGGACAGGTTCACTTTGAATTTTAAAATTTAGGTTAAAAAATGAATATATACATGAGTTATCATATTCTTATCTTTTTTAAAATACAAATACGAATCCATATACAGACATTGATGGATACAAAAACTATATTATCATAATATTAAAAATATAGACAATTATTAAAAAATGGATGCTGATGTAAAATATATACGGATCGTATATGAATAATATTAGAAATATTCCATGAATTAACTTAATTATAAATATAGTAAATGAGCTTATATCATAATAATTACACCAAATATGTTGAAAGAGTGTATAAAATTATGTTATATATTTTAAAAAATAAATCTATAATCATATTTAAGGTTTTTATCAATTGTGCTCTAAGATATTGCAATATAAGGTATACCCCTCCCTTTTTGGGAATATTACTTATGCACCTAACTTCTTATTGTTCTATCACTTGTGCCTTGTCAATACTTTGACCGTTAATAATTTGAACTTAACCATGGTTTAATCAAATCATGGAGTACTTGAGAAGGTATATCCAGAAGAAAAGCCCCCACCTTCTTATCACTCTTTCCACCCTTCTCACCCTCCAATCCTTCCTCCTCCGGCCACCTCCTCCAACCCCTTCTCCTCCACCATTCCCACTCCAGCCCCTCCTCTTCATCCTCCCCGGTCCCCCAAGTGCACCCCTCTGCATGGTTGTTGCGTAGAGGAGCATCATCAACAACATGTTGACGACAAGGCTGCAACTCATGGACAAGTTCTTGAACACATCGACACCATCCCACCCACATCCCAGCAGGTAGAGGGCGGACGAGAGTATGTTGCAGAGGAGTAGGGAGGCTGGGGGCAGAGGGCAGAGCTCATGGCGAAGGGGAAGGTGCAAGGGCAGAGGGAGGAGCTCGAGGCAGGCGGTGCGGGGGTGGGGGGATGAGCTGGGGGCAGAGGGGGCGAGGAGGAGTAGGGCCAGAGGGGGAATAGCTAGGGCCTGAGGAGGAGGCACGGGGGCAGAGGCATGAGGGCCAGAGGGAGGAGCTCGGGGCGAAGGAAGAGGAGAAAGGGCGGAGGGGAAGGCACAGGGGCGGAGGCACGAGGGTCGAGGAGAGGAGCTCGAGGCAGAGGAAGAGGCACGAGGGCAAGGGAAGAAGTTCGAGACGGAGAGAGGAGCTCGAGCACGGAGGGGGAGGAGCTCTGCAGAGGAGGGGGAGGCGTGGGGGCGAAGGGAGGGGTTGGGGGTAGGGGGAGGAGGTGGCAGAGGATCAAGAGGCTGGGAGGAAGAGAATGGAGAGGAAGAGGATGGGGGAGGAGGAAGAAGGGGAAGGACATTTCAATCCATTTTTTAATTAATTCCGATGTATCCTCAAAGTTAACGCATGTTTGCGTTGGAGATGGACGACAACTAACATGAGAGGCACAATTGATAGAATGACATGAATTCGGAAGCACAACTGATATTCCCAAAAAGGGAAGGGCATAACTGAAATTGCAATATCTCAAAGGAGTACAACTGATAAAAACTATTGTATTTATATATGAAAATAAATATGTATACGAATGTTTGCAGATATCAAAGTGATATTCATATCAATATCCATTTTAAAATAGATAAGGATATAAATGTCAACATTTATACGAAAGTGGATCGAATATGGATATATCCATATATGTTTGCATTCTTAGATCGACCCCCCTATGCCCAGTATGATGTTTAGAGTGCAAGCTTGTATATTTCGAAAGTAAATTGTAACATTTCTTCCATAATGCATGATCCAACATGGTTTAAATATTATATGTTCAAAATTTGAGATATATTAACAATTGAACTTCTGGATTTCACTCTTTTGGTGCAGTGAACCTTTGTCGTACCCCATTCTCTATGCTTTGTTGTACATATACACAAAATGTTTACATTTTATAAAATGTATATTTGTAATTGATTTGCAATATGTTGATTACAATTTTGAAAAGTTGTTATATACATTTATTTATATATACATATACATACATAATATGGTTTTCTCAATTCAGAAAATCTATTCAACCGACCAGTAAATTAAGTACGATCCATTTTTTCCGATAGATAGGAATAATGATGTCATTACCAGTCCAACCAATTTGAATCAACGGTCTGACCCAGCCAGACCAAATCCAATATTGACAAGTTAAACTTCCGGTCCAATTTTTAAAATCATGCATGGGAGCACAACTGTTTGTAATAGTCACCACCAAGTTTAGAATCATAGAGTGCATTTTTTTCCAGGAAGATGTCATTAATCCTGATTAAGAGAATAGATTGTGCAAACAAAACCACAGTGCACCTGGTTCTTACATGGATAAGAGACGAATTTTTAGATAATGGTCATAAAATTTTCACCTTCCATAAAAAGGCATAGAACCAAGAAAAAACTTCGCTTCATGAGATGTAGAGATACAAAATAAGAGAATCGTGGAAGTAACAAAACAGCAATCATGAGAAGTTTGATGCCAAGCAGACACTTTACTCCAGGGAATAAGTGAACTGAAAACAGTCGGATATCCTAGCACACAAAAACTTTGAGCTCTCCAAGGTTGCACATCTTTGATCTTTATAAGTTGCCTTGCAACAATATTGAATAGCACTAGGTCGTTACACCAGATTATAAGTCATTGTACTAGTTTTATTCTTAAAGGGATATTTGCATATATGCCCACTTTTCTTAAAATGATAGATTTGCAATAAGAACTTCCCCAATTGCCAACACTTTCTTTCTTTCCCCCCTTCCTCAACTCTGCCACTCCCGTTCTGGCATTATTCCCAATCCCTCCAGTTGTGCCGAGGAGAGAGGCTCATGGTCTTCAATACGACAGAGATAAATATCAAAGAAAATGATTGGCTTCAACCCTGCTGCATTCGGGGAGCTCAGTGTGCACCTACAATTCTCAATGCCCACTTAGCAATTGCACGGCAATCAAGACCATGGCAAGCAGCTGCTTTGATCTCAAGGACAGCGGAGGTCTTCCAGAGCGGTTCCACCTACATAAACCTGGTCGAGACCATGGGATCATGATAGCCAATTGCGAGTCATTAGCTAAGACTTTAAAGACAACCATGTGCACCCATTAGCAATGCGGGCAGCAAAGAAGAGGGTCGTCTTGGAGCCCAACAAGGAAGAACATTGAAGGTGTGCTGGTGGATGATGGTAAGATGGCGGATAGGAGGACGTTGAGAGAAGATTAGGGATCCTGGTGAATCTGGGGATGGAGCTCATTGTTATAACGTTGAAGTTGTGGCAAGGGAAGACACGACAGCACGACTAGGGAAAAGGGGAGGAGAATGAGGATGGTGGAAAGATTATTATTATTATTATTATTATTATTATTATTATTATTATTATTATTATTAAGTTTCCATACAAAAGAACACGTAGAAGAATAAAATAGAAAGGGTGGAATGGGGGGAATGCACATGCAACGCAGGACTTTTGGGCAGAGTAAAGTGGGAAGAGGACATGATAAAGAAACTCCAACTTGTGTATTACTCAATTCTGAATTTTGACCTACCTATAAACCCTTTTAGAGATAGGCTAGATTGCAAGATAAAAATTAATACAATGAAATGAAACCCCGACAAAACTGAAGTCTACTTCTAAAGAGACACCTAACTTTAATAACTAACTTATCCACCCTCTTTGCTTCTCTAGATTGTCCATCACATAATGTATCCAGTTTCAAAACCATGATAGAATCAGATTATATGTTGAAGATGATGGAGGCTCGGGGGAAAGCACCTCTGGAGAGCGAGGGAAACTCGGTGTGGGAGGGTTGAGAGGAAGAGGGGCACCATCGAAGACTGTCGTCATGCGAGAGAGTGCATGGAGAAGATGGCTGTTGTTGGGGTGGCAGGACCCACTTCCTGGCCATCGTCAATGCTTCAAATGTGGCAAGCGAGGTCACATAGCGCGGTGGTGTGCGACTCGAAATCTGGTCTGCAACAGATGTGGAGAGGATAGCCACCTTCGCATGGAGTGCTTGTCAAGTTACACCACTGCATAAAGTATGGACGTCGATGACGGCAATACGAAGAAGAGGAAGTAGCTGTGAATCGAGGGGACCCGATTGAGGGTATGTTGATCGACTTGAGGGTGGTGATTGGCATGCTGGAGCTAGGGCAAGCAGAGCGTTGTATAGAGGATGCAGTTTGGCTCTCAAATACTTCGTTGTGTGCCATGGTGTAGAGGCAGAGGAGGTGGCCAGATTCCTTGCTAATGGTAGGGGCTTGTTACCACCGAAGTTGTTTTGGCGTAAACCACGACTGTGCAATGGGGCAGCAGAGATAGCGCCACGGTGGGTGGTGAATATCCAGGGCCTCTGAAAACCTTGCTGGCGAAGATCTCCTTCCGAGTCGGAAGGACTTCGGCTAGCGACGGTGAAGGACGAGCCTGAGGGCTTGTTGTTAGATTCGGAGTTGGGCGACGAAGCTGCAGCAGTTGTGAAGGAGATTTCTTGGTCAAATGTGTGTGCCGATCGGAGGATCACACGGTGATGCTTCCAGCGGCCACCTCAACCTCGCCGCAACCGGTGGCGCGTGATCTTTGAAACGGTCAGATGATTTCATAACGAGATTTGCGCTCGAAATCGCCGCATCGGATGGTTTTCCTTCCTAATTTGGGGATGCCATTGTTTCATCATTTCTCTAGAAGAGATATTTTTGGAGGGGGAGTGGTGGGCGGATCTAAACTCTTTGATTCAGGTCGGGCCTCAGACCCGTTTATCACTACCGGTGTTGGAGGCTATTTAATACAGGTGCTTCATCTTCCTATTTCCCGGATCCAGGCGCTTCAATCACCCTTTCCTCGTATCAGGTGGTAAATAAAGGCTCGGTCGAGGCTCCGCTTCCTCTTGCACATGTTCTGGGGTGTGTGAAGAGGGGGGCAAGAAGGCTCCTATGTGCCTCGCTCGAGGGAAGGTGATATCGTTGGGTTGCCGTCAATGATGCTCGAATGTGGACCTTCGACTTCCGCTATGGATGTTGAAGCTGGAGAGGAGTTGGGAAACGAGGGTTTGGTGGCGGGAACTGGGGAGCAGGGAGGAGGGAGAAGGGTTGGTTACAGGGGCTGGGGAGCGAAGGGAGGGGAGTGAATTGTTGGTTGTGGAGGTGCTGGGAGGCGCTTCTGTGGCACGATATAGGAAGGCCGAGAAACGAATCTTGGTGGCGGAAAGAGCTCGAAGGGAAAGGAGGATGGTGTTGGGGGAAGGTAATAAAAGAGTGAAGGGCGATCCAATTATGTCCTCATGCAAACGAAGAAAATCAGAGGTGTAACAGTAGCTAGAGCGAGAACTTGAAGACCAAACGGTAGGAAGTTTGTGCTCTGGTAGTGGCGAGGACACCAAGGAGGTAAACACAGTGCTGGAGGAACAGAAGCAAAATACGGGTCAGCATGCGGATAACTTGTGTACTGCGGTTGACATTCTCGTGTGATTGCGGAGTGTCTTAGGGTTGGTATACCAACTGTTAACCCTCCAATCGTCATGAAGATCGCCAGCTGGGACGTGAGAGGGTTGGAGGATAGGGAGAAAAGAAGGGTGGTTGGTAGTTTATTGAGTTCTTGGCATGCTGATGTGATGTTCTTGACAGAGACGAAGATAGATAGCTGGGATTCATTTCTTTAGAGGTCATTGGGGAATCAGAGATTGTCGGAGTTTAGAGTTGTACCATCAGTTGGGAATGCGGGAGAAGTAGAGTTAGCATGGGATGGGATTTGCTTTTGGCCTTAAAAGAAAGACAGGGCGTAAGATCGATTTCTATGTAGTTGGAGCATAAGTTTGGAGCTGATTGGATGCAACTTACCTCGATTTATGGAGTTTCTGGGGTGCACATGACCTGGATTTGTGGGAGGAACTGAGCTCAACCAGGAGGGAGTTTTGAGACATCCCTTGGATTGTTGGAGACTTTAATGTGGCATTGCTTTCTTCGGATCACCCGGGTAGAGGTTCAATTGATATGGAGTTTGTGGGGGAAATGACGTTGGAAGTGTTGGATGCCATGAATGGGAGGTTCACTTGCCATAAAACCTCATCAAAATCTCGCCTGGATCATTTCCCGGTGTTTGTGGAGCTGCTAGAGTCGTTCCCTCTATCCACCGTGCAAGTACGTCCCAGACATGGAAGGCTGTATCGGCGATATATCGCCGATATATCGCCGATATATCGGTTTCGACAGGGTAGGAGTTTCGATATTACCCAGTATCTCCTTTTACAGGGATATCGGCGATATATCGCCATATCGGCTCATATTGGTCAAAAATGGTTGGTTTCAGTAGAAAAAATCCCGGATATCGATCGATATCATCGATATTTCGCCGATATCTCAATATATCAATGCTATTATTCATGGAAGATTGATCCAACACCTAGTATTAAAACACATATATCTAGCTGCACCTAGTATTAAAACACACAATGGTTTATATATATTTTGTTTCGGGTCGGGGGCGCTGCATATATCTAGCTGACCGGGCAGCGAGGCCCCCGTACTTGTAGGGTATGGTGCGACAGGAGGGTGCATACAATGGTTCTTCAACTTGGTGTATGTTTACAAGTTATTCATGTTGTAAGACTTCTTAGACTTGAATGAAATCGATTTCCAATATCTATAAGTCAATTCTTCAGAAACAAAATATCTATAAGTCAAGAATCAAACATTAATATCGATATGTTCAAAATGATCGATATATGAGATATAAGCTTCATAAATTGATCGATATGTGTGATCTAAGAGTATATTTGTAATCTATTTAGTGATCTAAGAACTTGGATGAACTCCATTTTCAATATATATAATAGGTCAACAACTAACAGTACCGGCGATATTTCAAAATGATCGATATGTGCAATATAAGGATCATAGTCTTCACAAATAATCTATATGTGTCATCTAAGTGTATATTTGTAAGTTATTTAATGTTATAAGAGCTTGAATGGAATCCATTTCCAATATCTAAAGGTCATGAATAAACATTAACAGCGATATGTTCGATATGATGACTGATATGTGCGATATATGGTCTATAAATGACCGATGTGTGTGATATAAGTGTGTATTTGCAGGTTATTTGTTGTTCTAATATCTTGGATGTTCTTAATTTCTAAAAAATGCCAAAAAAATAACTTTTTTGAGTCATTTTCGACATTTCCATCGATATCATCGATATATCGTCGATATATCCCGATATATCCATTTCCGGACGGACCGAAACGATATCGGTATCGATACAGCCTTCCATGGTCCTAGATTGAGATTGGATCATACACATGATTGTTGGGAGTTGGGAGAGGGAACGATTCCAAGATTGATGTTCAAATTCAAAAGAGCTTGTTTGTCGGACAACGGATTCTGAGAGATGGTTGCAAGATGGTGGGGCTCATTGCAGGTAAAGGGGTCAGCTATGCAGAGATTGGCCCAGAAGATCACGTGTTTACGTGAGATGTTGATGAAGCATGAGAAAGATTTGCATCAGAGCCACAACATCTGGAAAGAACAAGCAGTGAAAGAAATTGCCAAGCTGGATGGTATTAAAGATTAATCAAGAGGAGTTGGTGGTACGGGGTGAATATCAGGAGGTTGTAGCTGAGGATGACAAGCAGAAAGAGGTAGAATGGTGTTAGATATCTAGACAAAAGTGGGTGAGTGGGATACAAACACAAGATACTTCCATGCTGTGGCGAGTGGAAGGAGGAATTCGATAAACGACTTGCAAGTCGAGGGGGAGAGGATTTAAGGGGATGGAGCAATTGATCCGGCAATTGTGGATCACTTCCAAGAATCCAACATGACACCTTCCACCGGGTCTAGGTGGCTCGGTAGGGGGTCAGATCTTTGAGGCGTGAATAAAAGGAGTTGCTTGTCTCCTCTTTTACCAGGGAGGAGGTGCAGAGGACAGTTTTTGACCTCCATGCAAATGGATGTCCAGGATCAGATGGCCTTCCGGTCCCTTTTTATAGAGTTCTCGGATGTAGTCGAGGAAAATGTCATGGTGTAGCCGACTTGATCAAGCACAATCATGGAATTAGAGGCATTGTTGTGATTTCGATCGAGCAGGCCGACTAGTCGAGTCAGGGGGTAGCCAACTCGACTAAGGCCTAGTCGGCTATTAGTAGGTCACCCGACTAATTGGCCGGATTTTACATAGAGCTTTTTTTAAAGCAAACTTATTCTAATGCGCTTAAAATTATATTTAAAGTCAATTACTTCTTTTGTGTCATTATGATGGTTTAAAATGTACAAATGATGGTATAAAAATATACAAATCTATGTAAATATATACGAATATATGTATAAAAAAATATTTATACATTTAAGATAAATAAAAACTTCAAAATTGACTAATGATCAACTAAATCTGATTAGTCGCAAGACTGCTGATTAATCCATAATCAGTGACCCCGACGACCAAGTACCAACTACCGATTTCTGCAACCTTGTAGAGAGACAAATATGTGCATGGAGAAGTAGATCCTTGTTATTCTTGCTCCCGAAAAGGGAAGGTGGTGAGAGAGTGGACAATTTTAGACCCATAGCATTATCTAATGCTATTTACCTCATTGTGCCTAAGGTATTGGCCAACCGGCTCAGGGATGTTCTGGATGATCTTGTTCTACCAGCTCATACAATGTTTATTGTAAGAAGTCAGTTGTTGGAGGGAGTGTTAATGGTGTCAGAGATAATTGCCGATTGGAAGAGAAGAGGGGTTGCTGATTTTCTCTGAAAGATGGACTTTTTGAAGGCATGTGATTGCATATGCTGGAAATTTATTTGGAATTCGCTAGTCCGAAATGCTTGTTAACGGGAAACAGAAGGGGGGCTTCTTCCAGCCGCGGAGGGGGATGAGGTGGGGATGCCCTTGTCTGCAGATGCATTGGCAGTTATGATTGGGCTTATGGAAGGTGGTGGTTCTTCAAAGGATACTCAAGAGAGGATATTTTGATACCAATTTTGCAATATGCAGATCACACAATTTTCATCATCAAAGGAGGTGTAGCATAGTGTAAGGTGACCGTGGCAGTGTTGGATATTTTTAGTAGGTTGTTAGGATTAAATGTTAATGGGGCAAAAACAAATTTTGTCCCCTTTAACTCTGCTTCAGAGGAGTTTGCGATCTGTACGAAGGTTCTGGGTACGACAGAGAAGAGCTAGCCTATTAATTATCTAGGCTTGCCACTGATGTGTGGGAGGCCTAGGCACAAATTGATTGGTTACAAGTCATCGAGAAGTTGGAGAAAACACAGGCAGGATGGAAGGCGTCTTACCTGTCGAGAGGATGGAGGCTAGTTCTGATGAAGCTTGTTCTCTAAGCAATTCCAATGTTTCCTTTCCACGAGAGTGCTACCTGTCAGCATCCGTAAGAGGCAGGAGGGGTTAATGTAGCGATTCTTTTGGTCGTCGATCGTGATGGAAAGGGAGTTGCATTGATCGAAGGTGACTACGCCTATCAAGGATGGATAACTAGGATTGTTGTGGATTGATGATATAAATAAGATGCTGCTTGGAAAGTAGATGAGGATCTAGGGAGGTAGGAGTGATCTTTTATCTAGACCAAGGTTGCAAAAGTCGGTAGTCAGTACTCAGTCGGTCAGGTCACTGACTAAGGATTAATCGACAGTCGGACGACTAATCGGATTAAATCAGACCTTAATCGACTTTGATTTTTTAAATTTTTTAAATATATAGATCATTTTATACATATATTCTTATATATATGCATAGATCTGCATATTTTTTATACTATCATAGTGAAATAAATAAAATAATTGAATTTAAATAAAATATTAAGAGTATTAGAATAAGTTTGCTTTTCAAAAAAGCAAAAAATAAAAAAAATACGGTATCTCCAAGCAAAAATCAATCAACTAGTAGGCCTAGTCGAAATTAGTCAATACTCTGTCGACCACCCCATTGATTAGACTAGTCGGACCTACTAGTCATGCAAGTCAGGTGACTTTTACAACACTGATCTAGACTGGTGAGATCTATTTATGATGTGTCACCCAGCACGTGCGCTTGTGCAGATGTTGTGAATTCACCATCCACTTTTTAAAGAGGTATTTGTTCGATCTTGTCGATCCGGACAGACTTGTTGCGGTCGATTTTGGGTGATGGGAGTGGTTTCTGTTTCTGGCAAGATGATTGGTCCAAAGAGAGTGCCCTTTGTGATATGTATCCTAGACTTTTTGCTCTTGCAGTGGACAAGGAGGATTGCACTGCGGATGTATGAGCAGAAGGTTCTTGCACTCCTGATTTTGTAGTTGAACCGTCAGACTAGAGAATGGAGTTTATTTATCTCTCTGGCAGGTTGGTGAGGCTGTTGGTGCCTCCAGAAGGTAGAGACTCTTGGTTTTGGGGAGATGGGATGTTCATGGTCAAAAAGGTGTATAGGGTGATATCGACTCATCCTTCACTGACAGACGTAGAGATTTCCAGGGACTATGCTAGGATCTGGAGTTGGAAGATTCCTACACAGGTTAGTGTGTTCTTGTGGCTGTTGACAAGAGAATGCATTTTAACGGAATTGCGATGAGCAAAGATTTTTCTCAGTGTCGAGGGCTAATGAAGATGTGGAGGGACCGACGACGTTGACCATCTCTTTTTTTTCAATGCCCTGGATCTATAGTATCGTGGCATAATGCAAATATTCTGAATGTCCAATAGAGTGATAAAGTTGCATTTTGGGCTTCATTGGTAGAGATTGATCAGACACAAAGGAAGGGATGATGAAGACTTGTGTGCTAATATAGGCAATGTGGCTAGCTAGAAATGGCGTACTTGAGGGTGAGAGATTTTATTTTGAGAATGTAGTTGGGCATGCTAACACACTTTTTTAAACTTGGTGGATGTAAATACTCCTTGATTTGTAATGTATTTTTTGGATGGACCTCTAATGGAGGTTCATCCCACCTTTTCTCAAAAAAAGAGCTCAACGTGAAAATCCTACTTGGGGATAATTTCTAAGAAAGACGAGAGGATGTTGAGGGTTAATTCGAGGCAATCTCATCCATCTTCATTCGAGCCAAGCTTTGTATTCCAATCAGTTGGTTGGAAGCAAATGCTTATCAGATAGGAGAACAGAAAGGCATTAGCGAGAGACTTGTCAATCTGCAACAGTCTATTTTTTGCCTCAACTCTAAAGGACGATGACGAAGATCATAGGTAAATTGGTCATAGGCAAAGGGATAGATTTGACCGGAATTATTGAACTATAGAGACAAAGATCGAACAAGGCATAACATATATACCCGCAACAATGGATAAGGATAAAGGGAATACTACTTCATATGGTCTTTCGAAGAAGAGGTCCTCGATTGCTTTGCATGTTCTTGTAGGTGCTTTGGAGGGCTCTCAACCATCTTTTATATACGAAGTTCAATGTGCTCATCAACGCCAAAGAGATGCATCATTCAAGGCACATTATCATGGTGTGTTCCTCCTATTCAAATCGGAGTTTAAAACCAAACTTATCTTCAAGAGCATGGCTTTAAAAAAATGTGAGGCGGATCGAGGCAGTTTTCTCTTGATGAGGCAAAGCATAAGCCTCGATTTATATAGGAAAATATACGTAAAATACTTTATTAAGCATAATTATATATATTCGTAAAATCACAATTTAGATATTCCCTAACATATTCACCATATATGCTATGAACATGAGAATATATAACACTATTTGCATGATTTACTTTGAATCCTAATATGTATTGTCATCCATATGCAATGCAAAGCTTATTATGACCTCTATTAATATTAACAGTGTGAAGTTCTTGTCGATATACAACAACCTTTTATGTGCATGTGTGAAGTAAAATTATGTGACTAATATATATTATTAACATACACAATATACAATATGTTTATTTTGTTTTATATGTGTTATATGACTAACATACATATATTGATATGATTTGAATCCTAACCATCCAATTTGCTAAATTGAGTTGAAGAATTATTGTATGCACCCCCGACCCCCACCTTGTCGCACCATACCCTACCAGCACGGGTGTCTCGGCACCATACTTAAGATATCATAAAAAATTAATATAAAAAATATAAAAAAGGGGTACCAAACATGTGCAACCCAAGGCGGTGCTTTGGGATCGTCTCGAGGTGATTTTTTTTAAAATCATGTTGAAGATGATAGATGGAGCGATGAAGGTAAAATCCAATGTGGATCAAATTTTCTATTCACTTGTGGGATCCGAGCAGTGATTCATCGCTTCTCGAGAATCCATGCATTCATTATCAATGTATGGACAGCTATCTCTCACGCACTTAAGGTCCGACCTCAATGGGAATATGGAACACCTAATAACGCATCTTCTTAGACCAAGAACTACAAGAACACCCCCAGCCAACAAAGATTAGAGGTAACGGTTTAACTAGAACTCCCATTCGAGCCTTTTTTGATGTTTTTCCCAGGAGTCTAGAGAAAGTGGCAATCAATATGAATTCTCTAATCCTTACTTCCCTCAGCTAGACTAACAGAATGTTAAATATCATCCGATATTTATTTAACATGATAAATACTCAACTGAAACTAGACGAAAAACACTATTTTTTTACAAAATTCCTACTTTAACTTTTATAAACTTCTATGCACTACAAAAACTTGTTTTATGATGAGTTGTATAATCAATGAACGCATCACGGCACAAGAATTGAAGCTGTGCTGAAACCTCCTGTAGAGCTCCCCTTTCATCTTTCAGCACTCCTTGTATATATTTTGGACCTAAAGATGTAGCTGCAACTTCTCTACCCATTTCAATCCAAGGATCCATGTCATTTATGTTTTTGCATGTTTAATCTTTTCATACAAAAGTTCTGAGAAAGGGATCTTCTAAAATTTTTGCAAGGCAGATTCATTTCTTGTTGATTATGATCAACAATGGCTGGAGATTTTGGATGATGCGAAAAGAAGGGATTGATTACCATGGGCCACGGCAACAGCGCCTTCTAGTAATCCTCAAGCAGAACAAGGATATGTATTCAGGCGACGCGTCAACAGGGCTAGACGACAATGACCTATCGTATTGCGGAGATACCTCAAGGCAACTGCATATAGACAACTTGCATAGAGGTTGCAATGGTAGAGATGTGTTTAATGTTTGATGGCATGGATGGAATGAAGAAGGTTGACAAAGGTGGTGGTGCACGTATGCAATGGCATGCATGAAAAGGGATGATACACTTAGGAAGGCAACTTTGCAACTGCATCCATTAGGAACAATGTTATTGGAAACGGTCTTACAGATGCAGGGCAACGGGACTACGCTAAAAAGTTCACCAAAAAATGGCTATGGTTTTGTGTAAAGGACAATGAGTTTCAAGTGCTTTGCGTTGTAAGGGTGGTGAAGAGGCATTGAATGATGTGGCTCTGGAGAAAGTGGTTAGGACAAGAGGGTGGTTGATAGGGAGTTGGTATAACACATATGTTATGAAATTCGAGTACCGTATTAATCAACCACGACTCAAGCTAATGACTTCAAAGTGACTAAGACTAGTTTCAAAACAAGGCTCGGCTAAGAGAAGTTAGCCATGTGACTCAAGGAGAAGGTTGAGATGGATCAACTGGAATGCAATTAAGCCATGGAAAGATCAAACAAGATGTGACTGAAATAACATGCGCAGTTATGATCAATTATGGAAGAGAATACAAGATCTCAATGGAATTTAGTATCGATGGAGGGATCAACTTGAATTAGCAACAGTTTGAATCAATTAGACTCATGCACCTCCGTGAACAAATAGCAATGGATTAAACAAACCTAGCAGCCCTGAAATTATAATGAATAGCATAGGGACAGGATTTACGAAGAAATAGCACAGGCATAGTATAAATACCTAGGACTCCCCTGGAGTCCTGAACACACATGAGAAAATACTTGGACGGCAAATCATTGAATAACTTCATTTGGGAGATCAATTGAGAGCCCTTGAACACCTTAAATCCCCTCTAAATAAGACCCCTAAGAGGCCTGATGTTGGTCCTCTATTTCCCTCGCAATTCTTGAGAAGAATCCCCACCTCTCTCCTCCAATTGCCTCTCCATTAGAGGTGGTCTGCAACTGGAAGCAGACAGCAGCATGCAGATACCAGCATATGATTGTTATACTAATGTACGAGTATAAATGTAGCCGAAGCCTAAGAACAATTATATCGGTAATAAGCTAATCTAAATTGGTGTATGACTATCAGATCTGTGAACTTAAGGTATATAGCCCAATTTCTTGAACAAATGTGAGTCACTTGATTTAGATGCATTGGATCCATAAAGTGTTCTCCGTAAATGTCGATTACTAGATCTTCCGTATGTTGATTACTAGATCTGAGGTATGTGTGAGCCCACAGTGAAAAAAGGATCGAATCACAACCTATCATCTAAAGTGAGAATGCTTCTTGTAAGACTAGATCATGTGATAGACCTTTCGATGCAAAAATTAGATGCTCAAATATGAAGACTGGTTATTGAACCATGAGCTCCCGACTCCCGAGGGGATTATGGCCACCCAAATGCAAGTGACTGGCTCGATTAGTCAGATCTAACCTTTGATAAAGATTTCTATAAATCCACCTTGATTGCATTATATACTGTGATAATTAATTGGATTAAACGCCCTGGACTAAATCTCTATTTAGATCAGAAGGAATATCCCTCAAAAAAATAAAAGGAATATCCATTGTTGGTATTATTAGAAAATATAGTCATACATTATAAATTTAAATGAATGAAGTGATCTGTGTTGATGTTTAATCTGATGCTAGAACCAATGTTTGAAAAAAACATAAGGCTGATTGAGACAGTTTACCTGTAAAATAAGGAGATGTGTAAGCCTCAAGCGGTCGTAGCATAAGCCTCAAGATGTAACTACTAACTTATATTAGGATATATGACTATAAATATCTCACTTTAAATGCCTTCAATTTATAAAGGACTCGATTGTCAATCTCTTCAATGTTCTCATTGTTCTAAAATCAAAAGAAAATTGAATTAGGAGTTTCATATTTTATCAATAAAATCGAAAAAGGAGTTGCATGTTAATAACTACTTCGAAACGGTGTCCAGGAGATATAAGAAAGATATGCAAAAATTATACATCAAGCTAGACAAAAAAGTTGCTCATTATTTAACGGGATTCAAACAAGGATGCTCGCTAGGCAAAACAATTGATTAATTTGCAATATAATCACAGTTTGTTTGTGTTAAATTCGAGCAATATGGGATGATATTTTTTCCATTGCTTGATGATGTGAGAAAAGCATTGGATTGGATATGAGCCACTACAAATGCTAGGAGTGACATTTAATATGCAAATGATTCCTGTGGTAACGAAAGAATGAATTGCATTATTGAGAGGCCCTAAGGTTCTCTTATGTATAAGAGAAACATGTTGGGCAAATTACAAGATGAATACAAAAGAAATAGATAATATGAAAACAATAAGAAAGATAACTAATATCTCACCCCCCCTCAAGCTGGAGCGTAGATATCGATCAGGCTCAGCTTGGAACAACATCTCTGATAAGGCCCTCTGGCTAGAGCCTTAGTAAGAACATTTGTTGTCTGATCTCCAGAGCTGACATGCGTAATGGTGATAAGACCCTTTTGTATGATGTCACGAGTGTAGTGACAGTCCACCTCTATGTGCTTGGTCCTCATGGAATGATGGGTTGTTTGCAATGAAAAGAGCAGCTCGGTTGTCACATTGGAGGTGCATGGGAAGAGGCACCTCTATAGTCGAGTCAGTAAGAACAGATCTGACCCACATCATCTTTGTGCTAGCATGCGCCATGGCCCTGTATTTCGACTCAACACTTGATATGGCAACCACGATATGCTTCTTGTTCTTCCATGAAACAAGTGAATTCCCTATGAACACAGCGAAGCCTGAAGTAGACTTCATATCCTTTGGACACCCAGCATAACCTGCATCTGCACATGATGTAACTGAAAGAGATGTAACTTAGCTGAAAAGAAGTCCCATACATGATGACATCTTCAGATACCTTAGAATCATATGGACTACATCCATGTGTTTGTCTGGGATGCTCCATAAACTAACCCACTTTGCTCACGGTAAAGGATATGTCGGGTCTGGTAATACTCACATATAGGAACTTGCCAACAAGTTCCATGTACCTCCTCTTGTCGACCTCCTCAATGTCATCATCATAGAGCTTCATGCTCGGATCCCTAGGAGTAGTGGTAGGTCTGCAATCTGCCATGCCCGTCTCTAAAAGAAGATTTGTAACGTACTTCCTCTGGGTCATCACAAGACCTCGCTGGTTCCTGACAAACTCCAGTCCAAGAAAGTAACGTAAATTACCAAGGTCCTTGGTCACAAACTACTGACCTAGGAAGTCCTTGGCAACTAAAATGCCCTGCTCACCATCTCCTGTAACAGTAATGTCATCCACGTAAACAAGAATGACAATAGTACGTCTATGGGTCCTATAAACAAACAAAGAGTGATCGACAGTCGATCGTACAAACCTTTGTTGCTCTATCAAGTCCGAGAGCTTCTAGAACCATGCTCTTGGACTTTGCTTAAGGCCATAGATAGCCTTGTGTAGCCTGAAAACCTTCTGATACTCCCCCTCAGCAGCAAACCCAGGTGGTTGTTGCATGCAGACCCCCTCCTGTAGATCACCATTTAGACTATAGAGGAAGGCATTCTACACGTCAAGCTGGTAAAGGGGCCAATCTCGTGTAACAGCAACAGAAAGAAGAATGTGCATAATAAAATGACTGGCAACTGGAGAAAAAATATCTTGATAGTCCACCCCATATGTTTGGGTGAACCTACGTGCCAGAAGTCTCGCCTTATAACGATCCACATTTCCATCTGCAGGGTGTTTCACAGTAAACAACCATTTGCACCCCACAACGGATGCGCCAATTAGAGCTGAAACAAGACTCCAAGTACCACGCGACTGTAGCGCGGCCATCTCCTCCTCCATGGCGAACCGCCACTAACTATCCTGAAGAGCCTCCTGATATGTTTGTGGTATCTCCACAACTGATAGTACCAAGATAAATCTCCTGAAATCCTCAGACAGTCTGCTCAAGGAAACCTGAGCTGCAAGAGGATAAGTAGCACACACACGTCTCTACTTTCGCAGAGCAATCAACACATCATAATCACCTGCCAAGTCTCGAACATGTAAGTTCCTCTCTTGAGAGGGCACCTGATAATCCTATATGGAATCTTGTTGTACAGACAACTCAGTAGTGCCATCAGTAGAAACAATGTGCTCATTACATACTTGAGGTGTGCTGGATGATGGGCAAGACCTGTGAGCAGGGGGGACAGAGCAGGACCGACGAGTAAACACATGTGGCAAAAACTAAGTTATAGTAGGAGGTGGAGCCACATGAGCAAGTGTAAAAGCAGGAGGAGGTGTAGGTGGCGGTGGCGGAGGTAGAGCATGAGTAGAGGGAGGTAGTGGTACGACCATGGAATGAAAAATCGCGCCTCGAGGCGAGGCAGTCACTTTTGGTGTTAAGGCGTACGCCTCAGCCTTTTCATGTGAGGTGGACGCCTTGAAGGGGGAAAACGCCCTGAGGCGGTTGCGCTTCGAGGCGTTGTGAGGCGATTGCCGAGGCGTTTCTAAATTTTAGTGGATTACGTGCATCGCAAGTAACATCCTTTCAGTCGTATGTACTTAAATTTTAGTGACCCACTTTAATAACATCCTTTCTGAGTTTAATTATGCACTTAAATGATTATGTATTCATATAATATAGGTATATTATAAGTAACATCCTTTCAGTCGTGTTCGACCTGCTGCTCTCTGTCGTGTTCGAAAAACCCCGAAAAAGCCCTAAGGCGAGTGGCGACACCTCCTAAAGCAACTGCTACCTCCTCCCAACGCCGGCGTTGAGGCTCTCGAAGCTCGCAAGCCCATAGTCGCCTCCGCTTCCTTCCTCTGCATCTTGCACCACTGCCTCCTCCTCCTCCTCGTAGCATGTCGGTATGCTTTCCTAATCTCTTATTCCTTACATAATCCCTGATATACAAGCAAATGGTGATCCAAAATCATGATTTTAATTGAGATCTATATCAATTTTTAAAACATGAAAAAAATATTTTTTTTGTAAAATTGCCAAAACTGTTAAAGAATTTATTTCAATTCACAGAATTTGAATCAATTTACTTGATTTTTATTTTTCCTCTGTAATCCTATAAAATCTTATCCAACTATATTAAAGTGATATGTGATAGTAAGGCGACGATAAGCTTGAAGTACCCAACATAAGATGTAACAAAAAGATGGTACCCTAATAGAAGTGTGACGACAATTATATACTTATAATAAAGACAAGTTATTTAATAACTCTAATTAGACTTAATAAAAAATATAAAATATCCCTTTGGCAATGCTTTTTTAGAGAAAATAGGTGTACACCCATGTTCGAGCACCCTCCTAAATATATTACCAAGATTCCTTTGACAAATTACCTCATAAAAGCCTTTAAAATAAATTTATATGTCAGGTAGTAGGCTGTAGGTAATTTACATGCTATATCATGCCTATAATTATATGATTGGAGAAGCTTCATTTTAATCTAATTGAACTGTTGATTTTAGTTAGCTTTTCGTAGGTTTGTTGTGAATTTTGTGAATTGTGATTGTTGTGAATATGTGATTCATAATTTGTTGCAAATTTAATTGTTTGTATGGCATGTATTTATTTTTGTGCAATAAATTTCAGAAATGTCAAAAGCAAATAAGAGAGGCACGAAAGATTCCGAAGAAGGTCGAACCGACCCTGGGGGAAAATAGTGTCCAACTCGAAATGGACGAGTCTACAAAGGGCAAGGGTTATGTTTATGTTCAATGCAATTTCTGTGCTAAGAAGATAACCGGTGGAGTTGCAAGACTCAAGCACCACCGTGCCAAAACTAGAAAAATGTCAAAGCATGCCCAAAAGTCCCAGCCAAAGTATCAAATGCAATGACGTGTTTGCTAGCAGTGCATGAAGAAGAAAAAAAGAAGAATCGTGGAAGAGATGGAAGAACTTTCCAGAGTAGGTGCTTATGAAATGGAAGAACCACGTGGAAGTAATGATCCTCAAACATTCACAAAAGGATTCAGCAATGTGAAGCATGTGAGGGGTCCTATGGACTTATTTGTTGGTGTGGTCGGCTTGGGAGGTCCCGCTATTGGGATATTTGGGAATACAAATATCCTCGAGAAGCAGTATCATCCAACATTGAATTCATCATGGAAGAAGGAGGAGAGGACACGTGTTTGTCGTGATATTGGAAGATTTTTCTTTGAGAATGGAGTAGCATTCAATTGTGCAAATAGTCCATCATTTCAAACAATGCTTTGTTCTATTAGTGCATTTAAAAGGGGATTGAAACCTCCAACGGCATACGAGTTGAGATCTTGGATACTGAAGAAAGAAGTGAATAGCATCTTTTTTGGGCAGAGATGGGATGTAGTATCATGTATTATTAGGGGTGTAAACGAGCCGAACCTGAGCGAACCAGCCCAGGCTCGTTCGACTTTCAGGCTCGAATTCAGTTCGGCTCGATAAAATGAAAACTGTACTCAAGTTCGGTTCGGCTCAGGTAAGGTTCGTAAAGAATCGGTTCAGCCCGTTAAAGGTTCGTTTAAGAATAAATGTTGGGCAGACGTTTCTGTTCAAAGGGAAAAACCGCATCCACAGGGGAGGATTTTGTAGGGTATCAGGAATTGGGAATAGGGACTTAGGGAGTGGATGACTGGTGGGAAAATAAGTGAATAGTCCTTATGTTAATGTAGAATGTATTTTTTCCTTATATATACAATATGTATGTATATATACTTTTATGTATGTATGTATGTGTGTATATAATCGAACTTTTAACAAACCGAACCTGAGCGAACCTATGTTTTTAAGGTTCGGTTCGTTTATTTAATCGAGCCCGAACTCGTGTTCAGGTTCAGTTCGTTTATTTCCAAATCAAATAGGAATCGAACTTTTCACGAGCCGAATCTGAGCGAATGTCGAACCTGAGAATTTTCTGACAACCCTATGTCTGATGGTTGGATGGATACAAAATGTCGCTCACTTATCAAATTTATAGTGAACAATCCGACTGGGACTTGGTTCTTGAAGTCCATTAAAGCATCTGATAGAACAAAAAGTGCACAATTACTTTTCTCTCTGCACGATGATGTAGTTGAGGAGGTTGGTGAAGACAACAACATACAAGTTACAACTGATAATGCCTCAAACAATAAAGCGGATGTAAAATTATTGATGGAGAAGAGAAAACATTTATATTGGACCATGTGTGTTGCCTACTGCATTGATTTGATGCTAGAAGACATTCTGAAATTGCCTTTGCATGCTTCTGTTTTCAAAAAAAATCAAAAGAGTCATCAACTACATCTATGCTCATGGTTGGGTTTTGTCATGCAATGCTCAGCTTGGACAAATAGAAAAAAACTCAACTCACACTACATGACACTACAGACAATATCAACTCAACGCGGACAACTGTCGGATGTTGTCCAGGACGTTGCTTCTCATGTCGTGCAAGTAGGAGGACGAACGGGCTGGGTGTGAGTCAAACTGTATCTCCTCGTCGGAGAGCATGTGCTTTGTACTGCGCCTGTCATAGTCATCGCAACTGAAGATGAGTCTCATCATCCGAGTACTCTGGTCCGCCACAATATGTGGGCAACTGCTTCATCTCTGAAAAGGGCCAAACTGAAAGGTCATGGAATGGAATCCTCATCAGAGTCCACGAACGCTGGAAAATGGAGTCTGAAGAAGTCTCCTCGTCGGAGAACTGGGTCTTTCCCATCTAGCACAGAAAACGGTACTCTACTCTGGAGTCCCTATGAAACCACATAAAAACCCTATCCAACATGGCATAGGGAATGGTCCTCTACTCTGTAGTCCCTATGGCTCACATGAAAACTCCAGCCGACAAAACAAGAATGATGGAAACCACAACAAATGATGGCATACATGTGCATATCTGAAAAGACGACATACATGTGTGTGTCTGAAACTGAAGACTCGGAAATATCTGACGTCGATTCTGAATATCAATTGATCATCTGTAAAGTCTGGAAACTAGTTGGTCTGGAGAATCTGACATCTGAATGGAGTTGTAACTCTACACAATACTCCCCCTTTCTCCCATACTAGTCGGAATATGTGCCACCGACTATGTTTGGAGAATACAAGAAAATGGGGTAAATAAAACATGCATAGGTCGATAATCATCAATCATTTTTTTAAAACATTTTTCCAGCTATTTTCTCCCCCTTTTCTTAATAGCCGTTCGCATTTTTTATCGGCTTTTCAAATCAATTTTTAAAACATTTTATTTTTTAAAATCTTCTGCTTTTTATTGTACGCGCATCTTTCAAAATCACATTTTTTGGCTTTTCCTCGTTCCTTTTTTTTGAAACTGCTCTCCTTTTTTTGTTTACACTTGGGTCGTACATTACAAGCCCATTTGGGCGGCTAAACTTAGGGTTTCCAACAGGGAAACCCTCAACCGAGAGCACACCCCTTTTATTAGGGTTCCAACAGGGTGTCGTCGCCCCTCGATGGAGGAGAAGATCACGTGGGTGATCGGGGAATCACGCATGGGGATCACGACAAATGAAGCCAACCTGCGAGGAGCGCCGCCACTGGATCTCGAAGGAGAGGAGGTCGGTGCCTGAGGGTTCACACAAAAGGGAGAGAGGTGAGCGAGGGTTGGAGGCTCGACCGTGAGTGCGAGCGTGATGGGGGAAAGAATCGATGTGTCGCCTAGGATGCGCGCGGATTAGAAGATCTCCGCTTGCGCTTGTGCCTACGCCTGGGATGCGCGCGGATGGGAGGAGACTCATTGCGCTTGCGTGAGATGCAGTATGGAGGGTTGTTCTGCGCCGCTTGAATCTGGAAGCCGCCATCTCCTGGTATTCATGATCTTTACGCCATCTCCTGAATCTGGAAGCAGGCAAGGAGGGCAGAAGATCGGGGCAACGTTGTTCGGGAGAATGAGTATACCTCCTGTGAGCGATTAGGGCTCCGCTGAATCTTACGCATAAACCTGAGTTGCGGCTAGAATGGAATGCCGCCGAGAGAAGAGGGGCCGCATGGGCTCGATTGGAGCTTCCTCCAAGAAGGAGATCGCGCGAGGTTGCGCATTGAAGGAGGATCTGGAGCACGATCTAGTGGCAGCCCTTCTTTGGGTTCTCCTCCTAAGAACTGCGGCTGGAGAACTATAAGCGGTGTTGTTGGAGAATGCAGAGAGGTGCACGCATGGAGAAGCTCATGTGGATGTGTGTCTGGAGCATGGAGCCTTGAGAGAACACGGGATTAGGGTTTCAAAAAGAAATCCTAAAAGCGCGAACCATACATGATAATAAGAATGAATCTTCAAGAATCAAATATTAAATCTTGAATAACACGAACATGAAATCCTCGAGAATCGATCCGCTCTGATATCATGTTAGAAAATAGGAATGCGGAAGCGTATCAGAGATAAAATATAAAACATGAAGAACTCGAGATTTAACGTGGAACACTATTCCGAAGGAGCGAGATGAAACCACGAGAGAACGCCTCAGAGGGTCGATAGTCTATTGCTTTTCTCAATGGATACAGGAGGTCAGGGACTCCTTATATAGCCTCTACAAAGCCTCCAAGTCCCACCACCGGTAGATGTGGGACTAAACACATAGATAGGATAAATGGATCATGGAGGTATCCATTTACCCATCTACAACTCAAGTGGCACACAACCAAATACTCCAACATCCTCCAATAGGATTCATTTATGAAGCCATGGACAGAGCTGAGGAAATTGCACATGCATTAGGTAATGTAGAAGAA
This sequence comes from Ottelia alismoides, assembly GCA_037367405.1. Taxonomy (NCBI): domain Eukaryota; kingdom Viridiplantae; phylum Streptophyta; class Magnoliopsida; order Alismatales; family Hydrocharitaceae; genus Ottelia; species Ottelia alismoides. The sequence continues at coordinate 1,484,021 of JAZKJV010009057.1, read as the reverse complement.
AATACAAACCATTTTGGGACATCATGGATGCTAGGTGGGATCACCAACTTCATACTCATTTGCATGATGCCGCCTACTTTCTTAATCCCCAATATCACTACGAGCCCTCATTTTCCACGTACACAGAGATAAAAATTGGATTGTATGCTTGCATGGAGAGGTTGATAAGTGATCCTTTGGAGAGGGAGAAAGTAGATCTACATATAAAGGCTTTCAGTAGTGCATGAGGCTTATTTGGATATTCTAATGTTGTAAACACGCGCAAGAAGAGGAGTCCCGGTATGTATTCCACCAATCCTCACGATCTATTATCGTTGCTTTTCATTATTAAATCTAAATATATTATGAATTTATGACCATCATCAGTTGAGTCGTGGAGGGCTTTTGGAGATGATACTCCTGAACTAACCAATTTTGCCATAAAAATTGAGTTTGGCATGTAGTGCATTTAGTTGTGAATGCAATTGGAGTTCATTTAATCAGGTAGTATTTTGACTTGAGTAGATGATAAACATATTTTCTAATTGTATATATCTAAGCCTGACCATGTGTATTGCGCAGGTACATCCGAAGAGGAGAAATCGACTCACACAAACAAAACACAATGATTGGTATATCTGATGTTCAACTTGAAGTTGAAGCAGAGGGAGGTCAAGAAAAAGACTATGGAGGATCCCATGTGCTTGGAAGATGTGGATTCTAGTGATGAGTGAGTTTCAGAGCTTCAAACATGTGAATATGGTGCATATCAAGAGCTCGATTCAAATACTCGTCTGGAAGAGGATGTTGGGGAAGTCGAGGAACAACAAGATGATTCCCATAAGAAGAAGAGAAAGAAAGGTAAATGTGATGTTAAACTTATTCCATTAGAATAAAAATACAAGATACAAAAAATAACGACGGTATTGTATAATGTAGGTAAAGATGTGGTTCATATTGATGAGGACAAGGTTCATACTGGAGATGATGTTAGTGATGAAGATGATGATAAAGAAAATTTTAAATACATGGATGATTCATTGGATGATCCAATGTGCAATAGTGGATTAGATGATAATAGTCTTGTTGCCGATGTTCACAATACCGTATGTCCTGGAAAAAATATACCATGAAATGCATTTCTACATGATATTTTTTTATCCATGATATACTCACGGTATTGTGAACTAACAATATACAGTGGGTATGTCCTGATAAAAATCAGCACATTAATGCGGCAGCGCCTCGAGGCGCGTCTCATAAGCCTCGAGGCGCACGCCTCACTGAGGCTGCATGAGGCTATAACGTCGAGGCGTTTTTCCTTGAAAAACTCCTCGAGGCGTACGCCTCAGCGCTTTGAGGTGTGTTTTTAAAAACATTGGTCGTAAAAGGCATATAGCTATGAAGCTTCTCAAACATGCCACGGAGTGAAGAGTAGTATACGTGCAGAGGACGGTCATTCTGCTTGGCCTTATAGATATCGAACTGTAGCTGAAGAATCTTGGCCTCATTCTTCACTTGAGCATAGATGGATGCCAAAGTACACCACATCGCCTTGGCAGTGGGCCGATTCAGAATACACTATCTTTGTGGAGAGGGCCCCATACAGCCAAACATGCGTATACGCATCATCTTGCTTCCAAGAAGCATTGACCCCAGTCTTATCCATTGGCTCTGATCTGTCAGGATGTGCTATATGTTATTGCACTACATGAGGGTGAGAAATTGCATGGACCACAACTCATAGTTGGTCCCATCCATCTTTGCGATGGGAGCCGAACCCTTTAAGGCACCGAACAAATAAAATATAGCACCCATGTTCTCTGACATGATAAAACGATCGAACAACAGAACTCAACTGGGGAGTAAATCGATATAAACGAGTCTACACGATCATACGGAGGATAAGTTGTACGTGTAGACCCATACAACCATCCTCGTCAAACTTCGTTGCGCGCTAGGACCGGAAAACACGATTTATAGATCTGAAATCGCGTTTCCTGGTCAAAATCAGATCGTTTCGCACTGCAGCCTGAACCTCAGAGGTGCATGGAGAAGCTTGGAGGGGTCGATGGTGGACTGGGACCCACGTGGGGGCTGGCTTGGGTGGGATACGGGAATTGCGGTCTAGGACCATCACTCCGATACCATGTAGAAACGTAAGAATGAATTGCATTATTGAGAGGCCCTAGGGTTCTCTTCTATATGAGAGAAACTTGTTGGTCAAATTATAAGATGAATACAAAAGAAATAGATATATGAAAACAATAAGAAAGATAAGTAATATCTCAACAATTCGATTTAAAGGTATCAAAAGATTGATCTGTTTTATTTATATCTAAAACCATATTAACCCTTTCCAATACCTTTTCAAAAAAAAATCTTACCAAAGGAATGGAATCTCACAAGTTAAAGAATTGCCATGATTTATTATAAGAAAAACATATCGATCGATGATTACTCCTATTAAACATTTATACAGTAGTTTTGATAAAGAATGACCTTGATTGCATAAAAAGACAACTTTTTATTCAAACAAGTTTTTTTCATCAAATACAACTGAGGCAACGCCATAGTTTTGCCTTACTACATCGAACTCCATGTATGCAACTGAGACTCAAACCTTCGTTCCTCCTCACCACCTCAACTACCTTGACCAACAGAGACCTATGCCTAACTACAACAGACATAGGTTATAGCTACGAAGGCATGCTTTTAAAAATAAAGGTTAGAACTATATAATTTATTGTTCAAGTCCTGGAACTTTGCAGAACTGTTGAATTGAAGTTAAAAATTATTACTACCAAAGTGTGGTGATATTCCAGTAATGATCATTGTTGAAGGAACTAATTAATTACCTAAGGAACAAATCATTGTTCACAAATAATTCCCATTGCTGTGAATACATAAATGGGATGCATGACATTTTGATATAAAAGAACAAAATCGATCAAGTATGACGTGAAGAAACAGTGGAAAAGATCTGTGGAAAAAGAATGAAAGAATAGAAATGCTTGTTCTAGAGGTCTAGGTGTCCTTATATAGGACAAAACCCTAGATAGCTCAAAGGAGAAAATACATAAATAACATATAGAATATTCCCGCCACATGGAATATTCTCTTAACATATACTCCTAACATAGAATATTCTCTTAACATATACTCCTAACACTTTTTTTTGAAAAAGCGCTTTGGGTAGTCTCCCAAGTTGGGAGATACCACGTCACTAAATTCATTAATGAGAATTGAGTTACATTATCGAGATGCCCAGAACTTGTAAATGGCTTTACAATGTGACAAGATATTTTCTGAGTAGAATCTCTGGTTCCTGAAAATATGGTCATTTCGCCCCAATCATATAGCCCACAGAGCTGCCCAGACAAGAGACACACCATCGGTGGAGCCGCCCCCCACCCTCTGGACCGAAGGCCAAAATGTCACCGCATCATCAGTCATGAGCCAAGACAAGCCCAGTCCTCTTCAAATCCCGGACGAGAATGGGCACTTGAAGAAGATATGGTCTGCATCCTCCTCGTGGCACTGGCATCTATCGCACATCGTGTCCTGCACTCCAAAGAGACGAGCCCACCTAACCTTGTCACATAATCGGCCTCTCCTCAAGCACCACAGGAAGATCTTTACCATGTAAGGTATCTTGGCCGCCCAAATCATTCTTACGTCTTGCGCAAACTCTGCATCTTGCTCCTCCATCGGTTGCCTCAGCTCCTCGTACACCCTCTTCATGGTGAACTTTCCCCCCTCCCACACGAAGTGATCAACATGTTCGGCAGTGGTCATCGATATGATATCACCCGTCTGTGGCAGCTCAGACTGCATCCTGAGAAAGTCCTCCAGCCTCTGCTCAGAAAGGTCGTTCACGAATTCCGGAGCCCAAGTACCGGACCCCATGACATGGCATAGCAAAACATCCTATTAGAAAATCGGAAGCGGAAGCATAAACATGGAAAAGATAAATAAAATAGGAACAACGGAATTTTACGTGGAACCCTACTCCGTGAGGAGCGGGATGAAACCACGGGAGAAGCGCTCAAAGGGGCGTGTTTCTCTATTGACTTTCTCATCTGTTACAAGAGGCCTGGGGCTCCTTATATAGCCTCCACATGGCCTCCAAGTCCCACCGTTGGACGATGTGGGACTAAACCACTGGATGGGGTAAATGGATCCTGGAGGGATCCATTTACCCTCATACAACACAATAGGTGCATATACACGAATGCTCCAACACTCCCCCTCAAGCTGGATCATGCAATGCTCAGCTTGGACAAACAGAAATAAACTCAACTCAACGCTACAGGACACTACGGACAATATCAACCCAACACGCACATTGTTGCAGTCGAGGACGTTACTTCTCATGTCGTGCAGGTGAGGAGGACGAACGGGCTGGAGAGTGAGTCGACTGAAGACTCGGAATCTGACCATCGAGTCTGGACTGCGCCTGAAGTCTCCTCGTCGGAGAACTGGGTCTCTCCCATCTGGCTCAGAGAATGGTGCACTGCTCTGGTGTACCTATGATACCACATGAAAATCCTTGCCCTCAAGGGAATGGTCCTATGCTCTGGAGTCCCTATGGCTCACATGAAAACTCTAGCTTGACAACAAGAAGAATGATGGGGACCTCGAACTGATGATGGCAACATATGCTCATCTGAAAATGACCGCATACTCATGCGTGTCTGAAACTGGAGACTCGGAACAATGATCGTCGAGTCTGAACAACCGTAGAGTCTGGAATATGTTGGTCTGAAGAATATCTGAATAGTCTGAAAATCTGACATCTGAATCTGGATCTAGACCTGTGACTCTACATACACTCCCCCTTTCTCCCATACTTGTCGGAAAACATGGTCGTCGACCAAGTTGGGAGAAGACAACAATGATGGGGATAAAACAAAAACCACTTAGCCGATTACACATTTGTCGGCTTTCAAAACATTAAAAAAAATTCGAAACATTTTTTTAAGCCTTTGTTTTTTTTCCTGGCTTTTCATCAACATTTTTTTCGGCTTTTGCATTTTTTTAAGCCTCCAAATTTTTTTCTTTGCGTACGGCTTTTTTTTTCTCGTGTACGCGCCTTTTTTTTCTCGGCCCAAAGGGCCCAAACCAGCCACCTTCTTTTTAAAAAAAATCACAGCAGGCCCATTTGGGTCGAATCCCACTCTCTCTCTCTCTCTTTTACAGTACTGCCGCAGCCCCCTTTTTTATAAACATTTAGCCCCGATTAGGGTTCACCGTAGTGGGGACCCCTTTCCTTCCTTTTTCAATGACCGCCGCCCTCATGGGGTCTCCTGCTCGACGCTGCCGCCTGGGAGTCCTGGAGGAGTCTGGAGCCGCGCACGAGGAGTTGCGAGAGGAGCAATCGCGCCGCCGGCTGACATGATCGCCTCTGGAGCCGCATCTGAAGAGGTGCACGATTGGGGCTTGAAGAGTCGCGCGGCTTGGAGAGCGCTGCCATATGGATCTGGGGTCGGGAGGCGGAGCCATCGCTGCCTGCCATCTGGAGGGTGTCGCTGCTTGATGGAGGCTCGGCCTTGCGCTTGGGAAGGTGGATGTGCAGCCGCCTGGCGCTTCGCTGGAGATCTGATGGGGCCTGACCTGCGCCGCCAGGAGAAACTGGAGATGAGCAAGGGGCTCCCGCGCGCGCTGGGAACTGGAGGAGAAGCGCATAGGAATGATGGGAACTGGAGGGCGCCGCGCACGATGGGAGATGCGCGTGCCTGCGCCTGGATGCTGCCGCTGGAGCGCTCCTGGACACGCGCGCCGCCTACAGTCGCAAGGGAGGCAGAGAGATGGAGCCGCGGCTTGGAGCCGCCTGGAGGTGCGCGTGCGAAGGCGGAGCGCCGCCTGGAAGCGCTTGGAGGTGCGCTCGCGGGGAGGCACCTGCACGGGCTTGTGCGCGAGGGCCTGAGGGCTTGAAGCGTCTGGATGAAAGAGAACGGCCGCCTGGAGGGTACTGCGTGATCCTGCGTGTTGCGGGCTGGATGCGCCTGTGCACAAGAGTTTGGAGTTTCCAAGCGCCGTTGTTGCTTTGATCTGAACCCTTGAAGATACGAGTCTTGTGTGCCGGAACATCATGGAGAAGAAAGAACTTCGACGATTGAAATGGAGAACCGCAACAAAGAATTTCAGAACATCGATCATGAACAAAACTCCAGAAAATAGGGTTTCAATAAAAACTCTAGTTCTTACAAAAATTGAACAAACAGGAACAATCGAATCTCGAATAATATAAACGACAAAAATCCTCGAGAATCGACCCGCTCTGATACCATGTTAGAAAATCGGAAGCGGAAGCATAAACATGGAAAAGATAAATAAAATAGGAACAACAGGATTTTACGTGGAACCCTACTCCGTGAGGAGCGGGATGAAACCACGGGAGAAGCCCTCAAAGGGGCGTGTTTCTCTATTGACTTTCTCATCTGTTACAGGAGGCCTGGGGCTCCTTATATAGGCTCCACGGGACCTCCAAATCCCATCGTTGGACGATGTGGGACTAAACCACTGGATGGGGTAAATGGATCCTGGAGGGATCCATTTACCCTCATACAATACAATAGGTGCATATACACGAATGCTCCAACACATCCCTCGAGGCTGTAAGAGCGAACAACCTCGGGAACCTGGCGCTAAGCTTCCCCTCACCTGTCCAATTATCCCCCCAGAAGCGGAACAAAGTACCATCCCCGACCTGCGGCCACAACTTGTGCACCAGCGCAGGGAGAACTTCCCGAACACCAGCCAAAAAGTGGTGACTCTCACCACACCCTCCCCGCCACTAGGTCGCCCCCCACACCGTAGACCATGCGGATTAATCTGAGCACGAGAGACGAAGAGGGTCCCCAGATTTGGGACACCCACTTCGCCAACAACGCCTTGTTCATGCAATCCTGTTGGGAAACGTGAAAGAGATAGTCTATTCCATAGCCCTAGGCTCTCTTATATAGGAGAGTAGCCTATGGGTAAATTACATAAAGAGAATGGCAAGAAAATAAAATAACAAAACGGTACAAATAAAGCATATGCGTCAACACTCCCCCTCAAGATGGAGCATAGATATCAATCATGCTCAGCTTGGACGCGCACTTCTGGAATGGGCCTCTAAGTAGTGCCTTGGTGAAGATATCAGCAGTCTGATTCTCTGATGTGACGTGAGATGTAGCAATGAACCCCTTCTGAATCATGTCACGTATGTAATGACAGTCGACCTCAATATGCTTGGTCCTTTCATGAAATGCTGGGTTATTTGCAATGAATAAGGCGGCCTGATTGTCACATTCCAACATCATAGGAAGAGGTATGTCAAGGCATAGATCTGCAAGTAAGGATTTCACCCACATCATTTCTGTGGTAGCCTGGGCCATAGCCCTATATTCTGATTCAGCACTGGATCTGGCTACTACTGTCTGCTTCTTGCTCTTCCACGAAACTATAGCATCTCCAACATAGACTGCAAACCATGATGTTGACTTCCTGTCCTTGGGGCATCCTGCGTAGTCTGCATCCGCACATGCTGTGATAGAAATCTCCTTTCCTTTCTTAAATAGCAAGCCTGCACCTGGAGATGATTTTAAATATCTCAGAATCATGTGTATTGCATCCATATGGACCTGACGTGGTTGCTCCATGAACTGGCTCACACGACTCACTGCAAACGATATATCAGGTCTAGTGATCGTGACATACAGTAATTTGCCTACCAGTTCTCTGTACCTTCGCTTGTCGACCTCTTCTGTGTCATCATCATACAACTTCATGCTAGGATCCATTGGTGTCGTAGCAGGCCGACATCCTAGCATACCTGTCTCATTCAGTAGATCTGTGACATACTTCCTCTGTGTCATGACTAACCCATGTGGATTTCTAGCAAATTCCAGCCCCAGAAAATATCTAAGGACTCCCAAGTCCTTGGTGACAAACTCAGTCCCCAGCTTTTCTTTTGCCTGCTTAATGCCTTGGTCATCATCACCTGTAATCAAGATATCATCAACATAAACCATGATTACAGTAATACCTCTCGCCGTCTTCTGCACGAACAAGGAATGATCAGCATTGGAGCGTTTATATCCTTGTTTCTCAAAGAGGTCTGACAGCTTCTGGAACCATGCTCTGGGGCTCTGCTTAAGGCCGTAGATGGCCTTATGTAATCTGCAAACCTTGGAACACTCCCCCTCAACAGCAAAACCTGGTGGCTGTTGCATATAGACTTCCTCTTGCAGATCACCATACAGAAAAGCATTCTTCACATCCAGTTGATAGAGCGGCCAGTCTCTAGTAACTGCAACTGATAAGAGTATCCGCAGAGTGGAATGACGAGCTACAGGGGAGAACGTGTCAAGGTAATCTACCCCATATGTCTGTGTGAATCCTCTTGCAACTAAGCGTGCCTTGTACCTGTCAATAGAGCCATCTGCATTATGTTTCACTGTAAACACCCATCTGCAACTCACTGGGGTGACATCTGGAGGTATGGTAACCAAGCTCCATGTACCTCGAGACTGAAGAGCCGCCATCTCTTCCTCCATTGCTAGTCGCCATCTAGAATCCTGCAAAGCCTCATGGTGGTTCCGTGGAATATCTGTAGCTGAGAGTGCCAATGCAAACGTCCTGAATGGTCCAGATAGCCTCTCAAACGATACCGCAGCTGATACTGGATACTTGGCACAGCTTCTCTTCTGCTTTCGTAGAGCGATTGGGACATCCAGATCCTCTGTAGTAGCACCCTGCTCCTGTACTGCATCCTGCTGAGAAATGTCGTCAGATCCATCAACATTAATATTTTCATTACATACCATAGGCGAGCTAGTTGACTGGTCAGGGCCATGAGCTTGATTCGGCCGTCGGGTGTAATGGAATGGTAACGGGGATATTATTGGTGGCGGTGGTGGTGGTGGTGGTGGTGGTACTGGAGGTGACGGCTGTGATGTTGGTGGTGACTGCTGTGATGTTGGTGGTGCCATGAATACGGTATCAGGAGACAATGGTGGTGGCTGCATGTTCCCGGATTCTGAAAAATACATGATAGATTCAAAGAATGTAACATCTGCACTGATCATATACCGCCGACGTACTGGATCAAAACACTTGTACCCCTTTTGAGTTCTGGAGTACCCCACAAAAACACACTTGACAGCCCTAGGAGAGAGCTTGTCAGAACCGGGCGACAACTGATGAACAAAAGCGACAGACCCAAAGACACGAGGGGTAAGAGTGAACAGCTCCTTGTCAGGATATATAAGTGAGAAAGGAACCTGTTCATTCAAGACAGACGAGGGCATACGATTTATAAGATAACATGCAGTAAGAACTGCATCACCCCAGTAGGTATACGGGACATGACTCTGAATGAGAAGAGACCTTGTAATGTCAAGAAGATGACGGTGTTTTCTTTCTGCAACCCCATTTTGTTGAGACGTATGAGCACAGGAGGTTTGGTGAACAATCCCTTTTGAGGAGTAGTATTTGGCTAGATTGTTGGTGCACAACTCTAAGGCATTGTCAGTTCTCATAATTTTGACCGTTGTGGAAAAGACATTCTGAATCTCATTTAGAAAGTGAATAATAATATCTCCAGCCTCAGACTTATTTTTCATTAGAAATACCCATGATGCTCTAGAAAAATCATCCACAAATACAATATAAAACCTGTGCCCCTGATGATCGGGAACACGACTCGGACCCCAGACGTCGACATGAAACAACTCAAACTTGGAGTTAGTACTCCGACCTTGACTACTGGGAAAAGAAGACCTGTGATGTTTTCCCAACTGACACGCCTCACACTGAACAGTTGTGTGAGACAGACTATAGGGTAGGACTAGACGCAACTTCTGAAGCGGTAAATGACCGAAGCGCAGATGCCACAGGAGAGGAGATACTTGTTCTGCGGGAGAGGCTGTGATTCCGGCAAACGGGGTCTGGTTCAAACGGTAAAGACCTCCATGCTCATAGCCATGACCAATCACGTTGCCCGTACGGATGTCCTGAAAAATCAAAGAAGATGAATCAAAAATAGCTCGACAATGGAGATCCTTCGTAATCTGACTAATCGACAACAGATTCATGGAAAAATGCGGTGCATGCAAAACATTCTTGAGCTGCATCGAGGATGTCAGTCTAATCTCCCCTTGACCCGTGATAGGGGAATGAGTGCCATTGGCAATCACTACTGTCCGTCCTGGAGGAATCTGAGTATATCCTGTAAGTAGACTCTGGTCGCCACATAGGTGATGTGTAGCGCCCGAGTCCATGATCCACGGCAATGTATCTGATCTACTACTGTGAAGAGCAAGTGTACTACCTGAAGTACTCGTAGAGGCAGAAGCAGCGGCATCAGTATGATTCTCTGTCGGCGGTGCTGGGCCAGGTGATGGTATAATACCCCTAAGACGGGCAACCAGATCATCAAATCGTTGATCCAGTGTAGATGCAGACGGGGGCTCTATCTGCTCAGCAGCTCGTGCAGATGCAGGAAATCCATGCTTTGAGTAGCATGTGTCTTCAGTATGGCCGACTCTGTGACAATATGAGCATGTTGGCCTAGTGCGCCCCCCCCTTCCACGGGGAATACGTCCACGGCCCTGGTATTGAGAACCACGGCCTCTGTTGACTGCCATGGCTGAGGGATTCTGACTAGTGGCTGCTGAAGGTATAGTAATCCTGCTCAATCTGTGAAAAGCTTCCTCCATGGGAGGAATAGTCGAGTCCGCCAAAATCTGTGAACGTGCTGCCTCATACTCTGGATCGAGTGCAGCGAGAAAAACACCCACCATCGTCGCATTCCTGTATGTCTTCTGCTGTTCTGGTGTGGCGGTAAGAGGCATGAAGCTATGGAGCTTCTCAAACATTCCTCTCAAAGATGTGTAGAGAGAATGTAATGGGCGGCCATTCTGCTTGATTGTGAATATATCATGTTGTAGTTGCAGGATCTTGGTCTCATTCTTCGCCTGAGAATATGTCGCTGCTAGGATATCCCACATGTCTTTGGCTGTGGGTTGATGTAGAATGTCATTGGCGATCTCAATAGCCAATGTGCCAGATAGCCACACCTTGGCATAAGCATCATCAGCCTCCCATGAGGCATGAACTCCAATCTTCTCTGCAGGCTCGGGTTCGGTAAGAATATGCTTCTTACCCGTAGACTTCATCATACTCATGAACTGCATTGCCCACAGTTCATAGTTCGTACCATCCATCTTGACAATTGGCGCTGGACCACGAAATGCGCCCATAGATGGGATATCTGCCTTGCTTTCTGACATACTTGAGACGGAAGATTGGAGTGACCGAGAGAAGATAATCTTTGTCTACACTGACATGGACGAGATTAGTTGCTTGTGTAGACCTCAAGCAACTAACCTCATGTAGATCTGGTGTTGTGCCCTAGTGTTTTGAGACTTAGGGCACGCACGTACGTGTTAGAAACACGCACGCACTGCACTGTTTCGACTGGAGGATCTCACGCCTATGCGCACAGTTGATTTCCTGTGCCGCTGAGCACGATGATGCGCGCACCTATGCACGATGCGCACAGTTCATGCGCACAATGATGACGATGATGCACGGTGATGCGCACAGGTTATGCGCACGATGCGCACGATGATGCACGGTGCGCGAATGGGGGGGGGGCCTATGCGCACAGGCGCGAGCAGCGCGAGGCGCAAGGGGACCCAGGCAATGCGCAGGCGATGCGCAGGCCCAGGCGATGCGCAGGCGAGGGCGTGCGAGGGCGAGGTGCGTCGCCGATCGGCTAGGCGGCGCCGATTCGAGAGAGAGAGAAGAGAGAGGCCGGCGGGTGGGGTTAGGGTTAGGTTTAGGTTTCGAGAACTCCGGTCTAGGACCGTCGCTCTGATACCATGTTGGGAAACGTGAAAGAGATAGTCTATTCCATAGCCCTAGGCTCTCTTATATAGGAGAGTAGCCTATGGGTAAATTACATAAAGAGAATGGCAAGAAAATAAAATAACAAAACGGTACAAATAAAGCATATGCGTCAACAAATCCACATCACGGATGCCAAGGCCGCCCTCCCTTTTTCCATGCGTCACCTCCTTCCAGCCCACGAGGTGTAACCCCGATTTATGTTGCTTGCCATCCGATCAGAAGAACTTCTTTATAAGCGCTTCAATCTTCCTACGAACCTCGACCAGTAGGATGCGCGTGGAGTAGAAAAACAGTGGGATCGCCGACAGCACGTGCTTTAACAGAATTAATTTGCTCCCCCCTGAGAGGGTGAATGCCATCCAGCCCGCTAATCTTTGTTCCATCTTATGAAGCACAACATCCCAGTCCGCCTTCTTCAACTTTCCGTCCACCAGCGGCAAACCCAAGTAACAGGAAGCGTCCCCAACGGGCAACCGGTTAGCCCCGCGATCCTCTCACGCTCGTCATCAAGCATCCCAAAGCATGGCCTCAAATTTCAGCGAAATTCAGTCGAATTTCTGTCGAATAGCGATATCCAGTCGAAATCGAAATTTGACCAAAATGACCGAAATATGGGGGGCCTAGTGCAAAAAATGACCGAAATGATCGAAATTTTGATTAAAATTCTGTTTCGGTTGGTCACCGAAATGGTGACCGAAACCGACATTTAGGGCCTTGTCCCAAAGGTGATGACCGCCGACTTGCTATTATTAGCCACCAAACCGGATAGCTCGCCAAAAATATCGACCATCATAGTTGTGTTCTCTGTATGATCCTCCGAGCCGTCCAGCAGTAGCAGAGTGTCATAAGCATATTATAAAATGGGTATGGAAATATCCTCCAAGTGAAAGCCCTCGCACGGTCCTGCATCCATCGCCTGATTAAAGAGGACCACCAAGGCATCAGCAACGAGAACAAAGAGCATCGAGGCCAATTACTCTTAACAAATAGAATATTCTCTAACACAAAATATTCTCTTAACATATATACTCATGCTCTTAACATATACTCATGCTACATAGAATATTCTCTTAACATATATACTCCTAACACTCCCCCTCAAGTTGGAGCATATCCATCGATCATGCCCAACTTAGAAGTTATCCATGAAATGCGCTTCTTTGATAAGGCTTCGTGAAGATGTCTGCAAGCTGAAGATCTGTTGAGATGTGTGGTGTGGCAATCTTGCCTTCTCGTACAGCATCACGAACAAAATGGCAATCAATCTCAATATGTTTGGTTCTCTCATGAAAATAGGAATTTGTAGCAATGTAAGTGGCAGATTTGTTATCACAGTATAGAGGAACAGGAATGGTGACAGTAACATTAAGTTCTTGTAGAAGAGTCAGTAGCCAAGTATTTTCGCATGTAGCCTGGGCCATAGCCCTATATTCTGCCTCTGCACTGGATCAGGAGACTGCCTTATGCTTCTTGCTCCTCCAACTGACAACGTTTTCCTCCTACCATCGTAGCATAGCTCGTAGTAAAGCGACGGTCCTCAGGCGAGCTTGCATAATCAGCATCAGCATAAGCAGCAATATTAGTGTACTCATTCGCTCCATAGAGTAGTCCACGTCAAGGTGATTCCTTCAGGTAGCGAAGGATCTGAAGAACATCCTGCCAATGGTTGTAGCATGGTTTCTCCATGTATTGACTAGCTCTGCTCACAGCATAGGATATGTCTGGCCTAGTGACAGTAAGATACCGAAGTTTACCAACCATGCTTCTGTATCGTGTCGTGTCTTCAAAAGCAGGATCATTGGATGTAGAGTGTTTCCTCGATTCTGCAGGAATGCCAGAAGGTTTACGCCCAAGTAGCCCTGCCTCAATCAGTATATATAGGCAGTACTTTCTTTGTGACATATGGAGTCCCTTCTTGGTGCGTAAAACTTCTATGCCTAGGAAATATTGAAGTTGCCTCAGATCCTTGGTGACAAAACCTTTTGTAGAAAGGCCTTGGTCTCTAGCACCCATTTATCATCGTCACCTGTAACAACCATATCATCCACATATACAGCAAGTATAACAATACCAGTTGATCATTTTTCTGTCGAAAACAGAATAGTCAGATGTAGTTCTTTGAAAAAAACCAGAGCGTCGATCTCTATACTTAGTCTGTCAAACCATGCCCCCGGGCTCTGTTTCAGACCATAGATTGCTTTGCGAAGTCGGTAAACATACTCCCCTCGACTTCGTAACCAGGAGGTTGCATCATGTACACTTCTTCCTCGAGATCGCCATATAGAAATGCATTCTTGACATCTAATTGGAAGATAGGCCAGCCCCTGTTCACGGCTACAGAATAATAGTCTGTATGGATCACAACCTTGCAACAGGAGAAAAGATCTAGAAGTAATCAACTCCATAAGTTTGTGTAAAACCTTTCGCCACAAGCCTTGCTTTCAACCTATCAATAGAGCCATCTGGAGACTGTTTTGTAGTGAAGACCCATCTACAGGCAACAGGTTTGACTCCTTGGGGATATTGTACTAGATCCCATGTTCCTCTAAAATTGAGAGCATTCATTTCCTCATTCATTGCCTGTTGCCATCCAGAATCTTGTAATGCACTATAATGATCCCTTGGAACAGAAAATGTCAAGAGCATATGTATATCTTTTGTCAGAACATGACAAGCCATCAGTGAATGTGAAATGAGACATAGGATGAAGGGTACATTGCCTCTTAGTTCTGCGTAGAGCGATGGGAAGCTCCTGAGGAACATCCGGGCAGTCTTTGTGGGAGCACTTGAAGACGACATGTTATCCTGCAACAAAGGAACAGGTAGAGGAACGGGAACAAGAGGAGACACATGTTTTCTTTTATATACAATTGGTGGAGGAGGAAGCTCTAATGGTATGTCTGTCACAACCTGAGTAAAGAAGTTAGTTTGTCCAAAGAAGATGACATCAATAGATATGTAATAGTGTTGACCAGAAGGATCGTAGCATCTGTACCCTTTCCGAATTTGAGAATATCCCAGAAAAACGCATTTAATCGCACGTGGAGATAATTTGTCAGTAGGTGAAAGTTGTGAACAAATGTTGTGCATCCAAAAATTCGCAGAGGTAGAGGAAAAGGTAAGCCATTTGGGTACAGTAAGCTAAAGGCGGTGGAGTCATGTAAGGATGCAAAGAGGGACTCTGTTTATAAGGTGGACAGCAGTGAGAATAGCATCTCCCCAAAAGGACTTGGGAACATTCATATGGGTAAGAAGGGAGCGACCAATATCAAGGATGATGCAAACTAATGGAGGTCGTGAACTAAATGGTAATTTAAACGTGGAATTAATGGACTAAATGACAGAAACAAATAAAGTGGCGTGCAATACGTAAAAATCAGCAACAATTGATAACAACTACTCGAATTCAAGCACCGTTTTTCCACGATTTCAGGGCAAATCAAATAGTTAATAGTTCTTGGGAAAATTAGCAATGTTGCAATAACTAGAGATCTCAATACGTCACTGTTGACGCATTTATATTAACTGTACCTCTTTGTTATTTTATTTTCTGTTATCCTCTTTATGTAATTTACCCATAGGCTACTCTCCTATATAAGAGAGCCTAGGGCTTATGGAATAGAACAAGTCATTTGGTTTTCCCAACATGGTATCAGAGCGACGTTCCTAGACCGGAGTTCTCGAAATCCTAACCCTAGCCCACCCCACCCGCCGGCCTTCTCTCTCCCTCTCTCTCTACTTCGGCGCCGCCTACCTCCGATCGCCTACGGCGGTGTTCTTCTCCGATCGCCTGCGCACTCCAGCCCCAGTAGCGCACTGCCTGTGCGCATCGGTGCACGCTGTGCGCACTCCAGCCTTCAGCCCTGCGCGCACTCCAGCCCTAGCGCCTGGGCGCTCCAGCCCTAGCGCCTGCGCGCTCCAGCCGTGCACCTGTGCGCATCTGTGCGCATTGGCGCGCGAGATCCGTGCGCATTACAGTAGCGCACTGTGCGTCTCTCTCGTCTCAGTTGCCACACGCGAGTAGCGTGTTCTTGTCGCCCCTGCGTATGTGAACTCTTGTGCGCGCGTATCCAGACCGTATTCAGACCGTAGCGCGCACATATTCATGGGGATAGTTGCTTGACGTCGACACAAGCAACTAATCCCGTCTATGTCATTGTAGACAAAGATTATCTTCTGTCAGTCGCTCCAGTTCTTCCGTCTCCAGTATGTCAGACAACAAGGCAGATATCACGTCTATTGGCGCATTTCGTGGTCCAGCGCCCATTGTCAAGATGGATGGTACGAACTATGACCTGTGGGCAATGCAGTTCATGAGTATGATGAAGTCTACAGGTAAGAAGCACATTCTTACCGAACCTGAGCCTGCAGAGAAGACTGGAGTCCATGCCTCATGGGAGGCAGATGATGCATATGCCAAGGTCTGGCTATCTGGCACATTGGCTATCGAAATTGCCAATGACATTCTACATCAACCCACAGCCAAAGACATGTGGGATATCCTGGCGGCGACATATTCTCAGGCAAAGAACGAAACGAAGATCCTGCAACTGCAGCATGATATATTCACAATAAAGCAGAATGGCCGTCCTTTACATTCTCTCTACACATCACTGAGAGGGATGTTCGAGAAGCTCTATAGCTTCATGCCCCTTACCGCCACGCAGAACAGCAGAAGACATACAGGAATGCGACGATGGTGGGTGTGTTTCTCGCTGCACTCGATCCAGAGTATGAGGCAGCACGGTCTCAGATTTTGGCAGATTCGAATATTCCTCCCATGGAGGAAGCCTTTCACAGATTGAGTAGGATCACAGTACCTTCAGCAGCTGTGAGTCAGAATTCCTCAGCCATGGCGGCAAACAGAGGCCGCGGATTTCATCAACAGGGCCGTGGACGTGGACCTCGTGGAAGGAGTGGTCGTACTAGGCCAACATGCACATATTGCCACCGAGTCGGACATAATGAAGACACATGCTATTCGAAGCACGGATTCCCTGCATCTGCACGAGCCGCTGAGCAGATAGAGCCACCATCTGCTGCTACCTTGGATCAACGATTTGATGATCTAGTTGCCCGCCTCAGGGGCATTATCCCACCATCTGGTCCAGCACCGACTACAGAGAGTCATACTGATGCTGCTGCTTCTGCCTCTGCATCTACTAGTACTTCAGGTAGTACACTTGCACTCCACAGTAGTAGATCTGATACATTGCCATGGATCATGGACTCGGGCGCTACACATCATCTATGTAGCGACCAGAGTCTACTTACAGGATACACTCAGATCCCTCCAGGACGGACAGTAGTGATTGCCAATGGCACGCACTCCCCTATCACGGGTCAGGGGGAGATTAGATTGACATCTTCTATACAGCTTAAGAATGTCCTACATGCACCGCATTTCTCTATGAATCTGTTGTCAATTAGTCAGATTACGAAGGATCTCCATTGTCGAGCTATTTTTGATCCATCTTCTTTGATTTTTCAGGACACCCGTACGGGCAACGTGATTGGTCATGGCTATGAGCAAGGAGGCCTTTACCGTCTGAACCAGACCCCATTTGCCGGAACCACATCTTCTCCTGCTGGACAAGTATCTCCTCTCCTGTGGCATCTGTGTTTTGGTCATTTACCGCTTCAGAAGTTGTGTCGGGTTCTACCCTATGGTCTCTCTCACACACCTATCCAGTGTGAGGCATGTCAGTTGGGAAAGCATCACAGGTCGTCCTTTCCCAGTCGTCCAGGTCGGAGTAGTAACTCCAAATTTGAGTTGTTTCATATAGATGTCTGGGGTCCGAGTCGTGTGCCTGATCATCAGGGACACAGGTTTTATATTGTCTTTGTGGATGATTTCTCGAGAGTGTCATGGGTGTTTCTTATGAAAAATAAATCTGAAGCAGGAAATATTATTATCCATTTTCTAAATGAAATTCAGAATGTTTTCTCCACATCTGTCAAAACTTGTAAGAAGTGATAATGCTTTAGAGTTATGCACCCACACTTTGGCCAATTACTACTCCTCAAAAGGGATTATTCACCAAACCTCTTGTGCACATACATCTCAACAAAATGGGATTGCTGAAAGAAAACACCGTCATCTTCTTGATGTCACAAGATCCCTTCTTATACAGAGTAATGCTCCCTACTCTACTGGGGTGATGCAGTTCTTACTGCATGTTACCTAATCAACCGTATGCCCTCATCCGTCTTGAATGAACAGATTCCCTTTTCACTCATTTATCCAGACAAGGATCTATTCGTTCTTACTCCTCGTGTGTTTGGGTCAGTCGCATTCGTCCATCAGTTGTCGCCTGTTACTGACAAGCTCTCTCCTAGGGCTGTCAAGTGTGTCTTTGTGGGGTACTCCAGAACTCAAAAGGGGTACAAGTGTTTTGATCCTGGCCGTCGGCGGTATATGATCAGTGCAGATGTTACATTTTTTGAATCTGTTATGTACTTTTCAGAATCTGGAAACATGCAGCTACCACCTATATCTCCTGATGCCGTATTAATGGCACCACCACCACCATTGCCACAAACAACACCACTGTCACCACCACCGCCGCCGCCACCACCACCGCCACCACCACCGCCACCGCTAGTATCCCCGCTACCATTCCATTACACCCGCAGGCCTCCTCCAGCACATGGTCCTGACCCGTCAACTAGCTCGCCTATGGTATGTAATGAAAATATTAATGTTGATGGATCTGACGACATTTCTCAGCAGGATGTATTACAGGAGCATGGTGAGAACACAGATGATCTGGATGTTCCAATTGCTCTACGCAAGCCGAAGAGAAGCTGTGCCAAATATCCATTATCAGCAGCTGTGTCTTTTGAGAGGCTATCTGGAGACTTCAGGACGTTTGCATTGGCACTTTCAGCTACAGACATTCCACGGAATCATCATGATGCTTTGCAGGATGCTAGATGGCGGCGAGCTATGGAAGAAGAAATGGCGGCACTTCAGTTCAGAGGAACCTGGAGTTTGGTTCCTATACCTCCAGATGTCAGCCCGGTGAGTTGCAAATGCGTGTTTACAGTGAAGCACAATGCATATGGTTCCATTGACAGGTACAAGGCACGCCTGGTTGCACGGGGCTTCACACAGACATATGGGGTAGATTACCTTGACACATTCTCCCCTGTGGCGCGTCATTCCACTCTACGGATCCTGTTATCAGTTGCAGTTGCTAGAGACTGGCCACTTTATCAACTGGACGTGAAGAATGCATTTCTGTATGGCGACTTGCAGGAGGAAGTCTATATGCAACAGCCACTTGGTTTTGCTGTTGAGGGGAGTGTCCCAAGGTTTGCAGATTACATAAGGCCATCTATGGCCTTAAGCAGAGCCCCAGAGCATGGTTTTCAAAAGCTTTCAGACCTCTTTGAGAAACAAGGATATAAACGCTCCAATGCTGATCATTCCTTGTTTGTACAGAAGACGGCTAGAGGTATCATTGTAATCATGGTTTATGTTGATGATATCTTGATTACAGGTGATGATGAGCAGGGCATTAAGCAGGCAAAGGAAAGGCTGGGGACCGAATTTGTCACCAAGGACTTGGGAGTCCTTAGATACTTTCTGGGCCTGGAGTTTGCTAGAAATCCATATGGATTAGTAATGTCACAGAGGAAGTATGTTACAGATCTATTGACTGAGACAGGTATGCTAGGGTGTCAACCTGCTACGACACTAATGGATCCTAGTATGAAGCTCTATGATGATGACACAGAAGAGGTGGACAAGAGAAGGTACAGAGAACTGGTAGGCAAACTACTGTATGTCACGATCACTAGACCTGATATATCATTTGCAGTGAGTCGTGTGAGCCAGTTCATGGAGCAACCACGTCAGGCCCATATGGATGCAATACACATGATTCTGAGATATTTAAAATCATCTCCAGGTGCAGGCTTACTATTCAAGAAAGGAAAGGTAATCTCTATCACGGCATATGCTGATGCAGACTATGCAGGATGCCCCAAGGACAGGAAGTCCACATCAGGATTTGCAGTCTATGTTGGGGATGCTCTAGTTTCGTGGAGAAGCAAGAAACAGACAGTGGTAGCTAGATCCAGTGCCGAATCTGAATACAGGGCAATGGCCCAGGCTAGCACAGAAATGATGTGGGTGAAATCTTTACTTGCAGATCTATGTATTGATATACCTCTTCCTATGATGTTGGAGTGTGACAATCAGGCCGCCTTGTTCATTGCAAATAACCCAGCTTTTCATGAGAGGACCAAGCACATTGAGGTTGACTGTCACTACATACGTGACATGGTTCAGAAGGGGTTCATTGCTACATCTCATGTCACATCAGAGAATCAGACTGATGATATTTTCACCAAGGCATTACTTCGAGGCCCATTCCAGAAGTGTACGTCCAAGCTGAGCATGATTGATATCTATGCTCCATCTTGAGGGGGAGTGTTGACGCATTTATATTAATTGTACCTCTTTGATATTTTATTTTTCTGTTATCCTCTTTATGTAATTTACCCATAGGCTACTCTCCTATATAAGAGAGCCTAGGGCTTATGGAATAGAACAAGTCATTTGGTTTTCCCAACACCAAACCAATCAGCAACACAACAGCCCACGAAACTAAAATATGCGGTGGAAATATTGGTAGAAATGGTGCTCATACCACAACCGGCAAGGGGAAGAAGGCGAACTTCAGATCTGGCCAAAGGCGAAGGCAGCGGTCTGGTCATAGCGACGTTCCGAGCGGCTTCAGGGGCGCGGGTGACGGCTGGTTGCACCGCGGCTTTGACAGCGGTTGGCGGTGGCAGGGAGGGTGGAGGGTTGGCGGCTGGGCCTCGTAAAGCTGTAGGGATGGGGAGTGTGCATGCGGTGGGAAGGGTAACGGGGATGCGGGTGGGCAGAGAGGGGGTTGGCTCTAGCGGCTGGAGAGGGAACGGCGTCTGTTGGGAAAAGGGGCAGCGAGGGAGAGGTGTTCGCGGAAGTGGCGGCGACGTGGGGAGGAGGAGGCGAAGTGATTGGCGCGCGGGAGGGGTCGCGGGCCGGTGATGACGAGGGTGAGGGCGAACCGCAAAGGAGGAGAAGGAGAGGCGTGCGGTTGGCACAGGAGGAGGCTGGTGGGTGCGGGGGAAACGCGACGAGAGGGTGACGGAGGAGGCGGGCTCGGAGAGGGAAAGGCGGCGACGTGAAGAAATAGGGTTTGGGGGAGGAGAAGAGTCGCGCAGGGGTAGAGAGAAAGGGGACTGCTGGAACGAGAGAGGGGGCAGAGAGAGGGGGAGAGAGAGAGAGAGAATAAGTGAGGGAAAATGACTCTATTCAAAACTTAATTTTCAACCCTAGCTATTGGGGTGCCTTTATAGAGGCCAAATCCCCCAAATAAGCAACAACCTTTCTAAAAATAGGAAAGAACAAAACAGAAAAGAAGAGATGATAAGGCCTTGTATAATGAGCCTTCTACATAAATAAATAAATAAATAAAACAAATGTTCCGAAAAAAATGATCATGTAATATCATGCTGCATCAACTCCCCCTGCTGAGAAGAATCTCGCTCCATCGAGATGGCATCGTGGTAGTTCTGAAGTATATCGGGGCGGAGTTGTTGAAGTTCATCCTCGTTAATCCAAGTGCAATCTGTAAGAGGCTGTCCCTTCCATTTGACTAGATAGCGATGGAAGAGACCACGTCTAGTCGTCATATCTCGAATGTCGGCAAATATCTTCAATCTGATCGGCATCAGTCGCGGCGGATGGTTGGCGCGTATCATCAGCGGGAACTACTGGCATGGTGGCATCTGTCTGTTCATCTCCGTGATATAAAAAGAGATCTGATACATTAAATACTGGCGATGTCTGGACGTCTGGCGGTAGATCAAGTAAGTAAGCATTGGGACCAATCTTCTTGAGGATTCAGAATGGACCAATCTTTCGGACACTCAATTTTTGGTGGACTCTCAAAGGAAACCTCTCTTTTTTTAGGTGGACCATCACTAATCTCCAACTCTGAACTCGTTCTCTCTACGGTGGAGGTTGGCTTGGGCTTGGTATTTCTGGGTCATGGTTTGGAGTTTGGTTCGGACTTCGGTATGGATATGGGTAGGTGTTCGACCAGATCCTCAGCAGCTGCACTACTTCTCCCTTGCATGGTTGTGGGTGATAGGTCTAGAAATTGAGTAAGTGGAAAGCCGTACATACTCTCAAATGGCGATTTTCCGGTGGACCTATTAGTGGAACTGTTATACGCGAATTCGGCTTGGGGAAGAATTAGATCCCCATTTGGACAGAGAGTCCCCTGCAAGACATCGCAATAAATTTCCTAATGATCTGTTAACTACTTCAGTTTGCCCATCTGTTTGTGGATGATAAGCAGTGTGTATTGCAAACGAGTACCCACACGAGACCAAAGCATTCGCCAAAAATGACTCAAAAACCTGGTATCACGATCCGAAGTGAAAGAACGAGGAACACCATGCAATCGAACGACATCACGAAAAAACAAATAAACGACATGAGATGCATATGAGGTTTTTTTACATGCAATGAAATGTGCCATTTTAGAAAATCTGTCCACAACCACAAAAATAGAGTCAACTTTCCGTAACGTGAGGGGTAAGCCTAGCACAAAATCCATAGTGATGTATTCCCAGGGTCGCAGAGGAATCGGCAGAGGTGTATACAACCCAGTGTTCTGCCTATGACCTTTAAATCTTTGACATGTTTGGCATTTTTGTACGAACTTTGTAACATCCTTCCGCAATTGCGGCCAATAAAATCGCTCTTGGAGAAGGGCCAAGGTCTTATCCCTGCCAAAGTGTCCAGCTAAGCCACCGTTATGTAGTTCTGAAATTAGGTTCTCTCGAAGAGAAGTGGCAGGGATGCACAGTTGGTGGGCCTTGAACAGGAATCCTTCATGAGGGACATAAGTGGCCGTCAGATCCTGTCCAGTATCAACACATTCTGCATAAGCTTGTCCGAAGTCAGGATCAGTAGGGTAGAGGTCCTTGAGTGTGTCAAATCCCGTTGTGCTAGCGGTCATTGTGGTCAGGGCATGTGCTCGCCTGCTTAATGCGTCGGCCACGCGATTCAGGGTACCAGCCTTGTGCTTGAGATGGAACGTGTATTCTTGGAGGAAACTAACCCATTTGGCATGACGCTTGTTAAGGGTCTTCTGAGAGTTCAGATATCGTAAAGCTTCATGATCAGAATTAAGGACAAATTCATGCTGGATTAGATAGTGCCTCCAATGCTTGAGAGCTTGTACCACAGCATAGAATTCAACATCATATGTAGAGTACCGTGATCGAGCTTCATTCGACTTTTCACTGTATAAGGCTACAGGTCGCCCTTCTTGACTCAGGACGGCACCAATCCCGACGTATGAGGCATCGCAATCGACTACGAAAACCTTGGTGAAGTCAGGAATTGCCAAAACAGGGGCATGGGTCAATTGATGTTTTAGCTTTTGGAAGCTGGTTTCTGCTTCGAGAGTCCAAGCGGGTGCGCCCTTACGCGTGCAACCTACCAATGGAGCCGCACAAGTGCTAAAGTTCCGGATGAAGCGCCGGTAGAAAGAAGCCAATCCCAAAAAGCTGCAAATCTCAGTGAGGGTTTTGTGCACTCTGAATGGCTTCAATCTTGAAGGGGTCAACTTTAAGTCCATCGGCAGTGACAATGTATCCCAAGAAGAGGACCGTATCAGATATGAAGGAGCATTTCTTGAGGTGAACATACAATTGTTGGGCTCTCAGGGTTTCCAAGACTTGTCATAAGTGGAATAAGTTGTCGTCTTTGGTCAAGCTGTAGATCAATATGTCATCAAAGTACACAACCACAAACTTACCGATGAAGGGCCGCAGGACATGATTCATGGTTCGCATAAATGTGCTGGGTGCATTAGACAGGCCGAAGGGCATTACTGTCCATTCATAAAGGCCCTCTTTGGTCTTAAAAGCAGTCTTCCACTCGTCTCCAGGTCGGAGGCGAATCTGATGGTACCCACTGCGAAGATCCATTTTGGAAAATAATTTGGCACCCGGTAGCATGTCGAGCATGTCATCAAGGCGTGGAATCGGAAAACGATACTTGACCGTGATCTTGTTGATAGCACGACTGTCCACGCATATTCTCCATGTGCCATCTTTTTTGGGGTAAGCAGAGCAGGGACCGCCACGAGACTCATACTCTCTCGAACATATCCACGACATAGAAGATCAGTGACCTGCTTGTTCATTTCTTCGTGTTCACTTGGGCTCATCCGATAATGTGGTAAGTGGGGTAGGCTGGCTCCAGGGACTAGGTCAACGTGATGTTGAATGTCTCGCAACGGGGGTAGTCCTTCAGGCAACTCTTCAGGCATAATGTCAGCAAACTCTTGGATGATGGGCTTTATCTCAGGTGGGACTTCGGGTGTAGTTGTCTCTTGATTGTTCACTTCACGTCCCATTAATGTAAAAATGGTGGAGCCCTCCTGAATTTCACGTTGGAATGTCTGGACTTCCATCAACAATACGGGACTCGTAGTCGAAGACTTTGACAGTGGAGTACTTTTACCAGATTGTGCGGTCGCGGCTCGAAGTGTAGCCACCTGGCGAGGGCTAAGGGCTTCGCGTTGTGGTCTAAGGGTCACACGCACCTTGTCTATGAGAAATGAGTAAGTGTTCATTTTTCCTCTGTACTCAGTGTCTCGATCGAACTGCTAAGGTCTCCCAAGTAGTACATGACAGACATCCATAGGGGCGACATGGCACCACACCTCGTCTTTATACGAAGGCCCAATCGAGAAGCTAACGCGGCTCTGCGGTGGATCGGAAGTTGAGTACCACCTCGAAACCAGGCCACACTGTAAGGTTTCTCGAGTGGTTGAGTTGGTAGACCCAACTTATCGATCATTTCTTGGGAAACGAAGGTTCTCAACGCTTCCTCCAATGATCAACGAACAGCAACGCCCTCCTGAGGTGCAGGTGGTTCGGAATATCTGCGTCGCAACCAACTATCAGCGTCGTTAACAGCGGGTGTGAGCAAGATGTCTGTGGGTGCGCTGTCAGGGGCGATAAAGTTCTCATGTTCAATTACCAAGAAAGGTCTGGTCACATCTCCATCCACTCCCAGAAGCTCATAGTCATCAGTTTCCGTGGTGACAGCAGTCAAAGTGGTCTGATCCTCTTCAGATGGTTCCTGTTGGTCAGGGTCAGGGTCTTCAGGATCTTCGACAGTGCATAAATGGGCGGACTTAGCCTTAGGGTTTAGTCTGTCGCGCGATGCCCCTTTTGATAACATCGGAAACAAGTGCCAGGTCCTACAACAGGTCGACTCCCGAAGATGCCTGGTCCGGGGTTTATAGTAGGTGTTCGGGCGACAGCAGGAGTTGATGGTTTTGCTTGGGATTTACCCGTAAGAATCGATGGAGACACTAATGGTTTGGAGGTCGTCATTGGGGTACTGGTGCGTGGGATGGAGTTCACTGAAAAAGACATCCTCCTTGTTTGGGCCTTAGCAAGCTTAGGCTCAGCCCGTTCAGCCTGCTTGTAAGCTTCGTCGACGTCCCGACAGTTGTGGAGGTAGAGTTCATCCTGGATAACTTGGCGGAGTCCTTGCATATAGCGGGTGACTTCTTGGACAGGAGTCTCCTGCAATCGATTGCGATGAATGAGGGATTGGAACCCTTCGGTGTATTCTCTCACGCTCATGGTGCCTTGTTTCCATGATTGAAGTCGTGCGTATAAATCTCGTTTGTAATCTTCAGGCACGAACTTGGTTTTCAGTTTGGCTTTCATCTTGCTCCAACTGCAGATCTTACCTTTTCCTTTTCGTTTGCGCTCAGATTGCAAACGGTCCCACCATAGTAGAGCATGTCCCTTTAGTTTGATTGTGACAAATTGAACTTTCCGTTCGCTAGGCATTGACTTCCATACAAAGAAGTGTTCGACGGTTTGGAGCCAATCCAAAAAGACATCAGGGTCTCGTCCGCCGTCAAATTCCGGGACATCAAGGCGGATGCCTCGATCCCATCCGTCATCGGATCTTGGGCCATGCCGCGACGTGAATTGAGGGTCACTAGAGGGTTGGGTCGTATATCCTGGGATGTGTGGTTCTTGGGTCTTGGAAATGAAAGGAGTGTCATCTCTTAATCCTGCATCCTCGCTCTCCTGTGAAATATAGTTGCTAACGTGTCCGTCGGAGGTGGAAGAACTAGAGTGTCGGGAGGAGTTACTCCAGGAGTGTCGCCTCCGACTAGTACGCCGACCTCTGTTGGGTGTCTCGTCATTATGATCTTTTCCTAAAATACGACTATTTAAGGTGGCAATTTGTCCGTGAGCGACGGTAACTCGTCCATCCACTTCAGCAATTTTTCCGCTCAGTTGTTCGTATACGTGTGCCAGTTGGGCAGACAGGTCTTCTAATGATAGCTCAGGGCGTGGGGTATAGCCAGTTTTAGAGGTAGTCGGTTTTTCGGCCATTGGGAATCCTAGGTTTTCTGCTTTCTTTTGTTTTGTGATTTTGTTCTTTGTTTGTTTTTATCACTTGTGCCCCTCCGAGATATCGCAATATCAGTTATGCCCCTATCTTTTTGGTAATATCAGTTGTTCCCTTCACTTCTTTCTCCGTCATCAGTTGTGCCCTTCCGTCAGATTGACCGTCAAAATATTGAAATAATCATAGTTTACTCAAACCATAGTGTGGTTAAGAGGGGTATTATGGTCAACATAAAATTAAATGAGGAGGAGGGTTGGGGAGGAGTTGCGAGGTTGTGGAGGAGGTGCGGGCTGGCGGCAGGGGCCGGGGGAAGTGCGTGGCTGCGGGAGGTCGGGGGGTTGGCGCTGGTTGCGCGATTGTGCGGTTGCGCGGTTGCGCGGTGCGGAGCAGGGGAAGTGGTGGTGTGTGGCAGGGGGAGGGGGAGCAGGGGGGCCGCGCGTGCGGAGGAGGGGGTGCAGCCCAGGGGGAGGGGGAGTAAGGGGGCGGCGCCGGCGAGGGAAGGAGGTGCGGGGGGGAGGAGGTGTGGGGTTGGGAGGGGTGCAGCCCAGGGGGAGGGGTAGCAGGGGGCGACGCCGGGGAGGGGAGGAGGTGCGGGGGGTATTGTTAATGGCAGGGGGCGGAGGGGCGGTCTGGGCGGAGGGAGGAGAGGGTACGGGGCAGGGGGAGGTCAGGGGAGGGGGCGGAGATGCGGGCTGGGACGGGGGCGCGAGGGGCAGGGGGACGAGCGGGCTGGGGGAGGAGATGCGTGCTGCGACGGGGGCACCGGGGGGAGGGGGAGGTGCGGGATGGGGGATGGGGGGAGGTCGGGGCGGCCTGGAGGCTGGGGCGGGGGTAGCGGGGGAATGAGGAGGCACGAGGGAGGAGAAGGTGCAAGGAGGGGAGGGGAGGCGAGGGCGGAGGGGCCGCAGGGGATGGGGGGAGGTCGGGGCGGCCTGGAGGCTGGGGCGGAGGGGCGGCAGGGGGCGGCGCCGGATAGGGGAGGCGAGGGCGGAGGGGCCATTGGGGATGGGGAGAGGTCGGGGCGGCCTGGAGGCTGGGGCGGAGGGGCGGCAGGGGGCAGCGCCGGGGACGGGAGGGAAGCTCGGGGCGGAGCTGGGTGGCACGGGGCAGGGGCGGGGGCGGAGAGGGAGGAGGAGGAGGTTGGAGGAGGAGGAAGAGGATGGGGAAGAGGAGGAAGAAGAAGAGGATGAGGAAGATGGTATAAAATGACCACATAACCTTTTTTTAAATTAATGTCGCTTATGTCCTCAAAGTTAACGTCCGTTTGCACTTTGGATGGACGTTCATTAACCCGAGGGGCACAAGTAATAAAATAGCAAGAAGTGAGGGGCACAACTGATATTACCAAAAAGATAGGGCATAACTGATATTGTGATATCACGGAGGGGCACAAGTGATAAAATCCCTTGTTTTTTTTCTTTTTCTTTTTCTCTTGTTTTTTTTTCTTTTTCTTTTTCTCTTGTTTTTTTATTGCAATAAAACAATCAAAATACACGTAAAGATCGGATTCGAAATGAATGTTGGCCTGACCTGCTATGCTTTATGGTTCTGAATGTTGGCCTGTGAACCATAGACATGTGCAGAGAATGGCTGTAGCAGAAATGAAAATGCTAAGATGGATGTGTGGACATACACGTAAAGATCGGATTCGAAATGATGCAATCAGAAAGAAAGTTGGTGTAGCTCCGATCGAGGATAAGATGCGAGAAAACCGCTTAAGATGGTTTGGTCATTTGCAAAGAAGGTCAACTGATGCACCGGTTAGGAGATGCGAGTGTTGGGATGTTGAGCCGGCTAAGAGAGGGCGAGGACGGCCCAAGAAGTGTTGGAAAGAGACTATACGAAGGGATCTTAGTTTGCTGGATATAAGTCCGAGATTGACCCAAGATAGATCTGAATGGAGGTGAAGAATCCATGTAGCCGACCCTACTTAATTGTGGGAAAAGGCTTTGTTGTTGTTGTTGTTTAAAACAATCAAAATGCAGGTGAGAGGCAGGATCGCTAGGCTACGATACCAAATTGATGCAAACTAATAGAGGTCGTGAACTAAATGGAAATTTAAACGTGGAATTAGTGGACTAAATGACGGAAACAAATAAAGTGGCGTGCAATACGCAAAAATCAGCAACAATTGACAACAACTCCTCGAATTCAAACACCATTTTTCCACGATTTCAGGGCAAATCATATAGTTAATAGTTCTTGGGAAAAATTAGCAATGTTGCAATAACTAGAGATCTCAATACATCACCAAACCAATCAGCAACACAACAGCCCACGAAACTAAAATTATGCGGTGGAAATATTGGTAGAAATGGCGCTCATACCACAACCTGCAAGGGGAAGAGGCGAACTTCAGATCTGGCCAAAGGCGAAGGCAGCGGTCTGGTCACAGCGACGTTCCGAGCGGCTTCAGGGGCGTGGGTGACGGCTGGTTGCACCGCGGCTTTGACAGCGGTTGGCGGTGGCAGGGAGGCGTAAAGCTGTAGGGATGGGGAGTGTGCGTGCGGTAGGAAGGGTAACGGGGATGCGGGTGGGCTGAGAGGGGGTTGGCGCTAGCGGCTGGAGAGGGAACGACGTCTGTTGGGAAAAGGGACGGCGAGGGAGAGGTGTTTGCAGAAGTGGCGGCGACGTGGGGAGGAGGCGAAGTGATTGGCGCGCGGGAGGGGTTGCGGGCCGGTGATGACGAGGGTGAGGGCGAACCGCGGAGGAGGAGATGGAGAGGCGCGCGGGTTGGCACAGGAGGAGGCTAGTGGGCGCGGGGGAAACGCGGCGAGAGGGTGGCGGAGGAGCCGGGCTCGGAGAGGGGAAAGGCGGTGGTGTGAAGAAGTAGGGTTTGGGGGGAGGAGAAGAGTCGCGCAGGGGTAGAGAGAAAGGGGGCTGCGGGAACGAGAGAGGGGGGAGAGAGAGAATAAGTGAGGGAAAAATAACTCTATTCAAAAACTTAATTTTCAACCCTAGCTATTGGGGTGCCTTTATAGAGAACAAATCCCCCAAATAAGCAAAAACCTTTCTAAAAATAGGAAAAAAACAAAACAGAAAAGAAGAGATGATAAGGCCTTGTATAATGAGCCTTTTACATAAATAAATAAATAAAACAAATGTTCGAAAAAGTGATCACGTAATATCATGCTGCATCAAAGGAGATGTCGTAATTTTCTCTCGGCAACCATGTTATGTTGGGAGGTATATGGACAAGATGTTTGATGGATGGTGCCCTAGGAAGCAAAAAAGGAAGTTAAATCTTTTTTTGCAAATTCCAGAATGAAAGATTTTAATAGTAGTGAAGAAGATGTTTTTGACATAGTGAAAGAAATTCTTGATAATGTTATTAATTTTTGAATGGTCCTTTAACAAGAAGACCCAAGATGATTGAATGTAGCCATCCACAAAGACAGCAAAATATTTATGACCACTTAGAGTTCGGACCGGACAGGGTCCCCAGATATCGCAATGAACAAGAGCAAAAGGAGTGTGGCGGCGAGGCTCGATCCGTGCAGGAAAAGATGCTCGATGATGTTTCCCGAACTGACACGCTTCACACTCGAAGGGTTTTAGTGTAGAGAATTCAGGGAACATCATGAAGAGAGCTTTGGCAGAAGGATGACCTAAACGAAGATGTCATAAAAGAGGATCTTCAGAAATGGATACAGCACCAGCAAACTTGGAATCAGAAGAGATGTCGAGGTAATAGAGGTCATTCCTCTCATAATCCCCACCAAAAATCTGCCTCGTCCGGATGTCCTGAAAATAACAGCAAACCTCGTCAAAAATAACATGACAGTTAAGTTCATGGCATAGCTTCTGTACAGACAAGACTGAGAGGAAAGGCAGGGGCACAATGAACATCTGTTAATCGCAGCTTGGAAGGGAAATCAACGGTACCAACAACAGTAACTGGGGAATGATCCCTGTTGACATATATTGTCTACTTATGTACTCTTTAGTTATTTCCCGTATCTGTTGTCCGCTTTATGTAATTTACCCATAGGCTACTCTCCTATATAAGAGAGCCTAGGACTGATGGAATAAACATGTTCTTTCATTTTTCCCAACATGGTATCAAAGCGACAGTCCTAGACCGGAGTTCTTAAAACCCTAACCCTAGCCCTAGCCCCACTGTCGAGCCCTTCTTTCTCCTCACGCCGCTGGCGATGCCTCTCGTCGTCTGCTGCGCCAGCGCACAAAGCTCTTGTGCGCACCCTCTGCGCCCTGCATCGCCCTGCGTGCGTGCGCCTCCCGCGCCTCCTGCGCACGTAGCACCGTGCGCCTGCACGCATAGCGCGCAACTGCGCACCTGCAGTCATCCCTAGCGCCTGCAGCGTTGTACGCATCTCCAGCGTTGTGCGCATCTCCACGCTGTGCGCCTGCACGCATCTTCGTAGTGCGCCTAGCGTGGTGTTGCGTGTCTCACGCACTGCCCTAGCGTGCTCTCCAGCGCGCTGCTCGCACATTCCGTGTGTGCTTGACAGTACGTGTTCTCAGGCGGCTTCCCGTGTGTGCCCTTGAGCCGTGACTCAGTCCTACATGCATTTCTAGCGCGCACACCGCCAAAGAAATGGGTTTGGTTGCTTGAAGTCTACACACGCAACTAAACCCATCTATGTCCGTGTAGACAATCTTATTCTCAGTCTACTACTCCAGTCTTTGGTTACAAGTATGTCAGAAAGCAAGGCAGATATCCCATCTGTAGGCGCATTCCGAGGTCCAGCGTCGATTGTGAAGATGGATGGTTCGAACTATGAACTGTGGGCAATGCAGTTCATGAGTATGATGAAGTCAACCGGTAAGAAACATATTCTTACTGAAGAAGAGCCTGCTGAGAAGACTGGAGTTAATGCCTCGTGGGAGGCAGATGATGCATATGCCAAAGTTTGGCTATCTGGAACTCTGGCAATCGAGATTGCCAACGATATTCTTCATCGACCCACGGCCAAAGATATGTGGGACATTCTAGCCGCCACATATTCTCAAGCGAAGAATGAGACAAAGATTCTGCAGCTTCAGCATGACATATTCACTATCAAGCAAAATGGGTGTCCTCTACATTCACTGTACACATCTCTACGAGGGATGTTCGAGAAGCTGTATAGCTTTATGCCCCCGACAGCCACACCAGAGCAACAAAAGACCTACCGGAATGCTACTATGGTAGAGACTGACTCCTTCTATGCATCTCAAGAATGTGTTACACGCACCTGATTTTTCAATGAATTTATTATCTATAAGCCAAATTACAAAGGATTTACAATGTCGGGCAATTTTTGATCCATCTTCACTTGTTTTGCAGGACATATTTACGGGCAACGTGATTGGTTGTGGCTATGAGCAAGAAGGCCTCTATCGCCTGTGCCAGACTTCCTTTGCTGGAACCTCATCTCTACCTACTGGACCTGTCTCTCCTCTACTATGGCATCTGCGATTTGGACATCTGCCGCTTCAGAAGTTGCATCGTGTTCTACCCCAGGTTTTACCTCACACATCTATCTAATGTGAGGCGTATCAGTTGGGAAAGCATCATCGGTCTACCTTTCCCAGTCGTTAGTGTCGGAGTAGTACCTCCAAGTTTGAGTTATTTCATATTGATATCTGGGGTCGGAGTCGTGTTTCTGATCATCAGGGACACAGGTTTTATATAGTTATTGTGGATGACTTCTCTCGTGTCTCATGGGTATTTTTGTTAAAGAATAAATCTGAAGCAGGGAATATTATTATCAATTTTCTTAATGAGATCCGCAATGTTTTCTCTGCATCTGTTAAAATTGTTCGAAGTGACAATGCACTGGAGATGTGTACTCATGCCCTAGCTAATTATTTCTC
Organism: Ottelia alismoides; assembly: GCA_037367405.1. NCBI lineage: Eukaryota > Viridiplantae > Streptophyta > Magnoliopsida > Alismatales > Hydrocharitaceae > Ottelia > Ottelia alismoides. The sequence continues at coordinate 1,451,854 of JAZKJV010009057.1, read as the reverse complement.
ATCCGAAGGGATTATCCACCAGACATATTGTGCCTATACCTCCCAACAGAATGGGATTGCTGAAAGGAAACATCGCCACCTACTAGATGTCACCAGGTATCTCCTTATACAGAGTCATGCACCTCATTCTTACTGGGGTGACGTTGTTCTTACTGCATGTTACCTGATCAATCGTATGCCATCATCTGTTCTAGGTTAAGAGATTCCATTCTCCCTTATCTTCCCAGGAAAAGAGCTATTTTCTCTCACCCCTCGTGTGTTTGGCTCGGTTGCCTTTGTCCACCAGTTGTCTCCTGGTACTGACAAGCTCTCTCCTAGAGTTGTCAAGTGTGTGTTCGTCGGGTACTCCAGAACTCAGAAGGGGTACAAGTGCTATGATCCAGTGCGGAGACGGTATTTTGTTAGCGCAGATGTCACATTCTTTGAAAATGTAATGTATTTTTCAACACCAAGTGATCAGTTGATATCTCCAGCTACTACTGATGCCATTTACATGACACTGCCACTACCACCATCACCACCACCATCACCACCTTGACCTCTACCAGAACCATTACCTTCTTATGCACCCCCCACTAATATACATGAGTCACCACTACCGTATCATTACACCCGCAGGCCTACCTCAGCTCATGGTCATTACTCATAACCAAGCTCGCCTAAGGTATGTTATGAAGATATTATTATTGATGGATCTAATGATGTTTCTGAGCAGGATGTGTTACAGAGGACAGACGAGGATACAGTTGACTTGGATGTTCCTATTGCTATACGCAAATCAAAAAGGAGCTGCGCGTCCTATCCTTTAGCAGCTTCAGTATCGTTTGATCGACTAACTGGCGATTTCAGGAACTTTGCAGTTGCATTGTCAGCAGTAGCTATTCCCCGGAATTACCAACATGCTCTGAAGGACTTTAGGTGGCGTCGAGCGATGGAGGAAGAAATGGCAGCACTCTAGTCTAGAGGAACGTGGAGTTTGGTTCCTATACCCGCTGAGGTGTCACCCGTGAGCTGCAAGTGGGTATTTACAGTCAAGCAGAATGCATATGGTAGTATTGACAGATACAAGGCTCGCCTTATTGCTCGTGGCTTTACATAGACATACGGGGTGGACTACCTTGAAACTTTTTCGCTAGTGGCCCGCAATTCTACTCTACGGATTCTGTTGTCAGTTGTGGTTACTCGTGAGTGGCTTCTTTATCAGTTGGATGCGAAGAACGCCTTCTTATATGGTGATCTACAAGAGGAAGTCTACATGCAACAGCCACCTGTGTTTGCTGTTGAGGGGGAGTGCTCCAAGCTGTGCAGACTTCATAAGGCTATCTATGGCCTTAAACAGAGCCCCAGAGCGTGGTTTCAGAAGCTCTCAGATCTCTTTGAAAAACAGGGATACAAACGCTCTGATGCTGATCATTCCTTGTTTGTACAGAAGACGTCCAGAGGCACTATTGCAATCATGGTTTATGTAGATGACATCTTAATTACAGGTGATGATATACAAGGAATAAAGGAGGCAAAAGGAATGATGGGTCGTGAATTTGTTACCAAGGACCTCGGAGTTCTTAGATATTTTATGGGGCTGAAGTTCGCCAGAAATCCGTATGGGCTAGTAATGTCTCAGAGAAAGTATGTTACTGACCTGTTGAGCGAAACAGGAATGCTTGGGTGCAGGCCTGCTACCACACCAATGGACCCTAGTATGAAGCTATATGATGATGATACGGAAGAGGTGGATAAGAGAAGATACAGAGAACTAGTGGGAAAACTTCTGTATGTCACTATCACTAGGCCCGATATATCCTTTGCAGTAAGTCGAGTGAGCCAATTTATGGAGCAACCACGTCAGGTTCATACGGATGCCATACATATGATCCTCAGGTACCTCAAGTCATCTCCAGGTGCGGGTTTGCTGTTCAAGAAAGGCAAAACGATCTCTATCTCAGCATGTGCAGATGCGGATTATGCAGGGTGTCCCAAGGACAGGAAATCTATGTCTGGATTTGCTGTATATGTTGGAGATTCTCTAATCTCATGGAAGAGCAAGAAGCAAACTGTGGTAGCCAGGTCTAGTGTTGAATCTGAATATAGGGCTATGGCCCAGGTTAGCACAGAAATGATGTGGGTAAAGGCTGTGCTTGCAGATTTACATATAGAAGTACGACTTCCTATGGCATTAGAATGTGACAATCAGGCGGCCTTGATCATTGCAAACAATCCAGCATTCCATAAACGAACCAAGCATATTGAAGTCGACTGTCACTTTATATGTGATATGATCCAGAAGGGATTCATTGCTACATCCCATGTCAGTTCAGAGAATCAGACTGCAGATATCTTCATCAAGGCACTATTACGAGCCCCGTTCCAGAAGTGTGCATCCAAGCTGAGCACGATTGACATCTATGCTCCATCTTTAGGGGGAGTGTTGACATATATTGTCTACTTATGTACTCTTTAGTTTTTTTTTGAATAAAAACAAGGGGGTGCACTCCCAACATGGGAGTCACCACACCGCAAATTTCATTGATATGCAAAAAGATACATCATCCGGATACCCAGAAGTTGTACAAAGCGTTACACTGCACCACCACATTTTCATGGTAAAAACGCTGCCCTTTGAAAATGACATCATTTCTACCAAGCCATATAGCCCAAAGTACCGCAAAAACTCTGGAAACATCACCGGTGGAACCGGCTCCCACCGCCCGAATAGATCCCCAAAAAAGCTCCGCACAGGAAGACTGCACCCAAGGCAACCCCAAGGACTCCCAGACGTCCACCGACAACCTGCAACCGAAGAAGATGTGATTCGCGTCCTCCACGCCATCAGTGCATCTGTCACAAAGAACGTCCGTCGCGCCCAACAACCTCCCCCTTCTAACCTTGTCACACATACGATCCCGCCGCAGACACCAGAGGAACACCTTAACCCTGGTAGGAATCTTTACCACCCAAATAATCTTCAGGTCCACATAGAGGTCCCCGTCATGCTCCATCCCTCCAGCACACAACCTCCGGTACGCCTTCTTAACCGAGAACTTACCCTCCACCCACTCAAAACAGTCTGGCTCCCCCGATAACTCCCCGGCAGAGGGAATCTCCGAAAGCAACTGCAAAAAATCATGCATCCTCTGCTCAGACAGAACCGCAGTGAACCTCGAAGCCCAAGTACCAGAGTCCACCACCTTCGCCACCCGTGCCTCCTTGTCCACAGCCAACGCCACCAACCTCGGGAAACGGAGCCCCAAGGGCCCCTCTCCCGTCCAGTCATCATGCCAAAATCTGAAGAGAAGCCCATCTCCTAGCCGCGGGCGAAGAAGAGGCCTCATAGCTGGCAGGACCGCTCGGACCCCACTCCACAGCGAAGACTCATGGCGCCGCCTCGCCGCCACCAACTCGCCCGAGACCCCATAAATCTTCCTCAGCAGCCGCACCACCAATAAGTCCGACGGGCCCCAGATGCGCACGACCCACTTCGCAAGCAATGCCATGTTCATACATTCCACATCCCTGACCCCCAACCCGCCCTCGGAAACGGGTAGAGTAAGATCCCTACAAGCCACCAGGTGCAGCCCCTTCTTATCCTGCTTCCCACTAGACCAGAAGAAAGATCTCATCAAACCCTCCACCTTCTTTCTGACCCCAATAGGCATCAAGCGGGTAGAGAAGAAGAAAATCGGAATCGTAGAAAGAACATGTTTGAGCAGGGTAAGCTTCCCGCCCTTGGACAAAGTGACAGCCTTCCACCCCTCCATCCGCTCCTCCAACCTCCGAAGAACACAGTCCCAGTCAGACTTCCTCAGTCTGTCGTCGACCAAAGGCAAACCCAAGTAGGAGATGGGTAATGTACCCAGGGGGCAGCCCGCCCACTCAGCTAACCGGATCCTCTCGTCCTCCTGCATCCCAAGTGTTACCAGAACAGACTTCTGCCTCTTGATCTGCAAGCCAGAAAGACATCCAAACACGTCCACCAGGACAGCAGCATTGTGGTTCTGAGCCTCTGTCCCCCCCAAAAAAATCAGCGTGTCGTCCGCATACTGCAAAACCGGGACGGAGGTGTCCCCCAATGTGAACTCCTCACACCAACCTTCCTCCACTGCCTGTCGAAATAAAACCGCAAGACAATCCGCAACCAAAACAAACAAAAGGGGAGCAAGAGGGCAACCCTGGCGCACCCCCCTCTGCGGTTGGAACCAGCCTCCCTCCTGACTACCATTGACCAGCACCGAGCAGGAGCACGTAGTGACGCACCTCTTAACCCAGTCCACCCAAAGAGGAGGAAATCCCTTCTTCTCAAGCGCCGTCCACAGGAACTTCCAGCTGACAGAATCATATGCCTCCGCATAGTCAATCTTCCAAATCGCACCTTTCTTCCTAGATCTCTTCCATTCACGGCAGACCTCTGACGCAGTCACAATACCATCCGCCATACAGCGCCCAGGAATGAGTGCGAATTGAGAAGGAAGAACCACACTTGAGAGAACAGCTCTAAGCCTGCTCGCCAAGACCTTTGCCACAATGAGATAGATGTCGTTAGAGATTGAAATAGGCCGATAGTCTCCAACACCCACTGGAGTCTCTTTCTTAGGCAACAGAAAAATCAAGGCCCTGTTGACCTTCTCAAAGCCGCAGTTGCCAACCCTGAACTCATTCAGAACCTCCAAAATTTCTCCCTTCAACAGCTCCCAGAACTCCCTGTAAAAACATATAGAGAAACCATCCGGGCCAGGAGCCCCATCCGCATTCAAATCCCAGACCGCCCGACGAACCTCGGCCTCCGAAAAGTCGGCCACCAACAAACCCGCCTGCTGACCGGTCAACGACCCCGACCCCCGCCCGGTCCACCCCCAACCTGCCTCCCCCCTCACCCTCCTCGAGGCCCCTACAAAATGCTCCTGTAAGGCAACACCAATGCTCCTTTCCCCCGAAACCCTTCGGCCCACCACCTCCACCTCATGCAAGAAGCTCTGCCTCCTCCTTCCCGATGCAACCGAATGGAAGAAGCGAGTGTTAGCATCACCCTCCCTCAACCACTTCTGACGCGATCTCTGCCTCCAATGAACCTCTTCTTTCCTGTCCTCCTGGTAGACCACCTCCAACCATGCAGCCCTCTCCTCCACCTCCTCCGGAGTCAAACCCCGGTCATCATCCAGCCCATCCAGCCTGCTAATCCCCGCCTCCGCCTCAGCCCTGCTGGCCCTCCTCCTATTGGCGACCTCCTTCCCATACGACAGCAAGACCCTCCTGAGAGCGGCCAGCTTCGCCGCAAAACGCGACACCGCCGAACCAGAGATGGAGAACGCCCGCCAATGCTCGGAAACCAGATCCCGAAAGCCGTCCTCCAACAGCCACTTCTCCCGTATATGTTGTCCGCTTTATGTAATTTACCCATAGGCTACTCTCCTATATCTCCCGCTTTATGTAATTCTCCCGTATCTCCCGTATCCCGAAAGCCGTCCTCCAACAGCCACTTATGTACTCTTTAGTTATTTCCTGTATCTGCTGTCCACTTTATGTAATTTACCCATAGGCTACTCTCCCATATAAGAGAGCCTAGGGTTGATGGAATAAACATGTTCTTTCATTTTTCCCAACAAACCCCATTAGCAACTCTAACAGTCTTCACAGAGAAAGATGACTGGGAGGACGTGAGCAAACTTCCATCTCCCGATAGATATGTAGAGGCTCCAGAGTCAATAATCCATGTATGTTTAGAGGTAGAGACAAAGTGTGCTACGGTATCTGAGGTAGTAGCTAGACTAGCAGTAGAGGTAGAGGCACTATTGTTGTCGACGGAGGGAGTAGAGTCTTGAAGCAGTTGTCGCAGGCGAGCATATTCAGAAGCAGTGAAGGGGGTTTGTGCCCCGCTAGTTTGTTGAGCAGATGTATTTTCAGGTGCATCATACTATGCTTCATCATGAGACATGTTGGCATTAGGTTGCAGCCAAACGTTGCCCAGCAATGATCAGAAGGACGATTCCAGCGTCCACAGTGCACAAATGCTGGATACTTGGCAGTAGAAGAATCACGACCACGTCCATGATCATGCCCAAAAATACGACCTCTTCCAGATTCACGACCACGCACGTCCAGAATTACGACCCCGTCCTTCTTGATAGTGCTGACGCCCTCTGTATCCTGAGGAGGTATAATGGGTCGTCGTCTCAGTAGATGCGTGGATGATGGAGTGCTGAGTTGGAGCCTCTAGCTCTTGTAGGCATTGTTGTAAAAGTCGGTCGACTAGGCCGACTAATCGGTCCGACTAGTCGAGTCGGGGGGTACCCGACTCGACTAGGCCAAATCGGTCAATAGTCGGTCAGACCCGATTAATCGCCCGATTAGTCAGCCTAATCAGCCGACTAGACGGCCGACTTTTGCATAGAGATTTCTCGGCTGACTTTTGCAAAGGGATTTCGGATATATGTTTCGGCGCAAACTGTAAACTCGATTACCCGTTTAGAATTAGATGAGATTTAGGGCTTGTTGTTAGACAATAAGATGAGATACTTAAGGTTACATGCTAATAAGTATAACTCACAAATAAATTTAAAATATAAAAACAAAAAACACTAAAATGTTAAATAAATATCATAAGAAAATTATGTATACTTCTGTGCTTTAAATTATAGTTTTTCATCTAGATATAAAATATCAACTAATTAATATACTATCCTGGATAATTTTACTTAAAACTTTGTGATTTAATTTCACGTTGGTTAACTTATATAAGATTAGAATTGTGTTTATTATGCCTAAATGTTCGTTAACTTAGATACTTCTTGTTGATTTGCATGATAGTTAGGTAACTTAGGTTATTTACCTTTTGTGGTTGTTGATTAGCTTTGTACTAATTTATTTCTAACTTCAACTCGTGCTATGTACCAAACATTTTGTTCTTAACATTTTGTCCGTGCTATGAACCAAACATTTTGTTCTTAACTTGCTTCGTTTTTTCTCTGTTGCTATAATTTTTTAAGCTCTCAAAAATATTAAAACTGCTAAATATATGAATATAAACGAGAGTATATGTTATAAAACTTGATTTATATATTTAAAATATTTAAAAAATTCAAAACCGACTAATGCCCGAATAAATCCGATTACTCTCCCGACTGCCGATTAATCCTTAGTCAGTGACCCTGCCGACCGAGTACCGACTGCCGACTTCTACAACCTTGCTTGTAGGCGTCCGAAAATGGTCTCAAGGGTGGGTAGAGTGTCAGGTTGTTAGCCATCAGAAACTGATCTTTCGCAGGCTTATATTTTGCATTCAGTCCTGAAAGAAAACTGTAAACTTGTCACTCAGCCCGTTTTCCCACATGTTTATCACAACATGCAGGTTGAAAAATAAGAAGTTCCTCAAATAGACTCGTAAGAAGCCTGTAGTACTCGAAAAGGCTTGACTCTCCCTGAGTAGCAGACCAGATCCCCGTGTATATGTCTGAAAGGCGAGACTTGGTCGTCTTCTGATAATATCTACACTCAAGGTTTTCCCACATCGCCTTAGCAATGTCTTTGTAAAGGAGATTAGCAGCAATATTTGGATCGACGTTGTTCGCCATCCAAGTAATAACCTGGCAATTGTCAACAAATCAAGTTTCATAATCCTTGTTGTTTCAGTCGGAGGGACCTTCGTAAGAACATAACTTTTGCGCTGGCCACTGACAAATACTTTGAAAGATCGAGACCATAGAACGTAATTTTCTGAGCCATTCAACTTGATAGAGGTGCCCATGTATCATCATAGAAGAAGTAGGATACACGGGCTTGGTCTCGACGGACGTCATGGTGGCAGCTTCGGTCAAGAAAAAGTGACCTTACAGAGTATAGCTTATCTCAGACAATCATCAGGTGTTCTAATCTTGCATCAAGGAACTCAGGATGTAAGGCAATGAGCTAGATTTTGTTAGGACACATGCAACGACGCTAGAAGTAGTTGGCAGTGGCAGCGCAAAGAGGTGAAGAGGCGCCCAACGGCACTAGGGCACACAGGTACTGCGTGGTGGTAATGCAAGGAGCGCCTGGCAGGTTCTAGGCTACAAGGCATGTTGGGCGATCACGCTCAGAGCGCAGAGGGGTTCCCAGCGATCACGCTAGGAGCGCCTAGCAGAGGCGCGAAGAGGCTTGAGGCAGCGCTCGAGGGGCCTGGCGGCGCAAGGGGTGCCTGGCGGAGGCGTGACGAGTGCCTGGCTGCAAGGGAACGCCCTGGCGGCGCTAGTTTGGAGGAGAGGTCGGTGGTATCGGCGGATTTTGGGTCAGAACACCGGTCTAGGATCGTTGCTCTGATACCATGTGAAAAAAGAGTGAAAGAATAGAAATGCTTGTTTTATTCTAGAGGTCTAGGGGTCCTTATATAGGACAAAACCCTAGGGGCCTGTTTGGTTGCTGGGTTGGGCTGGGTTGGGTTGGGCTGGGTTGGGGTGGGTGAATAGTAATCTGTGAGGAGGAAGTACCCTTGTGAATAGTAACCAGGGTTGGTCCAACCCAGTCCAACCCAGCAACCAAACAGGCCCTAGAGAGCTCAAAGGAGAAAATACATAAATACCACATAGAATATTCCTGCCACATAGAATATTCTCTTAACATATACTCCTAACACATAGAATATTCTTTTAACATATACTCTTAACACATAGAATAATCTCTTAACATATACTTATGCTACATAAAGTATTCTCTTAACATATATACTCCTAACAAGATCATTTTGAACTGACCAATCTATATCAAAATACTACTAGGATATACTGGTAGAAATCCTCATGTAGTGGTATGTCAGCAATTGAACCTCTCTATAAAGGACATATTGGTATAAATCTCATATAATGGTTTGTGAATAATGCCTTGTTGTGGTTTGTGTTTATTAGTAGAGGATAATACATATTTGTACGTTATATTTAGGGGTGTTCACGAGGCAGGTACCTGATCCACTTATTTGTTGACCCTCATCGTTCGTTCGAAGATCAAGTCCCACTCACGGACAATGTAAGACAAATCCTGTGGATGTGGTGATGCATAATCTAACACTCCCCCTCAAGCTGGAGCATGCAATGTTCAGCTTAGACAAATAGAAAGAAATCAATCGCTCACACAATACTAGACACTACAAATAATATCAACTTAATGCATACTCCAATGGATGCATGCAGAGGACATTGCTTCTCATGTTGTGCTGGTGTGGAGGAACTAAAAGGCTAGAGTATGATCCGAGTCTCCTCGTCGGATGATGCATGCTCTGTACTGCGTATGTCAGAGCCACTGGAATTAAATGAGTCTACTCGTCAGAGGATGATGGTCCACATCTGCTCCATCTCTTTGAAGGGCCAAACAAACGTCGCGGGAATATTCATAAGTAGGTCTATGAAGATGGGGCTCTCTCATAGGGACCTCGAAGTGGATTCTCTCTCATAGGAATCTCGAAAGATCTCATACTGGAGTTCACGATCGGTGGAGAATGGAGTCTGAAACGGAGTCTCCTTGTTGGAGAACTGGATCTCTCCCACACTGGCTTAGAGAATGGGATCTCTACTCTGGAATCAAATGGAACTCTCTTTATCGAGCCTCTAATTTAGGTCTCTGTCATGAGTGGTCCACGTGAAAACCATGAGCCCAACTCAAGAGTATAAAACCTTTCAAATAAATGATTGCATATGTGTGCCTCAAACTGGTAGAGTATGAAATCTGAACTGGAGAACTCTACATAATACTCATCCTTTCTCCCATACTTGTCGGAAAACAAAACATCAAACAAGTTAGGAGAAGAAAATAAAGATGGTTAAAACAAAGTCAAACTATCTTCTTATTATGCTCGGCTTTTTCCTTTTTTAAAAGATATTCTCTTTTATTTTTTCAAGGGGCAGTTTCTTTTTTTGCAATCGGCTCCTCTCTCTCTCTCTCTCTTCAGAAACTCACTACCCCAATTGGCCAAAAAGTTGCAGTTTTTTTTCTGGTTGAAGCGCGATTGGGCATGAAAACTCATCTCTTATCCTCCTCTTCTCCTTCTCCCTTTTTTTGAAAGTGATATGGCCCAAATTCGGTTTAAAACACACTTTGTTGGGCCTCCCCTTTTTTTCTTCTTTGCAGACATGGCCCAATTTGGGCCCAAAATCCTATCCTTTTTTTAAAAAACAAATCCAAGCCAGGACCTTTGGGCCAAAGAACAAAGCAAATAAGCCCCCTATCAAGTAGCAGCCCATCTTTCTTCCAATTTCCCCTTTCTCCCCCTTCTCTTTTTTTCTAAATGAAGGTGTACATGCCCCTTGTTTCTGCTACAACTGGGGTTCCCTGTGATGGGAAAATCGAACTATGTGTCGCCGCCTTCATCGAGAATTGGGTGGATGCTTGGATGCAGACATTCGTGTATAGGTTTCGGAGAAAGAGGAGTCGAGCCTCGAGGGCTCGCGCAAGGTGGCTAGCGAGGGAGATGTTGACCGAAGTTGGCGAGCATGGTCGCCTTGAGCATGGAGCAGGCGAGGATGAGATATAGCCGTACAACACCTACAATGCATGCACAAGATGACCTCATATGATGGCACGATGGGGCACCACATGCGTGAGGAGATGGGGACTCGTGTGTGGAGAGAAGGGCTAGAGATCTGATGCCTCACTCGTCTTCTTCTTCTTCGATGGTGCTCCCACAAAACCCATTTCCATTGGTGATCCGAGGACCCATCCTTTTCTTTCCAAATAGCCTGCTTCGATGGCAGTACAACACGAACTGCAACCCTCTTCTTGCCAATGTTCAAAATCTTGATTTTTGATTTCAGTCCCCCGAAAATGGAAATTCCATTGAAATTCCTTTAAATTTCGATAATTTCGATGGAAACCTCGGAAATTGCTTTAAAAGTCATTTTTGTCATTTTCACAAATTAAAATCCAAGTTATTAGAGCAATAAATAATTTACAAATACACACTTATATCACACGATCATATCGATCATATCATTGTTAATGCTATTAGATATATATTGGAAATTGAGTTCATCCAATTTCGTAAAACAGTAAATAACTTACAAATATGAACTTATATCATGCATATCGATCATCTATGACTCTTTTATCGCACATATCGATCATAACAGGCATTGTTAATGTTGATTGTTGAGAGATAGATATTGGAAACGAAAACAAAATAACTAAGTTAACCACACTTTAGAACACATCTTTTGTTCATAAAAAAAGATGTGACATTTGCACCCCCCCTTCGCATTAAACCCTACCAGCACAGGGATCTCGTGGCACCATACATATATGAGTACACAGCAAATTAAATTATTTTATAATCAATATTATATCTAAGATATCATAATTATTGAAGTATAAAATATTAAAAAATGGATATTTCGCTTAAATAAGTGGTGAAATCAAACTCACATGGATAATATCATTGATATACATAGATATCGGAAAAAATATCTTCGATATCGGTCGACATTTGAGAAATTTTTTGTATTGGAAAACATCAATTTCAACCGATACGACTCGATATGTCAAAATATCGTCGATATTTTGACCCATCTCAATCGAAATCCAAGAAACCAATAGAACAGGGAGCTTTCCCATGATGTCAAAGTCAAATTTAAATCGTGCTTCTCGCGGCTGGAAGGAGGAGGAACTTGGAGATCCGCTTGGATCTGTAGAGTTGCGCACAGAGATAGTAACACCGCCTGGAGATCTGAAGCGACTGCGTGGTGAGTGACGTAGGGGCTGAGCATGGTGTGCGCTCTGCCTGGAGGTGCGGCTAGTGACACAAGGCATGAACGGCCTGATGTCGAGGAGTTAGGGTTGCAGAAATTAAACGTTAGAACTTTCTTGAATTCTGAACATACCACAAACACATCACGAATATGAACACAATCATAATAAAAATCTTCAAGAATAAATCAACAAATCGAATAAATCTCCAAGAACGAAAATCGAAGAACCGAACCCGCTCTGATACCATGTAGAAACAAGAATGTGGAAGCGTAATCAAGGATAAAGAATAAAGAATGATAACCAGAGTTTTATGTGGAACCCTACTCCGTGAGAATCGGATGAAACCACGAGGGGAACCGCCTCAAAGGGCTAGTGTTTCTGTTAATCGCAATCCCCTATTATAGATGGTATGGAGCTTCTTATATAGCCCCACTAGTAAGACCAAGCCCCACTCACAGATGATGTGAGGCTAAACCTTGTGGATATGATAATTGGACTCCAGAGGGATCCAATTACTCATCTATGATGCATATCATAACAACATCCATTGACATGTACGCTCGAGTATTCGATTCACTATTGTATTAGTTTATTCATATTTTGGTATCTACATCTATATCCATTTCAAATGAATACATGCATATACACATGTATTTTTATTTGTAAGTCACTCAATACACTTAAATTTAAGATAATTACTATATATTTCTACTAATTGTCGCATCAAATCCGACTAATTTCATATTAGTATCCATTTTAAGTATATTGTACTACATTTTTCATATTCATTAATATATGTATTTGTAACTATCTTTTATTATAAAATGGATATCAATAATGCAACAACAATATATGTATCCAGATTTAATCTTTTGCATTCTTTTGAATCAATGGGTGTAGAAACTTCCAATCGGATACCAAATGGGTACCTGCTATTCCACATGGATTTTTAGATGGGGAACGAGTCAGGGCATAGCGGGTACCTGACCCAGCACTTCCAAAAGGGTACCCATGAGTTTAGGGTCAAAATGTATGGGTCAAGGTGGGCACCTGCTTGACCCGGATATTTTGAACGCCCCTAGCTTATACCAATATCTATTAAAACCCGGTATAAAACACACAATATCCCATATGCCTTCCGACTAGGTAATACCGATATTGGTATTAGTAAACCGGTAAAGGGTATTGGGCTTCTTGTTTGTATAATTATTAACGGATGTATTGAAAAACATGGTATAATGTGTGTTCAGCTTCCAAGCTTGCTATTTAGTAATGGATTACATAAAAATATATATGCATTGTTGTGTTGTTAATTAGCTACTGAAATACATGATATGCACACTTGTATGCCCCAAGTTCAATGTGTTGTTACATACAAAAAATGATTGGAAAGATTGTGGAGAGGAAAGGATGAGTATGGAATAAAAGTTTATTTGGATTTAAGAAAGATGATAAAATGATAGCCATGATCGTGCAGACATTGGTAGATGAACTTGGATGAACCACGGATTAAGTCGCATGTTACATATATGAGCTACACTACAAGTGCAATTGATTTGAGAAGAAGGTACGTTACGAGACCATGGATACTAACTTCTCAGAAAGGATTCCCTTCTACAACGAGCATGTAATCATGTTGTATAAGGATAAGTTTGTAGAGTATTCAATTCTCGCATCTAGGGAACTGGGTAGAATCATAAACGAATAGTAGACGAATGGGTACTGTAGCACTCTGTAGCATTCTGGTTGTAGCGGGTTTTGTTTCTCCTGGTTTGGTTCCCCTTTTGTCTTAATTAAATAAAGTTTGGGACGGACACCACCGAGTGTTTCCCCCTATCTTTTAGACTTCAAAAAAAAAGAATCATAAACGTAAAAATCAACCATCTAGCCTGATTAGTCAGCTTAACTAGTCGAGTCGATGGGGTGTTCGACAAACCATTGATTACTCGGTCAATAGTCGGTCAACCAACTAGTGGTCAGTCAACTAGTTGGTTGATTGTTTTGATGGTCCTTTTTTGGCTTTTTCTTAACAAACTTAATCTAAGATGCTTAATGTTTGATTTGAAACCAGTTGTTTCTTTTATGATAGTATAAAAGATGCATCTATGTAAATATATAATAATATATGTATAATAAAAAAACCCAACCTGACTAAAGTTGAACCAAATCTGATTACTCGCCTACTCGCCTGATTAGCGAATAATTCTTAATCAGTGACCCAACCGAATGAATCGACTACCGACTTTTGCAAGCATGGGTATTACATAGACTTATAATCACCTAACTAATCAAGGATGGTTAGAAAAAATTATAATTAGTTGTTAGTTGTTGGTTTAACAACCTAAAATAACATGTAGATATATAAAGTTGTATGTTCAAGAATATACGAGAAATGATAGATGGTGAACCACAATACTTGATATGTCATGTTATAAGCTTTAGCTTTACTTTATACATGATGAGTTTGAATGTGTTATTGACCATACATATTGTGCTAAAGATACACTTATGCATAGGGTAAAGAAATGAAACTCCCACCAAACTGTGACTATCTTGTGTTGTTGATATTTGTTAACTCAATTGCTTCCACTCCTTTAATTTTTTCTATAAATTGTTAATTTCATCTATAAATTGTAAAATACGCTCACATTACATATCTTTTATCTTTATTGAGCAAATTAACTTGCTCTTTGGTAGTGGCCTAATTATGTTGCAAATATAAACTTGACAAGAAAAAAGCATTGGAAAGTTAAAGCTACATGTGAGGTGCCAAGTGTTGGTGGTGTTGTAATTATGTTTAGTTGTACACAGAACTTGTTTAAAGGCATGTAGTTGGCCGCACTTGTAATTATGTGGTCATACTTAGAAATGTTGAATACATTGTAGTTATTATTTTGGGTTCATTTATATGCATTGATTGTGCTTTCATTAAATCGAATAAGATATTGACTCTCAATGTGTAACACCCCTAGAAACATTCAAATAATATTATAATTGACCCATGTATGGAGAAAATAATAACATTGACATAATCATAATGCAAAGTAATATAATAAACTTGAACTTTTAGTAAGACTATTTTGTGTGTAATTATACATAGAAGACTACATCATGTGTTGATAGAATATAATAGATGATGCCTATGCTCATGGATCTTGAGAAAGAAAACCCCGATCAAAAGGAAAGGATAAAGAGGAGGTATAGATACAAGCTATGCTATGGAGCTTCAAACTCATGGAGATTACGGGTAGCGTTGTTACCAAAACATAAAGGCTTGATATGAGAATTTTAGAGGAAACGAAGATCCAAGGCAAGTTAAAGAGGTGGTTCAGAGGTATTGAGAAGATCCTCCACAATCATGAGATCTCAACCGAGTATTTACTATTTGTCGTATACCAGGGGGCGTCGAAGGGAGAAACGGCGAGAGAAAAAAGGGGGGTGGCGGGCGGGTAGGGTTAGGGTTTGGTAGGGTACGAGAACTCCGGTCTAGGACCGTGGCTCTGATACCATGTTGAGGGAAAAGAATTCATTGCATTACGAGAGACCCTAGGGTTCTCTTATATAGGAGAGGAACCTATTGGGCAAACTACAAGAAGAAGAAGAAGAAAGAAATAGAAAATAAGAAACAATAATAAAGGTAACTAATATCTCAACAGTTGCTCGTTCTAGAAGTCCGCTAAAATTGTGGTCATTGCCTCTACATTTATTGCACCACACCAATTCTCCATGAGATTCTACCACTCATCATTTTTCCTTTCTCTACCCACGAACCTAATTGCACTCCTCTCTTTGTTCATTGCATCCACAAAATCGCAACTACATCCATAAGTATCAAGGCAAGGCTTTGAAGTCGTTCCCATGATTGAACAATTGCGATTTCTTCAAGTTAATAATCAAAAAGAAAGATATTCAAATGAAAGAGGTCACATTATATGTGTATGTTGAAGGAACCTCTGGACCGATATGTAAACAAGCATAAAAATTATTTAAAATAACATTACAACTTGGAAAGTTGACAAGGAGAATGCCTTGGAATCTATAAAAGGAGCACTAAAAGGGCTCAAAGAAAATTTACCAAAAAAGACCTCGACTATTAGAAATCTACCAACAACGAACCCCAAATATCTACCTACACACGCCGCTAGTTTTTATCCATCCCAGAGTGATGTTAACATCGCTGACAACAGTCATTCCCATAACAGATCACATGTATAGCATATGACATACATCGAACAACATAACCAAAGTCAATGCCCCCCAAACCAGGACGAGTTCCTATTGCGATGGAGCGGTGGTGGAGAGTTCGAAGTAAGGGAGAGCAAGGGGGTTCATCGCAGCCGGGAAGTTCATCGCTGAGGGGGGCTTCGCCGCTGCGTGGTGGGGAGGACTCTGGCTCTTCGGGTCACGAGGGAGTGGGATCCTTTGTTGCGGAGGGGCGCGCCCGCGTATGGAAGGACATATCGATATCGATATCGTTTCGATATCGTGTCGATATCGATATATCGACGATATATCGCCGATATATCGCCGATATATCGCTATATCTAGGAATCTTTCTGAAGAAAATGTCTGAAATCGGATATATCGATATATCGATTTCGATATCGATATCGTGTCGATATCGATATATCGGCGATATATCGCCGATATATCGAGATACGGCCTTCCATTCTTGGAGGGACGGGTCTCAGAGAAAGATGGCAGTGGCTTGCTCGCTGGGGGTCGGTGTGTCGAATTTGGGAAAGGGAAGAGGGAGGTTTGCAGGGAGAAGGGGGTTGCGGGCTGGCGTTGGCGGCGCGGTGCTTGGGGCTGAGAGTGGCGAGGAGTAGGTGCATGTTTCCCACAAGAAGCCGGAGAAAAGATGCTTCCGCTGTGGGGTTCGGGGCCACGTCGCGTCGTTTTGTCCTGTCCCTCCGAGGTGTTTTTCCGGCGTGCCACATGCAGGTTTGGTTCCGATCGTCGTGTCGTTGGTGCCACAGTGCATAGCTATGAAGGACAATCCGTGCAACATTTATCCGTTACGGTCGATGGTCGCCGGGGACGTCATTGTTACGCAGCAGTGGTAACGGGTGGTGCGAAGGTTGCAGGTGATATGAAGGGTGGCATGCAGGTTGGGGAGACCCATGCAGTGACTGGTTATGTGTTGCGAAGCTACATCTCTGTTGAAGCTCTGAAGGCCCACCTGTTTGGATTTCTTGGCTCGCGGTTTATGGGAGACGTGGTGTCTCTTGATCTTCGTCGATGTTGTGTTCGTAGCCTCTCTTCGGTGCAGAGAGAGCGCCTACTCCTGAATGACGGAGTGGACGATGTTATTTGATGACCTCTACATTTTGCGGATGGTGCGGTTACGGAAGTGGAGGTTTGCGTTGCCAAGGTGCGTGGTGTTCCTTTCTTGCCCCGGTCGGTTCACTGCTTGGGCCGGGCCCTCCGGCGGTGGGGTACGGTTCTCGCGGTGATTGAGGATGGGTTGACACCCGGCTCAGATCTGGATATCACGCTAGTGCTGATGGAGTGCAGCAAGGCGTTGTTGGCTGTTTCCGATGACTCGGTCTTCTTCGCGTCCTTGGATGTTGGACGTTTCAGCTTCAGGGTGGAGGTGCAGGTCGTCGAGCCCCCTCCTCCGCCGGAGGTTCCGATGCTGTCCGATGTCGCTTCGCCTTCTGCGCTGGCGGTGGGGCTTCCGAGGGGCACGTTGCATGGTTCGAGACGCGAGGACGATTCGGTGCGACCTTTGGGTGTCTCTCCTCGGGTTGTGTGCCTTGTCAACCAAAACTTCTCTTTGTCTGCTGAGGTGGCAAGCTTGGTGCCCTCTCTCTCTCCACCGCATGTCTCTCTGGTTTCAGGTCCTAGGCTCATGCCTGATCGCGCGGATCCTTTGGTGGGTCGGCCCTAGGGGGTTTCAAGCCCATTTACCGCTTTTTTGTCAAACGATGTGGGCATCGCGGAGTCCCTGCCTAATCAGTTTTTCTTAAGCGTGATGGGCCTCTTTGAACCGACGCCATGCCTGACCCGTTCGTCAACGAGTGGGTGGGTGCATCCTCTTCGTGGGTCCTGGAGCACGGCTGCAGATATCCCTCTCGAGCCGCCACACTACATCAGTGTCCATGTATCATCTGGTGGGGGTTCTTCGCACAATTCCACATCGTCTTCCGATGGTACTTGTTCGGTTGTGGCCGGCGTTCTGGATGGGCAATCTCGAGGCGCTTTACCTTCTACTACTTCACTCTTGGCTTGCCCTACGGTGGGTGGTGCTCATCCTGATGAAGGGGCTGCTGACAAAAGATCTGGTAAGAGATACAGACGCAGGCAGAGGTCTAGGCCTCGACTCACCGAGCCATAGCCGTGCTCGGCCCTAAAGACGACCATTACCGAGGCCTCTGGGGTAATCCGCATTCAGGGACCGTACCCATGTTCTAAATGAAGGTTCTCTCATGGAACGTTCGGGGGCTCGGGGAGCTGGACAAGAGGAGGATCCTTGGTTCGCGCTTCATTGAGTGTAGTTGTGATGTGGTAGTGCTGCAGGAGACGAAGCTTCAATCCGACTCTGACGTTGTTTGGAAATCTTTTGGCGCCGGAGGAATTGATGAGTTCAGAGCTCTGGATGCTGTAGGCGCTTCTGGAGGGATTCTTGTGGCGTGGAGATCATCGGCCTTGGCGTTTAGCTCGGTGTTGCGCGGGAGACACGCCCTCTCTGTTCTCTTGGTATGTGTTGATTCCTCTACACCCCTGACGGTCTCGTGTGTTTACGGCCCTTGTAATCATATTCTGCGAAGGGAGCTGTGGGAGGACCTGCATGAGGAGAATATGGCTTTCGCGGGTATCCCATGGCTCATAGGGGGGGATTTCAATGTTACTCTTTGAACAACGGACAGACCACGATTCAGGGGTGGCCAGGACCCGGGTTCGGATGATTTCGCGGACGCTATTGACTCGTTGGCCCTGGAGGTTATGGATGCGGGGGATTCGGCTTCCACCTGAAGGAGCTCCAACTCTCGCTCTCAAATTGACAGATTTTTGGCTTCGGCCGAGCTCCTAGATTGCTTCGCGCTCTCCTCTATGATGACACGCCCGAGAGCCTTGTCTAACTACATACCAATTCTTTGGGACTCCGATGAGCCCCTCCAGGTGAGGGGTCTCTTTAGATATGAGAAAAGCTGAATGCTGGAGGAAAATTTTAGAGAGATGGTGGTTTCGCACTGGTCCAACTTGGAGGTATATGGATCGGTTGCGTCTAAGTTTGTGCAGAAGCTGAGATCCTTGCGCACGAGGTTGAGCTCCTTCAAGAAGGACTCCAGGGCTGTCAGATGTGCTACCAGGCTGGAAGCTGAGGAGATGGTTAGTAGACTTAATGCTCATGAGGATATTAGGGAGCTATCGGGGGATGAACTGGCCACTCGCTCGCTTGCTCAAAAAATAATCGCGACTGAGGACCTTAAGCGAGTCACTGAATGGAGACAAAGGTCGAGAAATAATTGGCTAAGGGAGGGGGACGCTAACACAGTGTTTTTCCATCGCATTGCCAGCAGGAGGCGTCGATCAAATGCTTTGAGGTCGATTACGGTGAATGGTGTGCGTGTGGATGGTGACAGAGAAATGGCGAAGGCGATTGTCGATCACTTTAGGGAATTATCGGCGAGGACAATACCCAGGCTTTGGAGGTGGACGGGGCTTGGGGCTCCTTCTTTGTCGTCCTCTTTGTGTGCTGAGTTGACGCAGGGTGTCTCCTTGGAGGAAGTGAAGGGCGTTGTATGGAGCTTGAATGTGGATGGGGCTCCGGGCCCTGATGGCTTCCCGGTTGCTTTCTACAGAGATTTTTGGGACCTCATGGGAAACAAGGTTCTGGACGTCATCGAGTTTCGTGACAGCAATGATGGTTTCGAGAGGATAAATAAGTCACTGCTCGTTCTCATTCCAAAGTCCACGGCGGCAGAACGCATTGAGGACTTCCGCCACATTGCTCTCTCCAACGCCCTCTACTTGATTGTGGCGAAAGTGTTCGCTGTGCGGTTCAGCCGTGTTCTTGAGACTTTTATTTCCCTGCTCCTGTCAGCTTTTATCTAGGGAAGGCAAATTTCGGACTGTCTTATTCTTCAATCGGAAATCATTGCGGACTGGAAGAGAAGGGACAAACAAGGTGTTTTATGGAAAGTGGATTTTGCAAAAGCTTATGATAGTTTAGATTGGAAGTTCCTTTGGTCGGTCTTGCGGAGGAGAGGATTCTCGGATTTGTGGATCTCTTGGATGAAACGATGTGTTACGACGTCTTCTTTTTCGGTCATGGTGAATGGCCGCCCGGAGGGTGGCTTCTTCCAGCCGCGTAGGGGCGTGCGCCAAGGCTGCCCCTTGCTCCCCTGTTGTTTGTCATTGTCGCGGACGTCCTGACGCATGTTGTGTACCGTGTGATTGATCGCGGTTTCTCGATCGGGTACTCGAGGGATGGCTTGTTGATCCCGCTATTGCAATACGCAGACGATACTATCTTCTTCGTCGAGGGGGCGCTGAGGAGGCTTCCGACATGTCCGTGGCCCTTGGGACTCTTCAAGAATGCTGATAAGTCAAAGGTCATCCCGTTCGATTTATCTGAGGAAGAGGATGTTGCTTGTGGGCAAGCTTTAGGATTGGAATGCAGCTCCCTTCCAATTGACTACCTTGGGATGGCTTTGACGGTGGGAGAAACGAAGTTGCGAGATTGGCTCAAGATTGTTGAGAAGCTAGAAGCGGGACTCTCGGGCTGGAAGTCAGCCATTCTCTCCAAAGGGGGGCGATTGGTCCTCTTAAAGGCGGTACTTTCATCCATCCATGTTTTCTTCTTGTCCAATCGTCGCCTGCCGAAGGGGATTCGTAGCCGTCTTGAGAAGCTAATATGTAGGTTCTTATGGGGCAAGCATGGGGGTGAACCGGGGGGGATTCACCTTGTTGAGTGGGAAACAGTCACGCTCCCTAAAAAGGCAGGGGCCTGGGGGTCCGGAGGCTGGATCAAATGAACGAGGCTTTGCTTCTTAAATGGGCGAGCAGAGTGTGGGGCCCTGGGGAGGATTTCTGCTGCAACTATCTGCGCAAAATCTACAGCGTCGGTGGTGCACCGCCAAGTCCTGATGCTCGTGTGGGGTCTCCCACACCGTTCTGGAAGGGGATGGTCGAGGTCTTCAGTCGGCATCTCTCTCAGTTTAGGCCGGTGCTTGGCAATGGCGAATCTTTCGCCTTCTGGATTGACGATTGGACGGGAGGGGAGCGTTGTGCACGTGGTTCCCTCGCCTTTATGCTCTAGCGGCTGATAAGAATGCGTTGGTTGCGTCTTGTTGGTCGGATGGTAACTGGCTCCCCACCTTCTCCGCTAACTTCTCGGACCAGGGGCTCGAGGAGTTCCTTTCGCTGCTGGATTCTATCAAAGAGATGGGACGACCATCTATGGGAAGGGACCATTGGGGATGGCGTAAGGGCACATTCTCGGTTAGGAAGGCTTTGGGGCGATTTGAAGGCCTCCCCCGTCTCAGTCGGAGGTTTTGGTTCGGGAGTGCGCCTTCTTTTGGAGTCTGGGCCTCCCTGAGCGTATTGGCTTCTTCCTGTGGTTGTTCAGAAGGCAAAGATTGATGACGAGAGACCGTTGTGCTAGGCTTCTGGGCTCCGTCTCTGATAGATGCCTCTTGTGCGAGAAAGCGGTTAAGTCCCATGAACACTTGTTCTTCAAATGCCCTAAAATGATTCGGATGTGGGATGAGGCAAATTTGGTTTGGTTGTGCACGACGGACTTGGCCTCCTTTTGCGGCTTGCTGGTTGTCAATAGGAGCAGAGCTCGGCGGGAGCTTTTCCGACCCATTGCCATTCTCTGGGCACTGTGGCTTGGCAGAAATGCAGTCCTCTTTTCTGGGCAAAGATTCTACAAGGAAAATGTGGGGATACACTCCGTGAGGCTGGTAGATGAGTGGGATCTGTAGCTATTTGTCTTTGTTTCTGCTCCCCTTTGTCTTTCCCTGTTTTTCTTCTTTTAAATAAACATTGGGGTGAACACCATTGAGTGTATCCCCCTATTTTTTGCCTCAAAAAAAATGCCCCCCAAACCATGCAAACACCTCCATCAAGTAAGAAAACTGCCCTCATCGTGTGTTGACACTTGACTGCGCACCCTAAGGTTCGTTCGTGCTCCACCCTACTACAACATCTACACATGGAAGGTCGGCACAATAGTACGCCTTCCACGAATGAGCACCAAGTTTAATCATCCCTATTGTTGCAGCCAAAATTGTGACCTATAATACGTTGATCCACATTATTGCCTCCAACAATGTTACTTAGCCTTTGTGCCTCATTGCCTTGAATCCTCTCATCCCTCAACTATAGATAGGCAGTCCACCTATGCCGGTCGCATTTGTAGACAACGACCACAACTACTATAGTGTTGATCGCCCACCCAGTCTCAGCTGCATCCACCTTGACATCATCTCAGCATTGATTGCCCAGTTGATGAAACATCCCATGACTCCACAATGATGAAGGGGCCATTTCAACAAACCTAGTAGCTTCTTGGCACTAAAGGACCATCTATGAGCCCTCGCAGACACGGTTTACTGTGTGGTTTCCCATTGCTACAACTATCCTTATGCAGACAAAGTCCATTGCCAATGCCACCAAGGATGACAATTTAAAAGACATAAAACATAGACGAGGAGAGGACCCCTTATATGAGAAGCACGATGCATGGCATTAAAGGGTCGTATTGAGAAATTTGTAAAGAAACCCATCCTCCAATATTTTTTAAGAAAAGTTCAAAGATAGGAGAGCTTTAAATGTCATGAATAAGGGCTCAAAATGTTGCAATTGCATCTTAAAGTGCAAAAACATTTTTTGAAAGAAAAAATGGCTTTCACCATATAGGTGTATGCCCAAAAGTGCACAAACATTTAAAAAAGAATGCTGAGAAAGGGAAAGAAGGACAACACCTTATTCAAATTTGGCCTAAGGTGCACGAACCATCCTATGTAAGTGGTCTAGTACCAAGGATATTCCTCGCACTTCCAATCGACGTGATCTTCCTATTCCCATAAAACATGACTATTTGAAATGCTGGATAAAACTATGGCATGCATTGTATTTCCTCGACGGTGATCTGATATAGCTCGATTACAACTTATCAAGGGTTTGTACACATTATTGATCACGTGCGCACTCCCTATTTGTTTTTCAATCACGGATTCAACAGATTTCGAGTCGAGATCTCTTATGATGCGCATAATGATAATCTGAGATGAATCATTCGAAGTAAAGAGACTTGAGGCAAGCACACGTGCACGTGCGTGAGAGAGAGCTTGCACGACGGAGAGGAGCTAGTGGCGTCGAAGAGGGGCCGGCACCTGACGGTGGTGCCTCAGAAGAGAGAGATCGGTGTTGGCGGTGTCGACATGTACAGAGAAGGCCGATGATGACGCCTCGAGATTTATGTTGGCAGCGCACAGAGAGAGAGAGAGGCTGACAGTTGTGGCACCTCGTCACGAGATCCGTGCTGGCGATGTGCAGAGAGAGAGAGAGACCGATGGCAGCGACACCTCGAGAAGGGGCGGCTGGTGGAGGTCTAGGGTTTCTGGGGTACGAGAGCTTCAGCCTAAGACCGTCGCTCCGAAGGTTTGGATGGAGCGTTGGTGGAGAGCGAAGGCGAAAGGCGGGGAGACGTCGGGTGCAGATGGTGGTGTTCTCCCTGGTGGGGTTGACGCGAAGGGGAAGGGGGTGGTCTCCGGGGTCGCTGTTGGGTTTCCGCCGCGTAGGGAAGGTG
Source organism: Ottelia alismoides (assembly GCA_037367405.1). Lineage (NCBI taxonomy): Eukaryota > Viridiplantae > Streptophyta > Magnoliopsida > Alismatales > Hydrocharitaceae > Ottelia > Ottelia alismoides. Next base: position 1,428,393 of record JAZKJV010009057.1, on the reverse strand, counting down.
GCGAGGAGCGGAGGGAGGTGGAGGACGAGTGCGTGCAGGTCTCTCACAAGAAGCTTGGGAAGAGGTGCTTTCGGTGCGGTGAACTTGGTCATGTTGCTTCGTTCTGTCGTCTACCCGCTCGTTGTTATGCTTGTGGGAAGCCGGGTCATCGGCAAGCATCGGGTTGGCTCGCTCTTGGTTGCAGCACTCAACCTCCCGGGATGAAATCCCTCTCGACGAAACCGCGGAGCATGATGGCCTCGCGGTCGGTTTGCTCCAGTCCTGTTGATAGGAGGGGGTGCGATCATTCGATCAGGTGGTGGAGCCTCGCGTCATTTCGTCTGGCGATGGTCTGCATGGTGCGGGTGTCGAGGGGGTGGCGATGTTGCCACGGCAGGTGTGGACGTAGTTGGGGAAGATACGCCTTTGGTTGTTGGCATGCATGGAGAGGGTGTGCATGGGAAGGCGGTCCATGGGAAGGTGATGCATGGGAAGGCTGTGCATGGCGAGGTCAGGCGCGTTGCGGCTGTGGGGCTTGCCCGTCGGAGTTGCGTGGATTGGGATGCTGTCAGATCCCACCTTCTTGGCTTCCTGGCCCCCCTCTTTAATGGGGATATGCAAGTTCTAGATTCTTCTCGTTGTTGTGTTCGTGGCCTATCCCCGGAGCAACGGGAAAGGCTTATTTGGAATGGTGCTACCGAAGATGTGGTTTGGAGATTGGTTCGCGTTGCGGATGGTGCTTTCTCAGATACTGAGGTCTGTGTTGCGGAGCTTCGTGGTGTTCCCTTCCTCTCTAAGACTGTCCCATGCCTTTGCAAGACATTCCGACGATGGAGGGAAGTTTTGGCGATCGTGGATGATGGTCTCTCGCCGACTGCGGACTGGAGGGTTACTCGGGTCCTCATGGAGTGCAGCAAGGGCTTCCTCCGCAATGCTATTGGCAAGATTTTCTTCGGCTCCTTGAAAGTGGGCCGGTGGCGCTTTAAGGTGGAGCTATCGGTTGTCGCCTCGTCGCCGGCGCCGGTGACTGATCCTGATCGGGCGGCTTTGTTGGCCGGTCCGGTAGGCTCGGGGGATGGGGAAGTCGCCTCGTCTTCTGGCTGCCAGGTGGCGAGTTTCGGGGATATTCCGAAGCGTCGCCCTCCGTGCTCGACTCTTCTTGTCCCTTCGAGGTGCATCATCGGATGTTGTGCCTTTCGACTGCAAGAGACGGTTTCTTTGATTTGGGGGCGTCCAAGAAGGATTCGTTTCCTCATTCTCGACTGGTGTTGTCGGCTAGTGCATTGCATTTTCGCTTCGCGGGTGTCCAGTATCGGGTCGCGGAGCGCTGGGCGTTGGCGGGTCTCTCACTTTCGGATCATGGCCGAGGACGTGGGTGCCCGGTGCCTCGATTACCCTATCCGAGTCTCATTCGGAGTTGGCCCACCGGATTCAGATGGAGGAAGTGGGGTCACATTCGGACATGGAGGTTCTTTGCTCGACTCCGCTGGCTTCATCAGATGACCGATCCCCCTGCCCCCCCCCCCCTATTGTGGACCAGGGGGTTCGCCGGTGATGACTCCTTCTGGTTGCCCCTTGGGGGCTTTTTCGGACGACGTCGCAGCCACTGATGTGGGGGGCCTCTCAAACAGGCGCTCGAGGTAAAGATATCGGAGGCGTAACCGCTCTCAGCCGGGTACTTTGGTGAAGCATTCCTGTGCGACTCTGCGGGAAGCCGTGGCGGAGGTGGCTGGTCTCAGTGTCCTTGGGGGTAGCTCTGACGGTCTTTAATGAAGGTCCTCTCCTGGAACGTTAGGGGCCTTCGGGAGGCCGACAAGCGACGCTCTTTGGGCTCGCGACTCTCCGACTGGGGCTGTGATATTGCTTTTATTCAAGAAACGAAATTGAGGGGGGTGGACGATACGCTTTAGCGCTCTTTTGGTGCGGGTCCTCTGGACGAGTTCCGGGCGGTGGAGGCGGTTGAGTCGGCGGGGGGATTCTTGATTGCTTGGCGTTCTGCGGTATTCTCTTTCACCTCTATTCTGGCGGGAAGACATATGCTTTCGGTGGTGTTGACCCGGGTTGATTCTCTTGTGCCTATTGTTTTCTCATGTGTATATGCCCCAACTTGTCTCATTTTGAGGAAGGACCTGTGGGAGGATATGCATGAAGCGGCTACTACGTTCGTGGGGCTTCCTTGGCTCTTGGGGGGAGATTTTAATGTTACGCTGCACTCTTCGGATCGCTCCCGGGGCAGGGGTGGCCAGGACCCGGGGTCGCTTGATTTTGTTGAGATTCTGGATGAGCTTGTTCTGGAGGGCTTGGTGCCTCATGATATATCCTACACATGGAGGAATAATTCTACACGGTCTAGGATTGATCGGTTCTTGGCTTCTGGGAAGCTGTTGGAGGCCTTCCCTCTCTGCTCGGTGTCTTCTCGCCCCCGCTCCTTCTCTGACCACACTCCTATTATGTGGGAGTCTGGTGAGGGCCATCGGGCGCGGGGCCTCTTTCGCTACGAGAAATGCTGGCTTCAGGAGGCTAATTTCAAGGAGGTGGTGATGGACCAATGGGCTCAAGCTTCTTTTGTGGGGTCTGCGGCTCATAGACTTGAGCAGAAGCTTGTGTCGTTGCGGAAAGCTCTTGCGTTATTCAAGAAGGAGTCGAGGTTGGTGCGTGGTGCCGCCAGGGCGGCGGCGGAGGAAGTCATTGCGCTCCATGATCGGACGGAGAATGATAGGGACCTATTGCCAGAGGAACTTCATGAGCGACTCGCTGCACAAAATCAGGTTGCGGCGGAGGACAAGAAAAGGAACATTGAGTGGCGTCAGCGATCGCGTATGAAATGGATCAAAGAAGGTGACGCCAATACGGCTTTTTTTAACCATGTGGCTAGCAGCAGAAAGCGCGCTAACACGATTCGTTCTAATTCTATTAATGGTGATCATGTTTGTGGGGAGAGGGAGATGGGGATCGCCATTGTTGATCACTTCAAGCGCTTCTCGGCGAGTCGTTCCCCGCGCAGGTGGCGTTGGCTCGGTCTTGGGGCGCTTTCTTTGTCGGCCTCGGACTCTGGGGTCTTGACTCGCCCAATTTCTTTGGAGGAGGTAAAGGAGGTTGTGTGGGACTTAAACGTTGATGCCTCCCCGGGCCCGGATGGTTTTCCGGTGGCGTTTTATCGTGATTTTTGGGAGGTGGTGGCCAATGATGTTATGGAGGTGGTGTCTGAATTTTGCGTGGGGAACTCTGATTTTGATAGGATTAATAGGGCCAACATTGTCTTGATCCCTAAATCCACGGCGGCGCAATGTATCGAGGACTATCGTCCTATCTCCATCTTTAATGGTATTTATCTTATCATTGCTAAAATCCTAGCCAGACGGCTTGCTCGTGTTCTGGACTCACTTGTCTCTCCGGCCCAGGCGGCTTTCATTAGGGGCAGGCAGATTTCGGATTGCATCGCTGTGGCATCTGAGCCGGTCGCTGATTAGAAGAACGATCACAAGAAGGGGGTTCTTTGGAAGATTGACTTTGCGAAGGCGTACGACTGCCTGGAGTGGCGATTTTTGTGGTCGGTTTTGAAAAGGCGGGGATTCCCTGAGGTCTGGATTGCGTGGATGCATCGGTGTGTGACCACCGTATCCCTCTCTGTGTTGATCAATGGGCGGGCGGTCGGGGGCCTCTTCCAGCCGAGAAGGGGGGTGCGCCAAGGGTGTCCCCTCGATCCCCTCCTCTTTGTATTGGCTTCGGATATTCTGGCGCGTATGGTGGACCGTGTTATCAAGGCTGGGCTGTCAAATGGGTTTTCCAAGGGTGCCCTATGCGTGCCCCTAATACAATTCGCGGATGATACTATTTGCTTCATTGAGGGCGGCCCTTCTGAGGTCTCTGGTATGGCGATCACTCTTGACTTGTTCAGCGAATTATCGGGGTTGTTGATTAATGGCACTTAATCCAAGGTGATCCCCTTCGGGATGTCGCAGGAGGAGGCGGCAGAGTGCAGCGGGTTGTTGGGGTCTCCTCCAGGTGAGCTCCCTATCGATTGCCTTGGCTTGCCTCTGGTGGTGGGCCGGGTCAGGCTTCGGGATTGGCGCTTGATTGTTGAGCGAGTGGAATTGCGACTTGCCGGTTCGCGCGCCGCGCTGCTTTCTAGAGGGGGTCCTCTTGTCCTTCTCAAGGCGGTGCTTTCCTCTATTCTGATTTACTTCCTCTCGATTCGTCGCATGCCGAAGGGGATTCGTTTGCGACTTGAGCGTTGTATGCGCCGCTTCTTGTGGGGAAGGAAGGGGAGGGGGTAGGGGGTTGCATCTTGTGGCCTGGGAGGATGTTACTAAGGCCAAGCGGGATGGTGGCCTGGGTGTGCGGAGGCTGGAGGTTGTTAATGATGCTCTTTTACTTAAATGGGTGAGTAGAATTTGGGGTCAGGGTGATAACTTCTTCATTATTGTTCTCAGGGAGTTCCTGGGTGAAGCGATCTAGGGATGGTGCGGGGGGGTGAGATCGGTCGACATTCTCTGTTTTGTCGTAATGTGCTGGATGCCTTTGCTAGGAATGTTTCGCTCTTTAGGCCGGTGCTGGGGAAGGGGGATTCTTTTAAATTTTGGATTGACGATCGGTCGAGAAGAGGTTCTTTGATGGAGCGCTTTCCCCGTTTGTTTGCATTGGCGACTGACAAAGATGCTTCGGTTGCATAATGCTGATTGGATGGTTGCCGGTGTCCGCGTTTTCTCGTGAATTTCTCGGACCAGCGGCTTGATGATTTTGTTTCTCTTATGGACGCCATCTGTGACTCAGTTCGGCCGAATGAGGGTGTGGATCACTGGACCTGGAAGGACGGCACTTTTTCCTCAAGAAAGGCGTATCGGGCGTTGGCTCCGCCCCCTCCGGCCGGGGCCGATCTCCTTGTGCGCGATTGTTGGTTTTTCTGGAGTCTGAGGCTTCCTGAGCGCATCGGCGTCTTCCTCTGGCTTCTCCGCAGAAGGAGGTTGTTGACGCGCGATCGCTGTGCTAGATTCTTGGTTAACGTCGATACTAATTGTGTCCTTTGTGATTCGGAGGTGGAAACTATTGATCACTTATTCTTCGGCTGCCACATGCTCCGAGGGATATGGGATGATCTGGCTTGGGCGAGATCGGATGACCTGTCTGCTTTTTGCGAGATATTATTGTGCAACAGGAACAGGGTTAGGAGGGAAATCTTGGCCCCGATTGCAAGGTTGTGGTCCATATGGCTGGGAAGGAATGAGGCTCTTTTCTCAGGCCAACGGTTCTACCGGGATAATGTTCTTATTCATTGTTCGCGCCTTCTGGATGACTGGTGTGCGGTGTAGGCTGCGGGTTTTGTTATTGGGGGGGTGGTGGTGTACTGTGGTTTATTCGATTTCTCTGACGGGTGTAGTATTGTTTTTTTTTCTCATTCTTCACCTTCTTTGTAATATTCTTTTCTTTTTTATTTAATATATTGGGGCGAACACCGTTGAGTGTCTCCCCCTTTTTTGAGCCTCAAAATAAAAGACCGCCGCTCCGATACCATGTTGGAAAAAATATGAGACATGTTTACATTGAACCCTAGGCTCTCTTATATAGAGAAGAGAGCTATGGGTAAATTACATAAGACTGATAAAAGAAATTAGAATAGAGAAAAGACTACGGTAGCATAAATATATCTCTACCATTAATAATTTTCGAATGATGATTTATAAATTTTTTGGAGTTATAATTGTACCTATCAGAATCCATGAATAGGTTTGTGTTGGGAAAAGAGTCTTCGATAAACCATTCAGAAAAACCCTAGGCTCTCTTATATAGGAAGAGACCTTAAGGGTAAATTACAGAGACGTCTATATAAGATAAAGAAATAACAACAAGATACATAAAGTGATAACAAAACTAGAAACTATCTCTATATTCCCCCTCAAGGTGGAGCATAGATGTCTATCATGCTCAGCTTGGATGAACATCTCTGAAAAGGTCCTCTGAGCAGTGGCTTGGTGAATACATCTGCAGTCTGATCTCCTGAGCTCACATGTGCAGTAGATATCAATCCTCTCTGGATCAAGTCCCTAGTGTAATGGCAGTCAACTTCAATATGCTTGGTCCTCTCATAGAAAGCTGGATTGTTGGCAATGAACAATGCTGCCTGATTGTCACACTGAAGCTTCATAGGTAGAGACACAGCTACATGTAGATTTTCTAGTACGGAACGAACCCACATCATTTCCGTGCTGGCTTGAGCCATGGCCCTATATTCGGATTCGGCACTGGACCTTGTCACAACAGTTTGTTTCTTGCTTTTCCAAGAAACCAGAGAGCCTCCAACAAACACTGCGAACCCTGAGGTTGATTTTCGATCCTTAGGGCATCCTGCATAATCTGCGTCTGCACACGCTGAGATGGATAAGTCTGTGCCCTTTCTGAATAGCAGCCCTGACCCTGGAGAAGACTTCAGATACCTCAGTATCATGTGTATAGCATCCATGTGAACCTGTCTTGGCTGCTCCATAAATTGACTCACCCTGCTAACTGCAAATGCAATGTCTGGACGAGTTATGGTAATGTAGATGAGTTTTCCCACCATTTCTCTATATCTCCTCTTATCTACTTCATCAGTATCACCATCATACAACTTCATGCTAGGGTCCATGGGGATACTTGATGCTTTGCATCCATCCATGCCAGTCTCAATCAGGAAGTCTGTAATGTACTTCCGTTATGCCATCACCAAGCCATGTGCATTCCTTGCAAATTTCAACCCCAGAAAATATCTTAGGGTTCCAAGATCCTTTGTAACGAACTGACGGCCTAGGAATGCCTTCGCCCTCTCTATGCCCTGAACATCGTCTCCTGTAACAAGAATATCATCCATATAGACCATAATGACAACCGTACCTGCCGATGACTTCTGGACAAACAACGAGTGATCAGCATTTGACCTCTTGAATCCCTGTTGCTCAATTAGGTTGGACAGCTTCTGGAACCATGCTCTCGGACTCTGTTTGAGGCCATATATCGCCTTGTGAAGTCTACAGACTATCTGTTTCTCCCCCTCAGCAGTAAACCCAAGTGGCTGTTGCATGTAGACTTCCTCCTGTAAGTCCCCGTACAGAAAGGCATTCTTGACATCTAGTTGAGAAATGCTCCGATCACGGACCACAGCAACAAATAGGAGAATACGGAGGGTCGAGTGTCTCGTCACTGGAGAGAATGTATCCATGTAATCCACGCCATAGGTTTGTGTAAACCCACGGGGGACCAAGCGTGCTTTGTACCTATCCAGCGTGCCATCTGCATGATATTTGACTGTGAAGACCCATTTACAGCTCACAACGGATGCATCAGGAGGTGCAGGAACCAAAGACCATGTGCCACGGGACTGCAAGGCCCTCATCTCTTCTTCCATAGCTAATCTCCAGCAATCATTCTTCAAGGCTTCCTGGTATGTTCGTGATATATCCACGGAAGACAAGGCTGTGGCAAACTTCTGAAAATCACCTGTGAGCCAGTGGAAGGAAACCTGTGAAGCAAATGGATAGGATACACAGTGCCTCCTCTGCTTCCGAATAGCAATCGGAACATCAAGATCATCGTCTGTGTCTTCCTGTACTGAGGAATCCTGCATGTGTACCAAACCTGACCCGTCAGTAGTAATGCCATTTGAACATACCTAAGGCGTGATGATTGGTTGGTCTGTAGTCTAAGCAGGACCTGACCGACGCGTATAGTATTTAGGCAACGGTGATATGGTAGGCCGTGGAATGGGTGGAGGTGGAGGTGGTGGTGGTGGTGGTGGTGCTGGCATGGGAACAGGCACAGGGGACGACTCAAGCGAACTCCATGTAGGTGGTGGAGGAACATAGATATCATCAGTGGTATTGGATGGTACCATTCTGTCACCGGCAGGAGAGAAATACGTAGCCGATTCAAAGAAAGTGACATCAGCACTCACGAAGTACCTGTTGGTTGTAGGATCATAACACCGGTATCCCTTCTGGGTTCTGGAATAACCAACAAAGACACACTTGACTGCTCTAGGAGAGAGCTTGTCAAGTCCAGGAGATAGACGATGAACGAACGCCACAGTACCAAAGACACGTGGAGTCAGTGAGAATAGCTCCTTGTCTGGAAAAATAAGAGAGATGGGTATCTTCTCACCAAGGACTGAGGATGGCATTCGATTGACCAGATAACATGCAGTAAGGACAGCATCGCCCCAGAATGAAATAGGAGCACAACTCTGAATCAACAGGGTTCGAGTAATATCCAAGAGATGGCGATGCTTTCTTTCCGCCACACCATTTTGTTGGGATGTATAGGCACAAGTGGTTTGGTGAATAATACCCTTTGATGAAAGAAATTGAGAAAGAGAGCGTGTACAAAATTCCAAGGCATTATCCGTCCGAACATATTTGACTGAGGAAGAGAAAACATTCTGCACTTCATTAATCAAATTCTTGATCACATCTCCTGCTTCAGATTTTTTCTTCAAAAGAAAGACCCATGACACACGAGAAAAATCATCCACTACCACAAGATAAAACCTGTCATGGTTCGGAAATGCGGTCCATGCGGCCGCATATGCGGCCGCATATGCGTATTCGGTCACTTGACCGAAGCGCATATGCCATATGCGGCAATATGCGGTCAAAACGCATATGCGGTCCGCATATGCGGGATATGCGGCCGCATATCTGGTAGGATTCATGTTAATCCGTGGCATGTTGATGACACATTAACTTGATTTTTTTTTTCCAAACTCTTATATCATCATTTACATTGATGCATCTTTTCATTATTCCCGTATATGTTGCATTTGGGAATATAATCTAGGGTATTTTTACTCATATCCATTTTCTTCATTGTTCTCAACACTTATTATTGAATTGTTTACTACTTTTTGAAGTTCCTATCTAATGACATTCTATCTAATTCTTTAATAAAACATGAAATAATTGACTAACAGTTTGCCACTTTACATTTTTGTGCTTCTAATAAATTTTATATGAAAGTACAATTTTCCCTTATATTTTGTGTCAACGGGTTTTATCCAAATTTTGGGTGTATTATTTGTATACCTATGATTATTTTTAGCTTTTGTTATATATAGGATCTAATATATATTAAAAATTTTCTTATAGAATTCATGTGTTCCCTGTTGAATCCAAATTTGTATATGTATATATATGCATTAAATTCAAAATACGCACTAAAAAATAATCAATTTATAATATCATGCTTATATATATCTTATTAATTATATTATCTTATTTGAAAATTTTGATTTTGTTAGATCATCAACTTTTTTATATAATCACATTTTATTATTTATTTTATAATATTTTAAATTAAAATATTATAAACCGCATAAACCGCATATACTTCCGTATACTCCTCCGCATATCCGCTTACTCGCTTTAGCCCGCATGACCGAACGAATACCGCATACCGCATTTCTGAACCTTGAAACCTGTGCCCCTGATGATCGGGAACACGACTCCGACCCCATATATCTATATGTAACAACTCAAATGGGGAGCTATTGCTCCGACTCTGACGACATGGAAAGCTCGACATATGATGCTTTCCCAACTGACATGCTTCACAGCGAAAAGACGAACTAGGAGAGATCTGGGGCAGAAGATGGCGCATTTTCTGGAGCGGAAGGTGACCAAACCGGAGATGCCAGATGTATGGAGAGACTGGTCCAGCAGAATGAGAGGAGACGCCAGCATAGGAATCCCGAACCAGCCGATATAGACCATTCTGCTCAGAGCCACAGCCAATCACCTTGCCCGTGAGTATGTCCTGAAAAATGAGAGAAGACGGGTCAGATATAGCACGACAATTCAAATTCTTCGTAATCTGACTAATAGATAGCAAATTCATTGAGAACTCAGGAGCATGTAGAACGTTCTGTAGCTGCATAGTGGAGGATAGGAAGACCTCCCCCTGTCCAACAAGGGATGAATGGGTACCATCTGCTATCTGCACTGAACGGCCGGGAGGAATATCCCTGTAGGCATGTAATCTACCTCTATCTCGGCAGAGATGATGTGTGGCTCCGGAATCTATAACCCAGTCAGATATATCATGAGATGGTGTGAGTGCAGTTGATCAACCTGAGGTACTAGCAGCGGCTGATGAACTGGCAGAGGCTGTGGCAGCAATATCTGAAGAACCACCGGACGAATCACCAGATGAATGTGGCATAATATCACGGAGGCGGGCCACAAGTTCGTCAAATCGATTATCTGCAGTAGACGATAACGGAGACTGTGAATGCTCTGCAACACGTGCTGATGCTGGGAACCCATGCTTAGAATAGCATGTCTCCTCCGAGTGTCCAGTTCAGTGACAATAGGAGCACATCTGACTAAAGCGGCCACCCCTTCCCTGGGGTCCACGGCCACGTCCACGACCACGACCAGAAGGCGGTCCACCTCTCCCACGCGAGGCTGCCATCGCTGATGGGGGTGGGGTAGAAGAGCTGGAGGAAACTGGAATGCGACTGAGCCTTCTGTAAACATCCTCCACTGGAGGAATAACTGCATCCGCTAGGATCTGGAACCGGGCGGCATCATACTCAGGATCAAGAGCCGCAAGTAGAACACCCACCATGGTGGCGTTCCAAAACGTCTTCTGCTGTTCAAGAGTAGTAGTGAGAGGAATGGTACTGTATAACTTCTCGAACATCCCTCTTAGGGATGTGTATAGAGAATGGAGAGGTCTGCCGCTCTGCTTCATCGTGAAAATGTCATGCTGAAGCTGCAACATCTTTGTCTCATTTCGCACATGCTAATATGTAGCGGCAAGAATGTCCCATATTGCCTTAGCAGTGGGCTGATGGAGTACGTCGTTAGCAATCTCCATCGTCAATGTACCAGACAACCAGACCTTTGCGTAGGCGTCATCAGCCTCCCATGAGGCATAGATACATGTCTTCTCTGCAGGCTCATCCTCGGTAAGAATGTGCTTCTTACCATTAGACTTCATGAGGCTCATGAACTGCATAGCCCAGAGCTCATAGTTAGACCCGTCCATCTTCACTATTGGCACAGGACCTTTGAATGCGCCGATGGAGGGTAAATCGACTTTCGATTCTGACATAATACTGCTTGGAGAAGAACAAGGGTATATAGACACGGTGATGAATGTCTACACCAACTGCATCGGATTTGGGTGCGTATGTAGACGTTTACGCGCTCAAATCCATATATCGGATGAAGAGAGGACTAGGGCACGCCTCACAGAAGGCTTACAGCCCTTGAAGCGGCTAGCGGGTGCCGCCTGGGGGCTGCTGATCGGCTGCGCGGTAGGGCTGGGGGCCTAAGGCGGCAGGTGGGACCGCCAGGGCTGGGGGCCGCCTGGGGGCCTAAGGCAGCATATGGGACCGCCGTAGCTGGGCTGGGGGCCGCCTGGGGGCCAAAGGCGGCATGTGGGACCGCATGGTGGCCTTCGACGGTGGGCTGAGGCCGCTGGCGGTGGGCTGGGGCCGCTGGCGGTGGGCTGGGAGCAAGACCTAGGGCGGCGCGGAAGCCCTAGATCAGAGCCGGAGAGAGAGGCGGCGGCGTGAGAGACGCCGAGGAGAGGGCGGCGGGTGGGGAAGGGGGTGGCGGGTGTGGAGAGCCCTAGGGCGGCTCTGATACCATGTTGGGAAAAGAGTCTTCGATAAACCATTCAGGAAAACCCTAGGCTCTCTTATATAGGGAGAGACCTTAAGGGTAAATTACAGAGACGTCTATATAAGATAAAGAAATAACAACAAGATACATAAAGTGATAACAAAACTAGAAACTATCTCTATAGGTTTGGACTTTTTTAGTAGTTATAATTTTCAAATAATGACTTTTAAATTTTGATATGTTTAAAGTTTAATCATATCAGAACCCACTTAATGGTCTAGTGGTAGTACAGTGTGTCTACCACACACAAATCCCACTCTTGCAGGGGTTGCGTTAGGTAGTCGACGGCCAGCGTAAAAAATAGTCGAATCTTTCAACATGGATTTGAGCAAGAATCCATGTAGCCGACCCTACTTATAGTGGGAGAAGGCTTAGCACATTTTTTAAAGTTTAATCCTATCCAAATCAATCCCTAAGACTCTCCATCCACTACAATTTATAGATAAAATATTTGGTAATTTGAAAATGGCGACAAAATTAGTTTCATTTATTTTGAGAGAGCAACTCTGAGATGATGTTACATTTACGTGATAACATCAACCAGCTCTCAGATGAGAAAGATGGAAAGATGGATCCTGAACTTCCAGATTTACTTAGATGAATCTTCTCCAGCAATCTACAGTGCATAAGATTGGAAAATGTTGATTATATATTGTAAGTAACGTGACACCAATATACCAAGAAGATGAAAGAAAAACCACCAATCTCATAAGTTTAGGGTTTAATAACTCAATCAAGAAGAAAAAAAGAAACAAGAAAGTATTAATATGACAAGAGAACTATTTACTCCAGCAGTCCGAGTTATCAAAATCAATCGTGTCATGAAATAAATAAACAAAAATGACTTTAAGCTAAAGAACCGAATGATGAAGCATCATCCACTTCAAGGGGCTGTGTTCCTGCTTGTATATAAGAATATAACAATATTGATTCTGTTAAAACTAGCAACGATTAAATCTAACAGAACTGGTCATCGAATTGCTGAAAAAAAATACAAAACCCTTGATAGAAAAATACAGATGCATTATAGCCAGTAAACAAGTTTACTGACCTAGCGTACAGACAGGACATATATGCATGTCAAATAGCCCAGAGTAGTCACTCGTTGCAACCTACAAAAATTGAATTAAAAAATTTTGAGTGATGTGTGCACCTACAGTAATTAGAAAAAAAATCAACAATTAAGGTAGATTTACTCAACCAATTCATTCCAAAGAAAAAAATGAGGTAATGCAAAATAAGTATTTAAAAGTTAGTGCAACACAAAATGGAAAATGTTCCAGCCACAAAATTATTAGAGCAAGAACCACAAACTCACCAAGAAAGGATATGGCGTTCCAAAGCCTCATGACTTTGCATACTTCTCGACATAACCCTGAAAAGAAATCATATAAAAAGGAGCACTAGCAATAAATAAGAAGATATTAATAGTCCTGATTTATAAAAGACAATCGTAAAAAAAATATTTTGATTAGAATTTGTGTATTTACCTCTACAAGTTTTACCAGCTTTGGACGATTTGAAAAAAAATATTGATTTGTAGACTCGTTGCCGCTTGGAATTTGATGCGGTTGTAAAGCACCACAGACCTTCTCAACAGCTTTTTTCACTATTAATTTATGGGTGTCCTTACTCAAATGACCACCGAGCCATGATGGCTTTAGCAAATCTTTGACAAAATCAGCTATAGCTCCACGAAAAACTTTCATTGATTTTGATTCCTTATAGTGGCTGCTTCTATCTTCCTGAACTTTAAGATTTCTCTCAGGCAGATCCTTTTTGATATTTGACAGATCAGAAGCATAACCTGGACTGTTCTTTAGTCCCTCAAATATGGAGCTTTTGTGTCCACGATCTGTTGTATCAAGACCAGACTCAGTGCCTATAGAAATACCATGTCCTTTCCCCTGAACAATGTCAGCTCTTGTTTCATGAGATATACGAAAGGAGCCACCTAATTTAAAATCTTTATAACCTGGACTGGCATTTTCTCTAGGTACAGAATCAAGGTTGCCCAGTCCAGGTGTGTCGATACTTCCTTTTGCAGGTTCGATGCTATCAATAAGTGGATCATATTGGTCACTTGCAGATAACAAAGGAGGTGCCACAGGACAGATGGAGGATCGAAAAGGAACAGATGGTTCCCAAACACTAGCAACCGTTTGCTTTTTGTCTCCCGACAGTGCAGATTTATGATTTGCTGCCAGGTGACTAGGTAAGGCACCACGGGTCAATGATGCATTAGACTGGTAACCTCTATAAAAGCAAAAGTTGCAGAAAATTTAACAAATATATTTAAACTCTGAAACAAGACTACACGTGCACATACTTACGATGTGACATCTGAAGAGTATGAATTGGCAGACTCGAAATGGCTGGGAAGTTTTCTCATGCTGAGGTCCCAATCATGGCTATTATAGGAAGGATCGAACTTCCGCATGCCAACTGAAGAGCTGGTTGAAGAGTATAATTGTGCAGGAGATGAAGAAAACCCCGAAACAGTCGTACGAACTGACGCTTCATTCAGAAAATCTACCTTGGCTTCATTTCCTATTATCCTCTCCCTTTTCCAGATATCACTGAACTATCCTCCTGGGCGATATGGGACATCAGGGGCCTTTCTTCACCATACGCTCGAATAAGTGCTCTATGTAGTAGGTTTGATGAAGACACATCTGCATTTAAAATACAAAGACAAATAATAGAATGCACAAGTACTTATGTGGGTAAATTAGGATAAGGGACTATAAAAAAGCTTGTAGTAGTTGATTGGCCTACAAAAAGCACTCTAGCCCATAGCTTACCTGGACCATCCAAGCATTCCCTTCCCAGAGGACGTCCACTTTCAGCATTTTGAGAATGGTCTTTCTGATGAAAGAACCGGCAAGAGCTTCCTTTTATACACCAGCCTTTGGCATAGAAATCACATATCATTGAAGGTCTCTTGTTACTTGTATCAAGAGTAAAATCTGCAGATGGCCTTCTTGACCTTGGCAAAAGTGAATTGCAAAAAAAAAAGTGGTTATACTTGTCAGGACCTGGATGACTCATCAGTAACTAAGAAAAAGGTACAGTAACCAAAAAAATAAAGGATAGCGCACCTTACAAGATTTGATCTTGCATGATTTTCTGATATATCAGCTTTCCCTGATACGGGAGATTTTCTATCAATAAGACCTGCAACAGAGACTGATTCCAGAACAGATCTTACATGGTTTCCTGGGTATTCCGTTTGCATAGATACATGGTGTTTTCCGTGATCTAACTCTGCAATAGAATCAGCATCAAAATCTGATCTTACAAAACTTCCCAAGTGATCCATTTTTCCCAATGCTAGGGATTCTCTACCATCCGACTCCAGAAGAGAAGTTGCAAGTGCATCAAACGCAGGTTTTGCATGATCACCCAGGTGATCTGTTTCTTTTAAAAAAGGAGATTCGTGCCCATCCATCTCTGAAGTAGAAAGGAACTAGGTCAGAAATCCTGAACTTACATTCAGTCGCTTCAAAATACACCATTAGCATTTTTTACCCTAGGTTGGTGGTCAACCATAGGATATATTACTCAGAAAATATAGGTACAAAAGCATGGGCTCATGAGAGTCTCCATGAGTCGAAACGTTTTCTGTGTAGAACGACTGATCACGAAAAACCAATGTGATCCCTGTTAGCCACAGTGCCCACAAAAAGCAAAGGTGATGCTTTTGCCCTCCTAGACAGACATGTTGCACCAGTAAAACACCTCCACAAACAGTCAGAGCTAGATGTATCCACCCAAAGCATACAACCTAGGGAGGTGGTCACAAAAACAAACCGCCTCTGTCCAGTCATTCCTCCAAAATCAGAAAAAACATTTTGCACCAAGTATTGGGCCAACATGGAAGCTAAAACATTACACACAAAACAAAGACCCCACAAAAAATGGAAGGTGGCCTTACAATAGTTGTAACATTAATATGATAGTGAAATTTAAATTCCTCCTAGGAACCTGCACAGCAAGTCATCCCTGGAGTTCCACAACCTCACAACCTTCATAGCAGAAATATATTCATCTCTCCAAATCTCAACACCCTCAACCCTCTCTCCTCAAGAGGCCTGGTGATTGAACCTCAATCCACCAACGCAACACCCCCGCTATCCAGTCTGAAAGCTAGATCAGGAAAAACTCCTCACCAAACACTCCAATCTCTATTGCACCCCAACCGGTAATCTGTATGAAAACAAATACAACACAGCAATAATTGAGAACACAAACTTTAGACTTACAGCCATGCCCCCTCGAGAAAGGATCTTGTCTTCCAGCCAGCTTATGCTCCATTTTCTCAAATAATGCAAACGTAGATCCCAGCAGGTTGTCTGGTCGATACGGACGGAGGTTAGCACCCTGGATGCTACATGTGTCCTTCCAAGTTTTTCCAATTACACGTGTACCCTTATTTTTTTAACAATTACATGTGTGCACGCATATGTTTACAAAACTCATAGTAGTAGTGTCAAATATATTCAAGGCACCACAAAATGTACGTCAAGTATATTAAAGGGTGCCCAAAAGGTTTGCCAAAGGGTTAAATCAAAGGTTGCGTCAAAGGTACACCAAAGGTGCATCAAAGGATGTCCCATAGGGTAATACCAACATGTAGAGATCAAAGGATGCCCCAAATGGTAAATCATGAGTACGCCAAATGGTAGATCAGAGGGTACCCCAACAAGGATGATAAAAGAGTAGATCGAGGAGTGACCCAAAGTGTATCAAGGGGTACATCAAAGGGTGTTCTAAAGGGATACGCCAAATGGTGGATCAAAGGGTATGTCTGTTCTAAAGGATACGCCAAATGGTGGATCAAAGTGTGTGCCAAACACTACATCCAATGGTGCCCTAAAGGTACCTCGTAAGGTAAAGCAAATGGTTGTTCCAAAGGATAACCAAAGGATACATCAAGGGTACTCCAAAAGGATGCCAAAGGTTGCATCTGGGGACGCAAGTCGATGTCAAGTCATAAATGGCACCTGCTTCGCATATTCAAATCTAATGATACTGCAGTATTTCAACCAAAAGTGACTCGAGCTCACGTACCATAGTGCCATGAGTGATTCGAGAGAGCAATAGGGTGAAATTCCTCTGCACGATCTGATGCCACCTTCTTTGGCAACGAAAAAATCAGAGCTATGTTGATCATGTCAAAGCATGTATTGAAATGGGCAAACTCCTCAACAATCACCAGGATTTCATTCCCCGTGTGTTAAGCATATGTAAAAAAAAGGGAGCATCCAACTTTTTTACATATGTAAAAAATTGAGAAATAGTAAATTGTGCTACACATACATCTAAGAACTATTGTAAGCATCATACCTTGAAATCTACTGATTATGAGTCTTTTTACAACATTATGCAAATTCGTTGACATATCGCAGCATTGTGCCTAAAATACACTTTTTCCAACTTGGCAAAATCAACATCTCGTCAGCATTTTAATGGTAATATCAAGAAAATGCATTTAAATATTTCCCACATTCCAACTAACGGGGAAGAATTTCATATGGTCAATCCGAGATACCCAACTGAGGACGCTTCCCATGTAAAAAGAAATTCAGTTAAAAAGTCATGACGACAAAGGTAGGGAACAAATCTATTGTTGTTCTCTGACACTCGTGAACAAAGGTGGGGAATGAATATCGTGTTGTTTTCAGAAGCACACCAACAACTACATTTCTATTATAACATCAAACCTCCAACCGATGCTTCACATTTCATAAGCTTTAAGCCTCTTCATCTCACTCTCTGATTGGACCCTTCCCAAATTTCAACAACAAAGCCTTTTCCCACATTAAGTAGGGTCAACTACATGGATTATTTGCCTCCATTCAGATCTATCTTGGATCATTCTCGCATTTAGATCTAAAAAGCTAAGATCCTTTAGTATAGTCTCATTCCAACACTTCATGACCTTCCGTGCCCTCTCTTAGGCGGCTCAACATCCCAAAACTCGCATCTCCTCACCGGCGCATCAGTTGACCTCCTTTGCAAATGGTCAAACCACCTTAAGCGATTTTCTCGCATCTTATCCTCGATCGGAGCTACACCAATTCATTCTAATTACATCATTCCGAAGACGATCTTTACGTGTGTGTGTGTGTCCACACACCCACCATAGCATTTTCATTTCTGCTATTGTCATTCTCTGCACATGTCTATGGTTCGCGGCCAACATTCAGATTCATAGAGCATAGCAGCTCTCACAGCTGCTTTGTAAAACATTCCTTTGATTTTCAAAGGAATTTTCTTACCACAGAGAACAGTAGAGGCTCCTCTCCACTTTATCCACAGAGAACATTAGAGGCTCCTCTCCACTTTATCGAAACTGCATTTATTCTATTAGTAACATCTCAATCAATTTTTCCATCATATTGCAAAATAGATCCTAAGTATCTCAAGAAATTCTCTTCTGAATGTTATCGTCACCAATCTTCATCTTGATTCCTTCACAATTGCTTCCATCAAAAGTGTCCCGATAGTCCACTCCATATGTCTGGGTAAACCCGTGTGCCACAAGTCTTGCCTTATAGCGATCCACACTGCCATATGCACAGTATTTCATAGTGAATACCCATTTGCATCCTACAACAGATGCCAACTGGAGCAGAAACAAGACTCCACGTGCCACGTGAATGTAACACAACCATCTCCTCCTCCATAGCTAATCTCCACTGACTGTCCTGAAGAGCCTTCTGATATGTCTGTGGTATCTCCACGGCAGACTGTGCCAAGGTACCTTCTAAAATCCTCTGATAGTCTGATCAAGGAAACCGGGCTGCAAGATGATAAGTAGCACACCTACATTTCTTCTTGCGCAGGGCAATTGGCACATCAAGATCATCTGCCAAGGGCACATGCTCATCATGTATGGAATCCTGTTGCACAGACAACTCAGTGGTGCCATCAGTAGAAACAATGTGCTCACTGCATACCTGACGCGTGTTGGATGATGGGAAAAGCATGTGAGCAGGGGGAATCGAGCGAGACCTGCGAGTAAAACCACGTGGAAAAAACTGAGACACGATACAAGATGGAGCCACAGGAGCAGGTGTAGAGGCAGGAGTAAGTGTAGGTAGTGGTGGTGGTGGTGGTACTTGCGGAGGAGGAGGAGGTGGTGGTAGGGCATGTGTAGAGGGAGGTGGTGATACGACAATAGGAGGTGGAGACATGTAGATCTCATCGTCAGAGTTGGACGGGGCTAATCAGTCGCCTGTAGAAGAAAAATACATGATAGACTCAAAGAAAGTAACGTCAGCACTCATAAAGTATTTTCACTTGAGCAGATCAAAGCAACAATACCCTATCTGGGTACGAGAGTAGCCGACAAAAACACACTTGACAGCTCTGGGAGAGAGCTTGTCCGACCTGGAGAGACATCATGAACAAAAGCAGCTGAACAGAATACACGATGTGTAAGAGAGAAAAGATCCTTCTCAGGAAACGCAATCGAGAAAGGAACATTTTCTCCCAACATAAACGAATGCATGTTGTTCACCAGATAGCAAGCCATGAGGACAGCATCTCCCCTGTAGGCATGAGGAGCACAACTCTATATCAATAATGTTTGGGTCACATCAAGTGACGGTGTTTGCGCTCGGCAACACCGTTCAACTGGGATGTATAGGCACATGAGGTCTGGTGAACAATACCAAAAGATCTAAGAAAGTCATAAACTGTAAGGTGCAGAATTCTAAAGCATTATTAGAACGAATATATTTAACACTGGCGGAAAAAAATATTATTTATCTCATTAATAAAAGATTTGATCACAGATCCAGTCTCAGACTTATTCTTCAATGAAAAGACCCAGAAAATCTAGAAAAATCATCGACAACAATAAGATAAAAACGATGTCCCTAGTGATCAGGAATATGATTCGAACCCTAGATATCTAAATGAAGGAGCTCAAATAACTGAGAACTATTCCGACTCTGACGATGATGCAGCGTGGAGTCAAATTATAGGGTCGAATATTTAGCTAGTTTTATTGGTCAATTTTATTTACGTTTATTTAAGTCGTCGCGTCTTTAATTAAATAAATGAGATTGCCTGTGATCTCATTTATTAGTGGTCGATTTGAATTTCAAATTTGTCGGTTAATTAGTTAGAGTCTAATTAGGATAATTAGTTGTCAATTTAAATTAGTTTTTCTATTTTTGTAATATCATCCCTCCTATATAAAGGGATGAGGGTCCAATGTTTTTAGGAAGTTCAGTATGTTATCAAATTGAGAATTATTCTCTATCCCTCTCTCTCTTCTCCCCTACGCGGTCTTCGCGTTTCTTCTCCCTCAACCCCTCGTTCCTGACGAGTTTCTTCTTCTCAACCCCTCTATTTTCTTCTACCAAATAATTTCCACCGTTGAAATTTATTTCCCGCGCCGCGCCAAAGTTGATTTGCATCAATTGGAGTCAAATTATAGGGCTGAATATTTAGCTAATTTTATTGGTCAATTTTATTTACGTTTATTTAAGTCGTCACGTCTTTAATTAAATAAATGAGATCGCCTGTGATCTCATTTATTAGTGGTCGATTTGAATTCCAAATTTATCGGTTAATTAGTTAAAGTCTAATTAGGATAATTAGTTGTCAATTTAAATTAGTTTTTCTATTTTTGTAATATCATCCCTCTTATATAAAGGGATGAGGGTCCAATGTTTTTAGGAAGTTCAGCATGTTATCAAATTGAGAATTATTCTCTATCCCTCTCTCTCTTCTCCCCTACGCGGTCTTCGCGTTTCTTCTCCCTCAACTCCTCGTTCCCGACGAGTTTCTTCTTCTCAACCCCTCTATTTTCTTCTACCAAATAATTTCCACCGTTCAAATTTATTTCCCGCGCCGCACCAAAGTCGATTTGCATCAATTGGTATCAAAGCATGGCCTACAGATCGTCCTCACGATCTGACGATCCGTCCGGACGTGCGCGCCGACATGCATCGAGGGACCATCGTTTATCCGAACAAAAAACGACGAGCCATCGACGCCTACAACAAGGAGACAAAGCGCATGCTACGTGAGTTCCAAAACACATTCCACGCCCAGCATCGCGAGCTTATGGCTACCCTCGAGGCCCTACGCGTTGCCCAATCATTGCCTCCAACCCCCGACGCCGTTGACACGAGTTTTGACGAAGAAAATCCCGCTGTTGAGGAAGATCCAGCCACTGTTCAGATCAGTTCGGAAGAAAAAAGCGACGAAACAGTGGCTGTCCAGGTAATCTAAGACCTGCAAACTCTCCCGGAATCGACGAACGTCTCATCGGCAACCCCGTCGCCAACCCCCGCTGCAGCCCTTGCCCCCCCAGCGGCCCCCCTAGCCACGTCAAACCCTTCGGCGAACCCCCCCTCGCTCCCTGCGGCTCCAGCCCCACCCCCAACCCCAACCCCGCCACCTCCCCAGGCCGTCCAGACCCTCGCCGCACCGCCGGCGACCCCTCCCGCGAACCCCAACCCAGCCCCGGCCACAGCTACCCCTCCTCCTCCCGCTACTCCCCAGCCCCGCCTCTCTCCCTTCCCCGCCGCCCCTTTCCCCTACAGCCCCGGACACCACGCCCACCACCCCCGCGACGCCGCCCCCAACTCCCCTCCGAGCCGCCTCGCCATCCTCTTTTCCAGGTCTAACTCGCCCTGCCGCCTTCTTCATCCCCCGCGCCCCCCCCCCCACGGCCTTGACCCTCCCCCGCGCCACCTCCTCCCACCCCTGTGCATCCTCTCCACGCCGTGCCACCCCTCCCTGCCACCACCTGCGCCTCCCCTTCCCGTGCGCCAGCCTCGCAACATCGCCCCACTTCGCAGACACCCCGCGCCACCTTCAGCCGCGATCGGCCGCTGCAACCTCCACGTTCCCCTGCGATACCCCCCCCCCCCACAGCAGCCCCGCCGCCGCCGCCAATGCCAAGAGGAAGGAGAAACCCTATCAGGGGATGTCTCTACAACAGGAGTCGAATCCCTCAACTTTAGGGATTTGAAGTTGATTTGGAAAAATTGCAAAAGAAAATCTCCTGAGCACCCTAATTGCAGAAAGGCCAAAAGTGATAGGAATTTAAGGAAGGATGAAGGGGTGCGAAAATTGCGCCCAAGCCCCCGGCTACGAAAATATTTAAAGAAAAGGGCTGAAAATAAGAAATCTGGGGACCCTCCTTATCCTATTAGGACTAGGACCTTGGGGTTCATCTATATAAAGACCCCATGGCTTCCTTCATTGGCCACATCTCCTCCTCTCCTTTCATTGTGATATTGTTGTGCCATGGATCCTCCAAGAGCCATGTTGTTCATGCCTCATCAATTCTTCGATCATCACAAGGAGGAGACAACAATCAAGAAGACGCCGCCGTTCGCGCCACACATGTTCTTCCACCACAAGGTCGCGTCACCCACGCCCGCGTATGGATCTCGCCATTCGCTCCACACCAATTCTTCCAGAAGATGACTGAGCACGCAGATTCGACCTCCAAGTCTGCAGATCTAGCAATTCGTCGGGAGACGAATTTTTAAAGCGGAGGAGAGTTGATGCAGCGTTGAGTCAAATTATAGGGCTGAATATTAGCTAATTTTTATTGGTCAATTTTATTTACGTTTATTTAAGTCGTCGTGTCTTTAATTAAATAAATGAGATCGCCTGTGATCTCATTTATTAGTGGACGATTTGAATTTCAAATTTGTCGGTTAATTAGTTAGAGTCTAGTTAGGATAATTAGTTGTCAATTTAAATTAGTTTTTCTATTGTTGTAATATCATCCCTCCTATATAAAGGGATGAGGGTCCAATGTTTTTAGGAAGTTCAGTATGTTATCAATTGAGAATTATTCTCTATCCCTCTCTCTCTTCTCCCCTACGCGGTCTTCGCGTTTCTTCTCCCTCAACCCCCCTCGTTCCCGACGAGTTTCTTCTTCTCAACCCCTCTATTTTCTTCTACCAAATAATTTCCACCGTTCAAATTTATTTCCCGCGCCGCGCCAAAGTCGATTTGCATCAGACGACATGGAAAGGAGGAACGGTGATACTTCCCAAGTTGGCATGCCTCACACTGGAAGGAGGATCTCGTGGAAATCTGAGGGATAACACAACATAGCTTCTGCAGAGGAAGGTGGCCAAAACGAAGGTGCCCCCGATATGCTGAGACCGATCCAGTAGGTATAGTAGAAATGCCAATATGAGGAAGTTGGACCAGTCTGTAGAGTCTCTATTGCTCACGAACACATCCAATCACTCTGTCCGTGAGTAATCTGACTGCTGGAAAGTAAATTCATATGAAAGTCAAAGCATATAAAATGTTCTGAAGACGCATGGACAGCGTCAAATGAACACCCCCAGCCCTGTAATGGGTAAGTGGTCGTCATTGGCAATAATAACCCATCTACTAGGTGGTATGGTCATGTAGGATCTCAGTTGTGCTCTTTCTCCACAAGATGATGGGAAGCACCAGAGTGCATAATCCACTCTGTCATATCCGCACCATTACTACCACTGAAAGTATAAGCGATACCTGAGGAGCTCGGAAAAGGCTCTGGCTACGGTTGTTGTATCTATAATGGTGGTTCATGCAACAGAACATGATCTCTTGAATACGAGAGACGATATCATCCAGGCGATGATCGATCTGGGAAGGAAGTGTATCTGAAGGCTCAATTTGTTCCGTCACGCGACCAGAACTGGGATATATATACTTCTGATAGCATGTATCCTCTACATGTCCCGGTCGACGACAAAAGGTGCGAGGACCACGCGGATGTCTACCACATCTGCCACGAGGGGTGTGTCCTCTAGATTGGGTCGTCGCTCCTCGGCCACGAGAAACGACCATAGCTGACGAGGGCTGAGGAGTGGCCGTAGGAGGCATGATAATCGGCTAAAACGGCTATAGGCCTCCTCCATGGGAGGTATGATAGCTCCAATGGGAAGTTGAGTACGTGTCGCATCATACTATGTATCAAGGCCCGGCCATGAAAACTCCAACCATCGTGGAGTTCCTAACTTCCTATATACCTTCTGCTGCTCAAGAGATTCGTAATAGGCGTATAGCTATGAAGCTTCTCAAACATGCATGGAGTGAATTGTAGTACACATGCAGAGGACGGTAATTTTGCTTGGTCTTGTATATGTCAAACTGTAGCTGAAGAATCTTGGCCTCATTATTCGCTTGAGTATAGGTGGAAGCCAAAGTGTCCCGCATCGCCTTGGCGGTGGGCTGGTTCAGAATATCATTGACTATCCCTGTGGTGAGGGTCCCAAATAGCCAAACATGTGTATACGTGTCATCTTGCTTCCAAGAAGCATTTGCCCCAGCCTTATCCGTTCGCTCTGGATCTGTCAGGATGTGCTCCTTGTTGTTGCACTGCGTGGGGGTGAGAAATTGCATGGACCACAACTCATAGTTGGTCGCATCCATCTTAGCAGTGGGAACCATGCCCTTGAAGGCTCCAGATGAAAAATATCACCCTTGTTCTCTGACATGATCGAAAAATGGCCGAACGGACCTCAACTGGGGAGTAGACCGATATGAACGAGTCTACACGATCATACAGAGTATCGGTTGTACGTGTAGACTCATACAACCATCCTCATCAATCTTCGTTGCTCATTAGGGTCGGAAAACGCGATTTATCAGTCTGAAATCATGTTTTCCGGTCAAAATCAGACCGATTTAGGCTGCAACTTGAACCGTAGGGGTGCACAGATGCGTCACAGGACGGTCAACGGTGGCCTGGGGGGGGAGAGGGCCTAGGCGGACTGACGGCGTTCTGGTCGGTGGCTAAATGGGCCAGGTTATGCCCTAGACGGCAGCCGGAAGGGCTGGCGGCGAGCGGCAGGAGCAGTCTGGCCGACCTGGGAGCGGCCTGGGCAGTGGTCGGTGGGGTTGGACGACGACCGAGGGGCTGGGCTGCGAGCCTGCAGTGTGTGGGGGGAGGGGCGCGGGTAGGGGCTATGGTTTTGGTAGGATAAGGGAACTACGATCTAGAATCGTCGCTCCGATACCATGTAGAAGGAAAATGAATTGATTGCATAAATGAGAGGCCATTGGATTCTCTTACATATGAGAGAATTCTATTGAGCAAATTACATGAAGAAGATAAAATAAATAAATAATAAGGAAACATTAAGAATGAATGAAATATCTCGACAGTGTCTACCATTTTGACTTAAAGCCTGAGAACCTACACCCCAAAACGCCTCCGACTTCAACCACTTCGTTGTCATCAGTTGTGACTACTTCTTCATGCCTTTTGCAACACCCTACCTACATGGCCCTTGGTACCTTCACTCACAAAGCATGTGACGCTGCCTAGTTGACCTCTAGTATGGTGCAATCTCTTCATCCATATGGCCAGTTACCTCTCCCTCCATGATGATAACCTCATGGTTAGATGTGCAAAGAGGAGCTGAGATGATTCGGCATATCCATAACCTAATTAGAGGCCCGGTTAGAGGTTTGATAAAATGGTCCGAGCTCAACAAATGTCAGATATTCAGATGGCAGACCCGCTCCCATAAAGCTGTTGCAATCAAATCTTGATGTCACATCTTAAACAAGACTCGCGGATGATTTTGCCATCCAACTTTTCAGTGTATGTTATCTCATTCCATGCACCAGCTCGTTGAATCCTAGTTCCAAGTTTCTACTACTCCCTCGTGCATACATAGCAAGATTCACTAAGCTACTAAGTTCATTTCCAAGACTTGACAACATCAAAAATGACGACAATGATGTTGGGAAACTACTCGTGTTCTTTTCAATTGCCCAACCAATAATGTTCCAGTGTTCCACAGCCCTAAACCTGTAACCGCACTTTCTCCCGTCCAGCAACAAAAACAAGAACAAAATGAAAATAACAATAGCTAGAAATCAAATGAAATGCAAACCCTAAAAACAAAGCAGGTGAAGAGAGACATATATACTGCAAATACAGAAAGAGAGCAAACCCTTGGCTTCTTCTTCCTTCGGAGAAATCTGAGTCTGTGGCGACTGATTCGGCTGGTCATCAATAATGTCTTGAGGATGTTCCTTCTCCGTCTCACCTTCTCCATCTTCCACATCCTCTTTTTGCTCAATTGAACTCTTCTACTGCTCCTTGGTCTTCATCCATGACCTCTTCCCTTTCATCTTCGCTCTCCTTGATTTCCTCGTCCTCAACATTTTCCTCCTCATCCCCCTGTTCCTCCTCCTCCTCCTCTACTTCCTCCTCCTCGATCACCTCCACTTCTTCTTCGATTTCCACCTCTTCGACGTCTTCGGCTTCCACCTCTTCGACGTTTTCGACTTCTTCCTCTTCTTCTTCGACCTCAAATCCGTCGCTACCTCGTGGCATGATGGATTGCAGAAAGGAAAGGAAAGAAAGATGTGCGTGTCAGAGAGAGGGGCGAGGTAGAATGTGCGCTTCCACCGCGAGCTCGCGCTTGCTTCGCTTGGAATAATCTAAAGTTCCTCCGCTCCGATAAGGGCAAGGCAGCGAGCGGAGGATCCTCCCTCGAGGAGGGGTTTTGTCCCGGGAAACGCCGCAACCCTGTCGTGCTGAAAAAAAAGTCTCAGATTGAACAAATTAAAACAATAGGAAAAACGTGTACCCTCTTTGGTGCGGTCTGTAGGTTACTCCAGCTTAATCTGACACATTTGTATTGAATTGAAAGGGTTAAAGTCCATTCTCCAACCAAACATACTTATTCTCCAAATAAAAAGAAAATATGTGTACAAAGTATATTTTTGATGGTTTAAGTTTTACATTTTTTGTGATTTTTAAATTAGATAAAATCCAACATAAAATCACATATAAAATAAAGATTTACACATTAATCTATTTTTTATTAATTTTAATACTTAAAAAAATAAAGAAATAAAAGAAGAGAGACTTATATACATAACCAGAGTTATCCCCTAACCAAACAAATTAGATCCGGTAGTTATTCTCCAAACTAAAAGAAATCATTTGTACAAAGTGTATTTTTGGTGGTTTTCTATGTACATAGAATACCACATTTTTTAGTTTTGCATTTTTTTGTGATTTTTAAATAGATAAAAGTCAACATAAAATCAAATAAAATATAAAATAAATACTTACATATTAATCTATTTTATAATATTTTTTATACTTAAGATAATAAAAAATAAAAGAAGAGAAGAAAAAACTTTTTAAATTTTAAAAATTTTTTATTTGATCCTGTAAAACAAATGTTAGAAAGAAAAAACTATGTATTTTTTTATTTTTTATTTTTATTTATAAACAAATTAGGATGTGAGCACGACGGCCTAATCCCAAAATCAAAACAAAATATGTGAACAGAGATTCTGATAAAAAATGAGGAATGGATCCGTGTCTCCGACAACATACGCGGCCGGAGTTGGAAGATTGCGTGAGATAGAACGTGAACGTGGAGAGATTGAGAACGAGATGAAAATCGAGTCGCATTTAGAATTTATGGGGAATGATTGACTATGATTAAAATCTATGAATTAAAAAAATGGCGATGAAATTAAAGGCGTGAAAACTAGACTAAAATTAACCTAGAAATGAGAAAAAGTGGATCTCACCTTAGGAGCGGAAAAGAACGTGATCACTTCGACGAAGGTCGACTAGCTGTCACCGGATGGCTCGGAGGCTAGGCACCCTTCTGCGATAAGATAACTCTCAAAGAATAGGCTCTTCTCACCAAAGATTGATCAAGTTGAAATGAGGGAGAGAAAGCCATATTAATAGATAAAAGAAAGGAGTTTGAATTTCGAAATTTTGAATGAAGATAAGAGATAAGAGAAAATTTTGAAATGAGATAAAGATAAGACAGGATTAGTTTTAAATTATTTACATAATTAATTAATTTTTTTATTTTAGTCACTTTATTGAATTGAATAATAAATATTAATTTTTTTATTTTTTGTGGTGGTTATTTATGAATATCAACGATATACATATGGTACATTATATGCATGGTTAAATAAGGAAATTAGTTTTTTTTGTTTTAAAATTTTTATATTATTTATTTTTTTCATTTTAAAAAATTAGTAAAAATATTTACAAGTATTTACAAATACAATACGTACAAATGGTAAAATTGCATAAACCACTCCTGAAAACCGACCTTTCAACCGTAACTCCGAAAATTAGGAAATCATAGCCATTTTAAAGATAATTTAATTTAGAATAAAATGGAAGTGAGTTTTATTTAATTCAAATTCATATGGAGCAGGAATTGTTCTTCCAATTATCGTTTTACAGCTTTTCTAGATGTGGTTACTTTTATTCTGTACATGCTTTTATTTTGCAATTATTTTTATTATTTAGAAAAATATTTTTATTTGCAACTTTTGTTTTGGAAATTATTTATGTTGAGGTCAATGTATGTACAAATAAATCATGTAAAGTATACAAATATTTACAACACATTTTTTTGGGATTTTCTGATTGGGCCCCTATCTTCCCTACTTTATTCCTGGTCAGTCAGGTCAAGGTCTTGATCTTCTCCCAGGGTTCGATCCAGCCTGTATCTATTACATACTCTTGTCTTTTTTTATTTTTATTTACATTTCTTTATTTATTTATTTTAGGTTAAAATAGTAATGTGTACAATATTTTATATAGAGATGCAAGTTAGTAAGAATATGGAATTAATATTATATATAGGTGTTTTATATGGGATTTTAAGCTAAAATAAATGAATAAGATGATGAAATGCATATTCATCACCCCCCCCTATGCTTTACCTTTGCTAGTCCCTTAGCAAACACTTATTTGACAGAATAAGTGAATAAAAGAAAAATAAGAAAAAGAAAGTAAAAATAAAGAAATTAGGACAATATTGAGTATTAAACTTATCTTCATAAAATTGTAGTATGGAGCTCTGTCAGACCTTTGGATTATTAGTGTGGTGGAACCTTAGTGGGAAATGGATTTAAAACCTAACAGCCTCTAAGTTCCACAAAACTCCTATTCAGGTCTCCTCAACAGTCAAGTCAGAACAAGTCTACATACACAAATTCTTATGACTATAAATCTTTACTTGTACGGTGTATGTGAAATATATCTCCCCATCTCAAAAGTAGCAAAGAAACAACCTCCCTTAATAAGGTAACTCTAGTCCCCCGGTCTAGCAACTCTTTTATCGAGGAGCAGGATATTCCCTTCTAAGTTCAAGTACAACCAGCTCAAGAAGAGGACATGGAGAAAAGAATGGACGGTAACCAGTGTAGCTACATATCCTTGGATGCATGACAAGTGTAGCCAAGTCATCCAGTTGCCAGCTTACAAAAATTTTAACTTTGAAGCTCTTATTATTTTTTTTGTGTTTATCCTTGTATATACACTCCAGCAGGAAATTTACTTTTCAATCAGGCTTGTCCACTTTGGAGATTCGGCATTTTTTTCTCTTCTTCTTTTTTTGAAAATATATACAAGGTGCAGCATGTATATAAGGAGTTTTTCCTCTTGAGCTAGTAGACTATCCCTCCTTTGAAGCATTATTGCAACCCACAACGTCCTGTCTTTAGACCTCAATGCTACTAGATCAGGTTAAGATGCACAACCCTCCCTAGAGAGAAGATGAGAGGTTCTCCTAGAAGTACTACCCTCATATGCTACTCCAATCCAAAAGATTCTGCCTCCTCACTACCTCATCCATGAAGAGCTACGTGTAGAGTACTTATCCAAGATAAGCCATGGTCTGAAAGAATCACGCATGTGTTGTTAAATATTCTACTTAGACTAATCAAGATGCCATGTGAACATAGTCTTATGGACTTAAAAAAATGAAGTCGCTAGGACCTGAAAAGTCTTAGCTCCATTTCTTATAAGGTTCCTTTGAAATTAAGAGGATTAAGGTCCAACTAACCTCCATTCTTCAACTTTATTCCAGACATAGTTTAAATGTCAATACTATCCTGAAAAATGCACATGCAAAATGCAAGAAATATGTATAGTGCAAAAAGAAAGCAAAATCTCTTTTTTAGGGTTTTTTATTTTTTTTGTGTTTTTTTTAAAGGTGATCAAAGTCTATATACACACAAGTGGATTTTACCAAATTTATATACATATCCCAAAAAATAATCATATTTAAAAGTACGAGTTATGTCTAAAGTATATATAATATATACGCCCCCCTATACTTAGCTCAACTATATCCTTATAGTGATCAGAGAGAGGCTAAGGAAGACATAACTCATGCTAAGTATAGAAAAGTGAAAAGACTCATATGCCACAACGACTCAAAGAAAGGTTGAAAAGAATAGAAGTCGGTGATCCTCCCTATACTTAGGATCAAGTAATACTAAGTATAAAAGGTTGTACAAAAGGGAAAACCGATGAAGAGAATGTATAGACTCAACGAAAAAAGAAAAAAAATGATATGAACAACATCACCCCCCCCCATACTTAGGGTAGAGTATCCCTAAGTATAAGAAACAACAAGAGTGATGAACAAGATGAATATGAACAACACAAATCAATCACCCTCCTATACTTAGGATAAAGCACATCCTAAGTATAGCATATATACACACGGAAAAGGGGTGAATGATAAAATGGAAGAAGAAAGAATGAATGAAAGGATATACAAAAGGTCATCTACTCATGTATCAGACGCAGAACATGGAATCAAAAGATCATCGTCTGATACCATACAGAATCAACGACAGACAGGAATGTATCATGATCTAGATATGGCTTCAGCAATTGTCTGTTCACAACAAATGGTTGGCGTCAGATGACAACCCAGATATGACAATACTCCCATTATCACGCACAGCTCTCACGATGAACGGTCATGACCATTTGCTTTTGAATTTTCCTAAAAATGACTTCAACTTAGTATCAAATAACCACACTTTCTGATCAGGAGAGAAAGTCTTCCTTCTAAATGTGTTTATCATACCAGCGCTTGACTTTCTCCTTATACATGAGTGAGTTATCATATGCAAAGTCTTGGAGTTCCAGTAATCTATTCAAATCCAACTTCTTGTTCTTTCCTGCCTTCTCATAATCTAGATTACATACACAGAGTGCTTATAAAGATTTGTAAATTAATTCCGATGGTAGGTGATAAGGCTTTCCATACACCAATCTATAGGGAAACATACCCAAAGGAGACTTGTATGCCATCCGATAAGACCATAGAATCGAATCAAGTATCTGAGACCAGTTCTTCCTATCTAGACGTACAAAGTTTTGCAAAATCGTCTTGATCTCCCTATTTGAAATTTCTACCAAACCATTAGTCTAAGGGTGGTAAGGGGGCGCAACTCTGTGATCAATGATGTACTCCTTCATAAACTTCTTTACAACTCTATTAATGAAATGGCTCCCCCCATCTAAAATCAGTATTTTGGGAATCCCGAATCGCACAATAATGTGATCCTTGAGAAAGGAACACACTGTACGACTATCTGCGGCTCGGGTGGGGATAGCCTCCACCCATCAACTAACATAATCCACAACGAGTAGGATGTAATGAAATCCCTGACTGATAGGAAATGGGTCCATGAAGTCTATATCCTAAGCATCAAAAACATCAGCAATCTGTATGTATTTTAGGGGCATGGTATCTTTGGAACCAACGGTTCCTCCCATTTTCTGACAGTCAGTACAACCTAGAACATATTATGTAGCATCCTTAAACAATGTGGGCCACCATAGGCCACTCTGTAAAACCTTTATTGTTGTGCGCTTCCTCGAATGATGCCCACCAGATTCTAGTTTGTGACAGAGCTCAAGTACGCTTGTATGTTCCTCCTGAGGAATGCATCTTCTCCAGATACAATCCGCACCCTCGCGAAATAGGTACGGATCCTCCCACTAGTAATAATGAATCTCTGACAGAAATCTGTCTACCTTGTACTTCGGCCAATCTTGTGGAACTTTCTTGGAGACAAGATAGTTCACAATACCAACATACCATGGGAGTGAGTCCACAGATAAAATGGCGTCATCTGGAAAGGTTTCAGAAAAAGGGACCATGTTCTGCTCAGAGATCTATGCATCCGTGATACAGAAAAAGGTGATCTGCCACAACATTTTTCACTCCAGGTTTATCTCAAATCTCTAAATCAAATTTCTGAAGAAGGAGGATCCATCTAATAAGGTGTGGTTTGGCATCCTTCTTTACCTGTAAGTATCGTACGACAGTGTGATCCGTGTATACAATAGCGTGGGAGATGATGAGGTAAGATCTGAACTTCTCTAGACCAAACACAACTGCTAACATCTCCTTCTCTATAACTGTATAATTTCGATGTGCTTCATCCAGAGTCTTGCTAGCATGTGTATAACAAATGGTATCACATCCCTTCTCTGTCCTAAAATAGCTCCAACTGCGAAATCTGAGGCGTCCGTCATGATCTCGAAAGGAAGAGACCAATCGTATGGCTGTAAGACAGGAGCACTAGTAACCATGTCTTTCATATGATTGAATGCAAGTAGGACTTTCTCATCGAAAACAAACCCACTCTCCTTACACAGAAGCTCATTCAAAGGTCTAGAGATCTTGCTGAATTCCTTTATGAATCTCCTATAGAATCCTACGTGTCCTAGAAATGACCTCAACTGCTTCAAAATCCGCGGTGGCTCAAACTTGGAAATCACATCAATCTTAATCGAGTCAACCTCCATACCATGTTTGGAGATGACATGGCCCAAATACAATCCCTTTAGTCACCATAAAGTGACTCTTCTCCCACGAGAGCACTAGGTTTACCTCACAACAATGTTGAAGAGATGAGGATGATCGGAAACATTTGGGGGGACCCTTAAGGAAGGCATATTTCAACGTTGATGGTAAAACCTTGAGCTCAGGTGGGGTCTGAATTGGCTCTACAATAACTTCTGCTACTGTACTGGTAGACGGTATGTGATCTGTACTATGGGGACTATCCACCTTGGCTACTAACGGGTTAACAAGTAAAATCTCTGATAAATCTGCAATGAATGATCTCTGCTAAGAAAGGAGGGCCTCATCAGGGTGTTCAACATTCTTTTCAATTAATGGCTCAGATATCACAGCAAAAATCTCAGAAAGATGTCTCTCATCTGTGCATAACTCAGAAATTCAACAAATGACTCAGATATATGTACCTCAGAAGACTCAGATTGATCCTCAAAAATCATCTCAAACTGTCCATAAGCAGCTAGCTCAATTGGACCACCAAGGGAACTCATATCAACTGTGCTTTCCATAGAGTCCTTTTGTGAAAGGAACTCCTAGGTATCTATAAAATCAGTGAAAAGATCCGTCTCTTGGAATTCAACAAGAAAATCACATTCATCTGATTCTGATATAACTTTCTCTATATCATCTATTGATGGTAGCGGTGATGGTCTATGATTAGAGATCGTCTCAATTTTCACCTTTTCACTGTGAGAGTGAAAGATGATCTCTCCACTAACATAATCAACTGCTGCTTCGACTGTTCGGAGTAACGTCGACCTAGTATGATTGGGGTATGGAGTAACGGTGCATGTGTGTCCATATCCATGACAAAAAATCAACAGGGAAATTCATTCCATGCACTGTTACAATAACGTCCTCTAAAATGCCTCTTGGCCTCTTAATCGATCTACCAGTAAACTGAAGGATCATCTTGGTTGTTTTAAGAGGCCCTAACCAAAATTCAATTAGTAAAGAGGAAGGCATGAGATGAATGGAGGAAGTGTTATCGAGAAGAGTATGATCAAATTCTTGATCAAAGATATGGCAACAGATGTGAGGTGCTCCCTTGTCTTTCTTTTTAGTCGGGAGGTTACTGATGGCATGAACTGTGGCCTTGGTCAAGATGTGTTTCTTTGTTTCCTTTCGTCTGTTCTGCCTTGGTTGACGCTTTTGTATACATGCCTCTTTCATTCCCTTTTCTATTGTAGACATGTATTCCATGGCTTTAAAAAGTGGCATCTTTAAAAAGATGTTCTGTATGATCTCAACAAATCCAAGATCAGATAGGGCTATTTTAAATTTTTGAATTTTCTTAGATTTGAGAGCAGAAGGAAATGGCATGAAATCAGAATAAACATTCAAACGATCATTTCCATTATTCAAAGTAGAACCAGAATCAATCTGTACAACGTTGTTTAAACTAGGTAAAGGAAAAACAGAATCTAAAATAGAATAGGACGTTGTTGCTGGTGAAGAGGAAGAATATGCGACTAGTATATTCTCCCTTGCTAATGGTGATCTACATCTGCCTGGTGAAGGTGGTGGTGAAGGCGGTGAAACTCCAGACTTGGGTTCTGCTACACTGGTCCTCTCGACTGCTGGTGAAGGAGATGATGTGGAAGATGATGCTCTCTTAATGGTTCGATCTCCCAACTCCAACTGGTGCGCAGGCAGTTGCAATCTCCTACCGCTCCTAAGATGAATGGCGTCAGATAAACATGTAAAATCAAGGGCCATACTTATCTTGGGGGTGGGTGGGCTATTGGCTACCTGCTCCGTGCATCTGAAGTTATTAGGGTTGGCTTCGACCTATGCTGGAATCGGTGTCTTGGTGGTGGTCAGGTCATCGATCCGCTGAGTCAGTTCGTTCATGTTCTTCATGAGCAATGCAAGTTGGTACACAGGTTACTCATTGACTGGTTGTCATTTAGACTGATAGTACCGAGATTGTTGGTAACCATATGGATTCTAATAATGAGAAGGAGGAGGAGAAGGATAATGTCAATGATATGCAGTCTGCTGCTGGTTAGGATGAGGAAACTACATAGACTGTTGTTGTAGCTGGCCTTGTCTCCAATTTTGGAACTGTGGTGGAGACTGATATTGAGGCTAGAACTGTTGGTGCTGGTACTGTTGTTGTCTGCCTCCCTGAAACTAGTGGGTGGGTCTCTGGCCCTGCTGTGAACCCAACATGCCTTGCCCTGACGGACGGGGCTGGTTTTACTCATGGTCGAAACAGATATTGTTCACCTCCTGAATGACAGGTGGAGGTGGAGACTGTTGCTCAGGAATGTAGACTACTTCTTATTGGTATGGAACTATCTGATGTGAATCTTGTTGAACCTGATTAGGTGTCTACATGTAGTAGACATGTTGAACTGTGGATGGTCCTCCGCTGCTCTGCTGAGTAAAAGAAGTATGCTCCCTAGTAGAGGTATCGATTGTTGCACTCACAATGTGAACTGCACTGATCTTACTCACAAGAAGCTCCAGGTACTTTGTTATCTTATCCAGCTTATCCAGGTTCTTCGTCCTCTTCTCAATCACTTGAAGTTTCTGAAGCTCCTTGGATCATTTCTCAATAATGTCAACTTTGTATAGGTGGTTTCCAATGATTGTCATGTCAGAGTTGTCCACCCTATCCACTTCATGTGATGCTGTCATATTGACAGCCTTGTAGGGTACTGCAGGAGAGGTGACAGGGTACTTATGAAAGCACGTGATGAAGAAATGGGTGTTGAACTCTCTACCATCTCATCAAAATTTGATAAAGGACATCCTCATCCTTATTGAAGTGGCTCCCCCCACAAGTGGCATCTACCAGCTTCTGATTCTCTATGCATAAACCCCCAAAGAAATTTTACACAAGGCTGGTCTTTGGAATATCATGATGGGGGCACTTCTCCGTCATATCTTTGAATCTTTCCCACGCCTCGTGAATAGGCTCCTAGGGCATCTGGGAGAAATTATCAATCAATGATCACATTTGATTGAGTCGTATGAGAGGGTAATATTTGTTCAGAAATGCAGACCTCAACTCTTCCCAAGTAGTGACAACCTTCCCCAATTGATTCAACCAATATAAAGCTTTGTCCATTAGTCTGAATGGGAAGGCGGTCATCTGCACTACCTCTAATGGGACATTTGGGTAGTGTAATATCCCGCAAATGTGATTGAACTATTGGAGGTGTTTATAAGGTTCTTCATTAATATTTCCATGGAATATTGGGAGAAGAGATAAACTAGTGGGCTTAAGCTCGAAATGCCCATGAATTGTAGGGATTTGTATCCTAGAATTTGTCTGTCCTGCCCCTGAATTATAAGCATCCTTTAATGTAGGCTTAGACTCAGGTTCTATGTTATGGTCTTATCCCCCATTCCCACCTCCACCATTGTTTGTATCCTCCTCTCTCCTATCTTCTCTTTCTTGTCTCATCTCGAGAATCATCTCTTAGTGTGGTCTGAAAATTAGCGTGCTATGTTAGTTGGGCTTGAGTTGACTGAATGGAGGCTAACATGGTGTTATTGATCTCTCTCTACTCCGACATGGTTCCCTTTCTCTTTGGTGGCATCAAGTGTCCAGTGTATGACTCTAACAATATGCATGACACTCGATTAGTGCTTAGAAATGATGGAGTCTCATATATTAATTCGAGATTAAATCCAATCTCGAATAGTGGGTTGATGGATGTTGTGAAGGGTGAAGTGGAGAAAGAGGAATATTCGGGAAGTGAGTCTCCCCGAATAGAAGGTGAACGTCTTGGAATGTAGAATGAGTTTGCAAAGTCCGAATGAGAAATACTCAGATCCGACATCTTCGAAATCAATAGCAGGATGCGAAAGCACGAAGGTCAATGCAAGAGTGAAAGTAAGCGAAGGCGCAAATTACATGGAAGGATCGCTATCACTAGCAATCAAACACAATAAAAACTCCTAGTTCACCAACTCAACGCAACGTGAAGACCGTGAAGGTTCGGTCAATTATCTTGTCAATTTTAAGAGTTTGGTGAGAATACAATCTATCAGAGTGGTTAAAGCGAGCTGTTAGGAACCTAATGCTCCCAAGAGACTGTCACAATCTCTCAACTAGTTTTTCCCAACCAGTATGGGTGCAGATCGTTTACCGATTACCCGATCTATCCACTCTGCCAAGGAAATCCCGGACCGATTACCGGCTACCCGGTGAAGTCCTCATTGGTGAACAACTAATCACAAGGCAATAGTCTGAAGAGAGTTCGGGCGTGGCTCTATCCTAGTGTGTGGGTCGCTCTCTCGCTGCAGATAAATCAAACAATGAGGGGGTTACTCTCCCCAAAATAATGATTTTTCCTTACATTTATTTTAGGGTCGAGTTTTCTTTAGATGTCCCGAATTTTAGGCAGTTACCACTTGGTTTGAATATTTTCAGTGAATTGCCTACCGAGTGTCCAAATTCCTTTTTAACTTATGTGAGTGAAAATAAGGAAGGAGATCGAAAATGCCAATGCACGATTAAACATAATGATGCATGCAGGGATTAGAGATATGTACCTTGTCGCCATCACTCTACATGCAGGGTGATTCGTGTAGAATTTAAATACAGAAAAATAAACTCTAACCTATACGAAAATGCAAGTGAACCGTCCTAATCAATAGCTTCTATTAACGGGCAAGAACCAATTAAATTTGACTAAGTCCAAGTACGCTCTATTCTATACGTACAGAAATTCTTGTTTAGGGTGTTTGGATATAATTAATTACCTAGCTCAAGCAAATAAATTAAAGCAATCAATAGGTAGCTCACGAAATCCGCGTGAAACACTGAAAAATAAGGTGATGAAAATAAAACAGTGAGGTCCCCCAAGTGAACCGACACTTGGAGAAACATACCTCGCATTAAATGAATGTTCATTTACAAGAGTTCAAATGCTAGAAATAAATAAAAGAAAGTCTAATTTTTGCTCGGTTTCCTTCAGTTCTTCTTCTCCTCCTCTTACACTATCATGCGGCTCGGTGAAGAATCAAGCCGCCTTCGTTTTGCTTAGTTGCTTCGGCTCTCCTAGGATCGCCTCCTTTGCTCCGTGGGCCCTCACAAGAAAAAGAAAAGAGAGAATGTTTAAGAAACACAATTATCAATCTGACTAAGAAGAATGAAATAAATACAGTGAATATGAACAATGAAATAATGTGACAAAATATAAAAAAGATATTTACAACCAAGAATAGCAGGTCAAAAGAGAAACCTAACTACCCGCACCGTGCCTCCCTGGCAACAACGCCATTTTGTTGATTCACTTTTCATGGGTGTTTAAATGATTGAATTATGAACATGTCATTGCA
Source organism: Ottelia alismoides (assembly GCA_037367405.1). Classification (NCBI taxonomy): domain Eukaryota; kingdom Viridiplantae; phylum Streptophyta; class Magnoliopsida; order Alismatales; family Hydrocharitaceae; genus Ottelia; species Ottelia alismoides. Next base: position 1,390,784 of record JAZKJV010009057.1, on the reverse strand, counting down.
ACACAATCAAGTGTCAACAAACAATTTTTTTCTTTTCTTATCAAGCCAATAATTACAAGAAAATGTGGCAGGGGATTTTTTTGCTACTTATTTACCGGTATAGCTAATAGGATTGTACTCAGGGAGTCTACAATCCCCGAGGGTTATTCAAATACCCAAATTTAGGGAAAAAAAGGGAATCTCCAATGCAAAATACCTTGGTTTTATGAAATTTCTGTCTTTTACATTTTTAATTTTTTTATTTCTATTTTTTCTTTTCTGGTTTTCAAATTTTTAATGATTTTGATTTTTTTAATTTTCTAAAATATGATTTTCAAAATAAATTCATGCACAAAAGAGATATATTTTTTTTGGATATTTCAAATATAACAAAAATGCTCGAAAATGTTCAAATAAAATATTTTTGTGCTTTTATGATTTTTTTAATGTTTTTGTAATTTTCAGAGATTTTTAATTTTTAGGATTTTTAAAATGAATAAAAATAAGGGAAAATGTAAACAATGAATAAACATGACTATTTTAAACTAAAGGAAATTTTCTATACAAAGGAACTGAAATATCTATTTTAGGATTTTTTTCTACATTTTTTATGTTTTTTTAATATTTTTAATATCTGAAATTTTTTGGTTTTTATAAATAATTAATGTGTGAAATTTTCATAGAAATTAAAACACACCAAAAGAAAATTAATATATTTTTTGGATTTTTTAAACAATTTGAATTTTTAGAATTTTTCAAAGATCAACAGGGAAAATGCAATGTTTTTTATTTTTAAATAACAGCTAATAAAAATAAAATGCAATAAAAATTTATTGCGTATAGAACAACTAAGCAGGAGATAACACTAATTTTTGTAGAATTTATTGAGCACAAATGCTATTTATTCCAATGAAAAGATCATGCACATTTAAAGTCTAGAACATGGACTGAAATGTAAATCATTAATGTTCTTGCATAAAAATATACATGAAATAAACTAAGGGAGATTTTTGCAATTTACCCAAGAAACACATGCGATACACATGACCGAAGGATGGAGAGCAGGGGCAGATTGGCAAATTTGCATAACCTTGAGGATGTTGATGTTTTTTTTCCAAAAATTTTTATTTGCCCTAGAGTTCTGCTTTCTTTTCTTTGTTTCGTTCTTGCTTCCACACCTAAAAAGGGGGGTGGTGGTCGTGCACGCAGTGGACGGCGGATGGGCTCTCTTCAGGTCGGTGGGCGTTTGTAGATGGCGATCAGCGGAGGCCTATGTGGTGTTGCGGTGGGATGACGATGTCGATGGACTCGGCGGTGCTGGAGGAGATGCTTGTGGGCGGGGCTGATAAGAGTTGGATGATGGGTGACACATGCTCAGGCGGAAGGCATGGTGGATGGACGGTTATGGCATCAGAGGTAGATGACGATCAATGGGAGGCCTATGCGGTGCTGTGGTGGGATGACGACGCTGCATCGGGGTTCTCATAGGTGATGGGCCGCAGGTGGCTGTGGTGGGTGATGCACGTCCAGGTTGTCGGCTGAGCGGCGGAAGGCAGGTGTGGAGGGTGGCGACGCGATGATGCAGTTGAAGGGCGCAGGCGTCGCTGGTGGGATGAGCGGCGACGCCTGTGGTGCTGCACTTTTTTTATTTTTTTATTTTTTGTAAATGGAAACAGAAAAACTTTTTTTATTTTTTTGAAATCTTTTTATTTGATCCTGCAAAACAAATGTTAGAAAGAAAAAACTATGTATTTTTTTATTTATAAACAAATTAGGACGCGAGTACGATGGCCCAAACGGAATACGTGAACGGGGATCTGACAAAAAATGAGGAATGGATCTGTGTCTCCGACCACCGTACACGGTCGGACTCGGAAGATTGCGTGAATTAGAATATGAACATGGAGATATCGAGAATGAGATGAAAATTTGAGTCGGATTTAGAATTTTTGGGGAATTATTGACTACGATTAAAATATACGAATTAAAAAAATGATGATGAAATTAAAGGCATGAAAATTAGACTAAGATTAACCTAGATTAAAAACAAGAAAAAGTGAATCTCACCTTAGGAGCGGAAAAGACCATGATCACCTGACGAAGGTCGATTTACTGTCACCTTTTTTGTATTTTCATCACTTTATTAAATTGAATAATTTTTAAATTTTTGTGGTGGTTATTTAAGAATATCAACTATATACATATACTATATACATATGGTACATTATATACATAGTTAAATACTAGTTCTTTTTGTTTTAAAATTTTTATTTATTTTTTCATTTTAGATAATTATTAAAAATATATACAAGTATTTACAAATACAATATGTACAAATAAATTGTAAAATTGAACAAACCACCCTAGAAAATTGACTTTTCAACCGTAACTCCAAAAATTATGAAATCACAGCCATGTTAAAGATATTTTAATTTAGAATACAATGGAAGTGAGTTTGTTTAATTGGAGTTCATATGGAGCCGGAATTGGTTTTTCAATTATTGCTTTATGGCTTTTTCTGGATGTGGTTACTTTTATTTTGTAATTATTATTTTTATTTAGGGAACATTTTTATTTACAACTTTTGTTTGGAAAATTTTTTATTTTTAGGTCAATGTATGTACAAATAAAATCATATAAGTATACAAATATTTACAACACATTTTTATTTGGATTTTCTGATTAAGGACCCTATCTCCCCCTACTTTATTCCTGGTCGATCACGTCTAGTCTTGACCTTCTCTCGGGGTTCGGGTCAGCATGTATCTATTACATATATATAGTCTTCTCTTTTTTTATTTTTTTTCCTTTCTTTCTTTCTTTATTTATTTTAGGTTAAAGTAGAAATAAGTGTACAATATTTACACACAGATGTAAATTAGTAAGAATATGGAGTTGGTATTATATACAGGTGTTTTATAAGGGATTTTAAGCTAAAATAAATGAATAACGATGATGAAATGCAGATTCATCAATTATGTATTAATTATTTTATAAATATACAAAATATGTACATATGATAATAAAATTAAAATACAAAATAAAAATAAAATACCTAAAATATAGTAAATATATATGTATATATCTATACATGTAAAAATTAAACATCTAACAAATAATGTTGTAAAAATAAATAAAAATCATAAAAAAATAATAAACAATTTTACATTTTAAGTTTTTAAATAAAATCATTTGTTATTACCTTTTTTATTTAATTTCTATATTTTATTCTATTTTGTCTTGATGCGGCTGAGGTGGACCAATAAGGGTGTGTCGTTTGTTGACCTTCAGTCAACTGTACCTACACCCGTTGATGGCATGTCAAAGCCATCTACCTTTTTATCTTTCCCAATTTCCATGCCTTGAACATTGTTCCACTTGTCTCGATTTCTTCACAAAAAATTTTCGCTGATCAACCCTCTCGTAGTCGAGATTTAGCGAGGGTCTAGATATGTCTCACACAAGGCGGAGACACAATCGTTGTGCAAATCACTCACAAAATCCTAATCAATTAACAATTAACCCACAATATAAATAAAGAAATGATTATAAGAAAGGTGGAGTTAAAATTTATTATAACTCTACAAGAAATGTGTATAGGTAAGCATGTGTAGAGTCGAACTCAGGGAGCAAACGATAGATTGTGTAAGGTAATGCGCAAAAAATATTTTTATCCTCTTGTCCTTTTCATTATTTTTGTGGGTTTTTAATTGTTAACTTTTTATATTTTTGTTTTAAATTTTATAGTTTTTTTACATTTTATATTTTTTATATTTGTTTTTATTTTTTAATATAGCTATATATAGGACATATATACAATGTAAGTAAATATATAACTAAAAATCAAGTAAAATTGTAGAATTAAATATTTTGGGGTTTTAAATATATTATTTTATGGTTTTTAGCTAGTTTTACTAATTTTATATATTTCTAAAGTCAAAAGTATCCCAAATCAGGATTTTTATAAATATTTTTAAAATTGATTTGAAATTTAAATATAGGAAATAAGGTCCAAAATTACTTAAATCAATTTTAATATATAAATATTTATATAAAAAATGAAAAATAGAAAAACATATTTTTGGTGTTTTGAGAATTTCATATATTTTTATCAAGGTTTTTGGGGTTTTTTTTTATCTTTAGGAGTTTACTTTTCTATTTTTAATGATGTTTTATTTTGAGTTAAAATATAATAAAATAAACAACAAATATTTTTTGAAATTTTTCGACACATTTTTATATTTTTTGGCATTTTATAAGAAAGACAAAACAAAAATGGGCTCCTTTTGATTTTTAATAAATGGTTTAAACACCCAAAAATGTAAAATAAATAAATGGCTTGTAAGTACATGCTATCAGGCATCTAACTCAATTTTTGCACGATTTTAGGAGCTATGGTCCTATTTTTAATAAATGAAATCCAAGCACAAAAAATGCATAAACTAAGAGGGGCATAATTAAAAGTAAAATAACGTCCAAGGGCTCAAGTGCAATTTTGCCAAAACTATACAATGTATTTTAAAATTTAATGGACTAAAAACAAATATAACAAGTCGTAGGGGCATCCTTGCAATTTTTCCAGTTCACGTGGGATGACACGTGAGCTGAGTTGGACTGGACCTAGATGTAATTAAAATAAGTATAGGGGAATTTTTACAAAATGTCCATTTAATTTTTAACTTTACATTTTGTTTACAATATGGAATATTAAATACAAAAAGAAGGGGGATAAGATCTGCAATTTACCCCTATTGACACGGGATCAGATGATGTGGTTCATTCAATTGGACACGTGTCCGCATGTGGTGGGACGATACCACTTCATCGATCAGCTACTGAGATTAAATCTGGGGTCTTCATCAATGGATGTAGAGAGCGGGACACGAGCGGTTGAGATCAAAACTGCAACGAGGTGACGGTCGAACGACAGTTGCTCTTCCTAAAGAACAACAAAGAACAACCACCGGGTGAACTTGAATTGGTTAGTTCTCTCTCCCCATGCGGTCTCCGACGATGGAATTTGTCTCTTCATGTTCGGTAGGAGACTCCACAATAGTTGGTTCTCTTGAGAAGGTCTGGGGCTCATTGATAGAGCCCTGGAGCATGCTGCACCTAGAGGTCTTCGCCCAAATTCAAATCTGACCCAGGAGGGGTCCTTTCAGCCTAGAACCTACACGAAGTGATTACCTGGAATGTAGCGACTCGCTTCAACCATACATGAAGCTGTGAAGCATGGGAAATGGATCGAATGGGACGTGCTCCGATGAGGTTGGTAGAGGAAGCACCGGTTCGCAGATCTAGATTAGATCTGGTTGGATGGCTAGGTGGAACGTGCAGAGAAATGGGTAGGGAAGCTAGAGGAGGTGGATTGGTGCATCAGGGACAAGTGTAGGATGGTGAAAGAGATGCCGGAGTTCGAGAGCTCCGGCAAGGGCAATCAAGTAATCTAACCTCTACTAACAATTAAATCATGAAATAACTTGCACAAAATAAAACCTAGGACTAATTCTTACCTAGAGAAAGTTAAATGGCGTAGCTCGTACCTGGGGTTAGACCAGGGAGCAGGGGTGGCTGGCGACAGCCGCTTGGGTGCATCTCCTCCTCCTCCAACCGCTGTGGAAGCTCAGGAGACTCCCCCTATCACGGTGATACGCTCTAGGTCAAGACCATAGGGTTTTAGGGTTTGGAAGACAACCAAAAAGTAAGAGGAAGACAAGAGGTATTATTTATAGACATGAGTGTGCACCCTTATTGTCCGACGATTTGGCAAGAATCAAAGCTATGCACATGCAATTTCTAGAGTCGGTGTGAATCCTGGAATATACAGGAGCAAATCTTGTGAAGGGATCGATCATGATGGAAGGATGGATCTAGCAGGAAAATGGGAGGAAAACAGGGAGGAGACAACTTTGACGCAGGTCGGAGGCGCCAGGGGGAGTTGATCGGAGGTCAACGAACTATGGGCTCTTATTGGCCCACGTCAGCCGCATAAAGACAAAACGTATTTTTGAATAGAGAATAAAAAATTTTAGTTTTTATGTAGTATTTTTTATGTTTTTTATTTATTTATTTATTTGAGGTTATTTATTAGTAGTTAATTATTAGGGGTGTATTTATAGGTATATTTATCTATGTTTTGACTATTTTATTTTTATTTTGTATATTTTATTTTATTATTTTATTTTCTTATTTTATATTTTATAACTTATTTTTTGTACACACATATATTTTTATTATATTTTTATGATATTATTTGTACCTTAAAATAAATAGGTATAAATTGTATATGTGTATTTATTGTATACTTATCTATGTATTTTGTTTATTATTTTATTTTGATGTATTTTCTTGGGTTTTATTTGAGATTTATATTTTTAATATAATATAACTAATATATACAAGATTATAAAAATTTAAAAGAACAAAATAATAAAAGAATAAGATCCACTTTTATTTATTTACAAATAGTAACATAGGTATGTTTACCTACATTTTTAAAGGTTTATTTTATTTTAATGTTTTCTTTTTTGGTTTTAATATGCACATGAGTTATAAATAATAATTACAAAATTATAAAAATATAAAATTGTAAAAATAAAAACGAATCAATAAAATAAATATTTTATTCGGGTATACTATACAATGAGGGTTCAAAACCTAACTTTCACATCTTAACTCCAAAAAATATGAAACCACCTTCATTAAATAGCTTACTAAAAGTTACATAATTAGAGTTGATTTTAATACATTTTGATTTTTTATTCGGAAGATATGGGTCTGTAAAGTTGAGATTTTGCTTTTCTATTTCGTGTATAAAAAGTACATTGTGTATTATTTTTGTACAAACTCAATTTTGTATTTTTATTTACATTATTATCTACAACTTTTATGTACAAAGTTTCTTTATTTAAGTTATAAATGATAAAAAATAAAATGGGTGTCAAAAATACTTTATTGGGAAATAAAAGAATTGGGTTTTTATTGTATTTTTTGCCCTTATCTCCTCCTACTTTATTCCTTGTCAGCCTAGTCATCAAGATGCCTAGGTCTCGGGGTTTAGGGTCATAAAATTTCTTTGATATTTTATTCTTTTTCTTTTCTTATCTTTATTCTATAATTTTGGCATTAAAAACAATATTTTATATACGATAAATGCTATAAATAATAAAATGCTATTTTTGTACAAACTTATGTTAGTTACATGAATTAGCTAGGGTTTTTAAGGCCAAAATGATAGAATAAAGGTGATGAAATGGAGATCCATCATCCCCATATTTGCCTTTGCTAGTCCCTAGCAAACACTTATGCAATAAATACAAAAATAATAAAGAAGAAAAAAAAGAAAGAATACATAGAATTGATTTTAATCACCAAACTTGTCTTCACAAAACAAAAGTTGGAGCTCAAGTCAGACCTTGATGTGAGAATGTGTGTGGAACCTGGTCGGGAACCAAATTTAAAACACAACAGGCTTCGAAAGTCACAGATTTCAGTTCAAACCACCACAATAGCCATGTCAGAACTAGCCTACATCATACGCAAACCCTTGTGACTATGAAGTTGACTTGTACAGTATAAGTGATAGTGGCTCTCCCCAACTGAAATGACAAAAGAACTAACTTCTCTAGAATGACAACCCAATGATTCCCCAATCCAGCAACTCTTTCCTCGAGGAGCAGGGTATTCCCTTCTAAGTTCAAGTGACAACCAGCTCAAGAGGAGGGGGTGAAGAGAAGAATGGACAGTAGCCAGTGTAACTACCTATCCTGGGATGCATGACCAGTGTAGTCAAGTCATCCAGCTGCAGGCTCACATGGTATAACTTTGAAACTCAAGCTTGCTTATTGACTATACAAATATATACCCTCCGGCAGGCATTTTATTTTCAATAAGGCATGTCCATTTTTTGGAGTTTTTTTAATGATATGTACAACAACATTTACATAAGGAGTTTTTCCTTCTGAGACAGAAGACTATCCCTCTTTTGAAGCATTATTTCAACCCAAAATCTCTTATCTTTACACCTTATGGCAACTGGATGGGTTGGGATGCACTTCCCTCCCTATAAGAGGGTGAATGTTTCCACTCGTGTATGTATCAAATCAGAAAATCCAATCTCCTCACCACTCCAGCTGAGTTGAGCCAAGTGAAAGATGCAAGTGTCCAAGTTAGGTCACAGCTGACAAGAGTCATGTGTGCGTCTCAAAAAGTTCTAGTTAGTCAGTTGAGGTGTCTTGAACCCTACCCTGAGTCTCAAAGATTTAAAGTTCGAATAGACCTGAAGTACCTTAAATCTAGTTCCCATAAGGTTCCAGTGAAGTTAGGTGCAGTAAGGTCCAACCAAGCTCCAATCTTCGACTTTATTTAGACTAGTTCAATTATTAAGCTCAATCCGAAAAAATGCAAATGCTATGCCAATGCTATGTACAATGCAAGAAAATGGTGCAATTTTTCAAAAAGAATTTACAAATAATTTTGAAAAATAAAAAGACTTTTGGTAAAAAAATATAAAATGTGTACAACTATTTACACGGGCGTGCCTCTTTTTATTTATTTACAAGAATGGAGAGTTTTAAAGAATTTACATATTAAAATATTATTTGTAGGTGTATATGTACAATTTCTTTAAAGAATTTTATTTTTATATATTTATTATTATTTTTAAATGATGCATATAATCCTCAAATTTATTTTAAAACAAATTTGAATACTATAGTGCAAAATAATTTTTGCAAATATTTACACACATTGGAAACCATTTTGCAAAGATTTTTCAATCAGTATATATAGATTTTTCAAAATATTTTTGCAACCATTTTCAAAATCATTTGCAAATAAGTTTTCCAAACCTTTTATTTTACACAAAGTAAAGAATTTTTACAAATCAAAATATTTTTCGAAGTTTGAATACATTTTACAAAAAGTTTTCCAAATAGTCAAACCATTTTTCAAATCATGATTTTATAAAAAAAATTAACCTGACTTATTAATCATTATATACAGAAAGAATTTGAGGAATGATAAGCATCATTTTATTAATGAATTTAATATTATATATAATATTTTAGCTGTATTTATTGTTAATAATATGAAAGTACGAGTTATGGGTAAAGTATATACAGAGTATATACATCCCCCTATACTTATAATGAGATATGTCCTCATAGATCGAAAAGAAAAAGAGAAGACATAACTCGTACTGAGTATAGAAAAGTCTATACTATAACGACTAAAGAATGAAAAAATAAATGAATCAGAAGTTGATCGTCCCCCCTATACTTAGGAACAAATAATCCTAGGTATAGCAGACTATATTCTACATGCAGGAAGGGTCAAGTGTGGGAATAAACAGTTCATAGCCCGGTCTGTCTCCCCCTATAGTTAGGGTAAGATATCCCTAAGTATAGTAGAGCAAATGAACAAGAGAGGAGACAGTGGAGGGAATCAAAGAATGAAAGAACTCGTACTTAGGGTAAGATCACTTCTCATTAATTCACTCATTCGTTTATTCTTTAGCTTTTTCTATACTCTGGGAGCACACCCCCCTATACTTAGGACAAAATACGTCCTAAGTATAAAAAACCGACAAAAAGGGGTGACACCTCTTGGTAGAAAAAGAAAAATGAAAATGAAAAGGAGACAAGAAGGAAAGAAGAAAGGACATATGAAGATAGATGAAATGATCACAAAGAATGTACACATCCCTCCCCCTATACTTAGGGTAAAAGATCCCTCAATATAATCAACGACGGGAGTGATGAAACAGAACGTAGAAAGAACAACACAGGGTGCACCACCCTATATTTGGGACAAAGTGTGTCCTAAGCATAGACACACAGATATGGCAAATGATCTGGGGTACACATTACATACGAGAGAGGGCAGGAATGAAAGACAAACCACATATATACAACAAGTTAGGAATGATGAAGTGCATGACGATATCTGATAAGCAAATATCATACTCTCGTCATCGTCTCCCTGTGAGAACGGTGACATAGTAAGAAAGCAAAAGATTCCCTGGTATACAATCAAGTGGGTGTCAGCTACCGGGGAAAACATATCAAAAACTAAACCAGGACCGGTAGCATGAAGTTGATCATCGGCTCATAAGAAAGGAAGGAGAGATCCGAGCCGATACCGTAAGACATAGAGGAAGAAGTAACAGTTTGGATTCCTCCGAGCCAATCATGGTCTCAAGAATGAAGAACAGGAGACTCTCTATGCAGCGGGGTATCTGGTGTCATAAAGTCAGAAATTCATAAGAACACACTGAACACCACAAGGCATGGATCAACCCTGTGAGGGTCTTCAAGGTGAGCAAACTCAGATGAGTCGGAGATCTCATAATAAACAGAGGACTCGGCTCTGTGTTCCGCCAGATTGGAAACACAACTAGAGAGGAGACTGAGTACACAAATCAGAAGACTTAGCTTCATGCTCCACCAGAGAGGAGACACCCGAAATGAAGCTGAGTACCTACAAAGTGATGTATCCTCCCGCAGATAACCCTCAGGGAGTAATACATAGTAGGCAATGAATAATCATAACAAAGCTCATCCTTACGAGGATCGTCAAGGTGAGTGGACTCAAAGGAGTCAGATCCTTCAGATGGATCATCAGAAATGGTCTCGTTAGGCAACAAGTCAGCTACTAGCAGAAGAGACCAAAAGATCTTGAAAGTATGGCAGTGTCCTATAGATAACCCTCAAGGAGCGTACTGCCAACTAAACAAGGAATAATCAGAGGAAGATGTCTCATCCTTGTGAGGAGTATCAAGGAGAGCAGACTCAAAGGAGTCTGGACAAATAGGTCTCGTGCTCTGACAAATGGGGTACACAATTAGATAGTGAAACCGGTAACATATATCTGATGACTCAGTTTCATGCTCCAACAAAATGGCAGCATAAACCGTGCATGAAACCGATCGTAAAGAAAATGTTGCATTTTCCCGCAGATAGTCCTCGGGAAGTAATGCAAGTTGAGTCAGTGAAGATCATGGAACTGCTGGCATCGAGTCTCAGTTCCTCCAAAATAGTCAATCAATCCTCAATCGGAGGGCATAAGATCATGGGAGGGATAAGAGATAATCAGGTCACTCGCAATTTGGTCCCTCAAGTCAATCAAATTAGTTGAGATGGATCTAGATGTAGAAAGAATCCTCTAAGTGACACATATGGATGGAGGAATCAGGAGATGGAGGATGGATCGGTCAAGAAGATGAGTGAAATCATGTGGGTTCCTGAGCACTGTCGCTCTGAAGTACATATAGAGATAATACATCAATCCACTGAATCAAGACGAGAGGAACTGCAGAGTAAATCACCTAATCAGAACTCATGAAATCATCATCAAGTCATAAAAATAAATCCCATCCTCAATCCAGTGTGCAAGATCATAAATCCCCGATAACGAATCACACCTGTGATCGTGCAAACTTCAAATTCGTCAATAGTCTCTATGCACAGATCTGAAGTCATATCCACCAAAGGTAGCACACCAACCTCAGCATCTTCAAACTTGCCCGGCTTACTCAAATAATCAATGTAAACCATAAACCTCGATGTGGGCCCTTTCTACAAGCGCAACAATCCCGAGTGAAATAAGGGATGATACAGAGGGGACGAGGAGGATGGGCGAGATCAAAGCGGACATAGATAAAATTTTGGTTCAAGGAGAGGGTCTCCTAGAACCGGAGCAATGATGGGGTGATATGGGTAAGGAGAAAAGCCATGAAATCCAGCGAAAACGGTGAAGCTCAAGACCCAATATTACGCCTCGGATGCAAATGAGGAAATATATAAATAAGAGAGGGAGAGGGACTCAATGATCAAAATGACACATACTGATGGGACTGAAAATTCTAAGAGGGAATGAAAATGCAGATGGACTCAAAATCACAATCAATGTACAAAGCAAACCCCAAGTTCACCTACTCAACGCAATGAAGACCGGGTTGGTGGTTTTTTATCTTTGCATTTTTAGAGTTGGGTGATTTTACAAAAAGTTGTACAAACTGAAGATAGGTCTAAGATTTGGGCCCTAATCGTTAACGTGTACGTAGGAATAAAATGCACATACAATGTGGGGGTTCCTCTCCCTAAAGCAATGAATCCATTACGTTTTTATTTTTAAGGTCCAATAGAGTTAGCAGTCCCAATTTTATTTAGGTTGTCATTTTTTTATTATTTTTCAACGCACACATTTAACGATGTTTTCAATTTCCATTTAGCATCCTAAGTGAGCAAAATCAGAGGGAGAAGGTCGAAAAAGCCATGCAAGTCGGAAATCGATGTGCATGCAAAGTCAGGAGACTTACAGTGCTTCCCAGCTCTCTCCATGCGGGATGCATAACCGAATTGAAACCTACACTATATGCAAATGCAGCCGATGAAAGCACCCTAGATGAGAAATTTTTATTATCGTGAAGCACAAAATGTCACCTACTCAGAAATGAGATTCAAAAGTCCGATCTCGGAAGTGCATCGGTGTCCGCCATAGCATATCCTGCAAGCATTGTATAGCACTTCTCTCGGCGCTCAATCTAAAGTCTAAATAACTGAAAATTTAATATTTGACTAGGTCCAGATGTAGACTATAGGCACATGCAATGATTGATTACGTGTTTGGACCCAATTTATCATCAAGCAATCCTACAACTAGGGCTCAAACACACAAAGGATAGAAAATCAAAAACCGGAAAACAAAGGAAAAGAAAAGCGACAAAACGTGAGAAAACTGACGAGGCCCCCAAGGGAAAAATCCCTCGGGTACTGGACCTCATGAAGTGTGGTGGAGTGTCATGAGAGTCATGTATTATTACGATAAATAGTCTCTCTCTATCTTAAATCTACATAATACTAATGCATAATAAATAAAATACAAAAAGAGTCAGCCTTCAAAATTTTCCTCTATCTGCCCTTACTTCTCTCTCCTACCAGCTAGAGCTGAAAGTCAGCTCTGCCTTGCTAGGGTGCACCGGTCCTCTTAGGAAGTCCTTCCATGCGTAGCGCTCCCTCGCAAGAAAGTCAAACAAAGAAAGAGGTCAGAACAATCATCAAATAATTATCAATTAATAAACAATAAATAAACTAATAAACAAGTATAGACAAGAGAAAAATAACAAGTATAGACAATCTATGTGGCATTGCTCCCCGGCAACAACGTCATTTGATAATCGAGATTTAGCGAGAGGGTCTATATATGTCTCACACAAGGAGGAGACACACTCGTTATGATGACCACTCACGAAATCCTAATCAACAAATAACCCACAATACAAATAAAGCAATGAATATAAAAAATGGAGTTAAAATTTATTATAACACTAAAATAAATGCATATAGTGTACGCATGTGTAGAGGTCAAACTCAGGGAGCAAACGGTAGATTGTGCGAGGTAATGCACAAAATTTATTCTTTATCCTCTTGTCCTTTTTAATAATTTTTTAGTGTTTTAATTTTTACATTTTTATATATTATATTGTGTTTTTAATTTTATATTTTCTTTTAGATTTTTCATAAGTTTATATTTGTTTTTCTTTTAAAATATATAATATAGCTAAATATATAGGATATATATAAAATTTATAAATATAGATATAAATATAACTAAAAATAAAGTAAAATTGCATAAATAAATCTTTTCGGTTTTAAATATTTTTTACTGTTTTTGTGATTTTTAATTAATTTCGCTAATTTTTATATATTTTTAAAGTCAAAAGTATCCCAAATCGAGGATTTAATAAATATTCAAAATTGATTTAGTTTTAAAAATAGGAAATAAGGTCCAAAATTATTCAAATTAATTTTAAGATATAAATATTTATATAAAGAAAATTAGAAGATGGAAAAACATATTTTTGGGGTTTTTGGGAATTTTATACATTTTTATCAAGGTTTTTGGGGTTTTTCAATTTTTAGGAGATTCCTTTTTTCTATTTTTAGGAGATTTCTTTTTTCTAGAACCACTAAAGTACACAAATGGGTCCAGACCCCATCGATGGGGCCCTAGAGCTCGAGGAAGAAGGTTTAGGGCTTAGGGTCTAGACCCATTTGTTTACTTAGTGATTGTAGAGGAGCAACATCTCCAGTTTGAGACCGTCAGTAGCCGGAGAGGATGGTGGTGTACAAAATCAATGGATTGAAGCTCGCCCAAGAGACACTTCGTCCCTGTTCTAGCAGCATCTCTCTATACCGTCAGATGAGGAACAATGCCTAGAGAATCTAGCCACCATTCGATTGTTAGCTCCCTCGACTGTTAATCTAGCTGGAGATTTGATCAAATCCATCCAATAGTAAAGCGATATAGTCCCATCTTGGCCATCTGCTTATAAGTGGATTCACGTCCATCGTTGGATGGTGTGCGTTATCGAGTAAACTATACACATACACCTCCTCTTTAGTATTTCATAATTTATCATTTTAATTAGTAATTGTAGTATTAAAACTTTTATGTAAATTATGTTGTGTCCCGAAACTTTTAGTTCTTTACGCTTCAGTCCTTCCGCCTCACGTGATACGACACGTGATGCCCTATAAATTTTGTATAAGTGACCTTTAAGTTTACGGGCTTGTTATTAAATGCATTTTTTTCTATTTGTTGTGATTAGTTCCTTGTAGCCATGAATTTTTTGTGTACATCTGTCATTTTAAATATTTTTATTGCTTCAAAAATTGTAGGAAAATGAATTTAAGTGCCTGACATGATGCTTGTACTCGCATAATTCTTGTTTGGCATTTTAGTTAATATTCCTATTTATTAAAAATCCAAAAACATGCAATTTCATTTTGTCCAAATATTAAAACCCATAAAAATTATAAAAACTTTTCCAAAAATTCCAAAAAAATATCTATATTAGTATATATTCTACCACATATTAAAAAAGGAATTACAATTTTTCAAATTTAAAAATAAAATATTAAATTAAAAATATATAAAACAATTAAAAATACATAAAAAATTAAATATAATTAAAACCTCACAAAAACTATTAAAAAGAAAAGTCCAAAAAGAAAATAAATAAGAAATTAATCTTAATTAGATATAATTAATCATTAATTTCCCATATCTATTATTTTGCTCTTTGTGTTTGACACTTCACCATGCTTACCTTCTATATATTTATTGTGGAGTTATAATAAATTTTGACTCACATTCGCATTTGTTGATCTATTCATCATTTTGTGGGTTAATCGTTGATCGATTTGAGACTGATCGCTGCAAAGATTGTCATTCCAGTTTTGTTAGGAATGACAAGTCAATCTTGAGTTATGACAATTTATTTATTTTGTTAAGTTGGTCGTACATATTATGCATTAATGAGGAATCCTCACTCTTGTCTTTTTGGTGGAGCCTTTAAGCAAAAACGATGGGGGAGTTCTAACTTAAAGGGAGCTCAGATTAAAAAGAATATTTTTAAAGAAAAAGGGAAGAGATTATTTAGTCATCTCTTTATCCACAAATTAGTATTAATCAACTTTTACTATAAGTGTAGATCTTTTTTTGTATATTAAAAAGGGTGAAAATATTGTTTACAAAAATTATTTGATCGCACACACTGATTGTTTTGCAAACACATCAAATATTTTGTCATCATCAAAAAGGTGAGATTGTGAGTTCATGCATAAGTGGGGAGATTGTTAGTGAATGAACAAGCATATATTGATGATAACAAAACTTATGCAGTTAGCTTGTAGCAAGGTCAAGAGTAGGAAAGCTACTAGATCAAGAACAAGCCCAAGCCTGAGGAGCTCAAGCTTAAGTGAAGAAGAATCTAAGAAGCTCAAAGGAGTTCAAGCTAAGGAACTCTAGCTCAAGTTCAAGGAAGGATCTCAAGCTGAAGAAGAAAAAACTTTTCTTTTATTGAGTCATGCATTATGGAGTTGTCTTAGAATGTAAAAGGCCTCAAGAATCATGCTTATTACATTTCAACCTTTTAACTTTGACTTCCAGGTTAAAGAGTCAAGTTGATCGATTAACCATTCTAACCTGTTCCATCATACATGATCGACCAACCTTGTTTTCAGATTGATCAATATTGGAATTATAGTGGCTATTGATGATCAATCATAATTGATCACTGATCAATCATCTTTTGATTTTGTCCGATCACCTGAATACATATTATCGATCATCTGATTCTAATCGATCATTTTTTGTATCATAATCGATCATAATCTAGTTCAATAAGTTTTTTGAAGCGATTTCATTCCTAGTTTATTCGTAAGGGATACTTTTTCAAAGCCAACATTTATGGGACTCTTGCCCCACAAATAGGACTGCATACCTCATTCTACAACACACAACAAAAGCAATAAGTTCTCTTCTCTCTGCTTTCCACTTTATACTTTGAGAAAAAGATTGAAGAGTTATTTTCTGTTGTGTTCTTCATTCCAACAGCTCGGGTTCTTTGTGTTCAATTCTTACGGGCACGCTCGTTGTTTTATAAGGTCGTTTAAATTTTACCTCATATTCTTTATTGCATATATTCTTTTATGTTAAGATTATTAGATTTGTTTAGCTATATATAATTGAGTTGACTGCGTATTGGGCTTTAATACTAATGCAGTTGGGTTACCTGTGTAAGCAACTCAGGTTAGTGGAACATAATTGTGGGACAGGTTTAAGGCCCGAGCTAGGGGATACTATTTGTAATTTTTACCTAGGAGGGTTTCCACATTAAGTACATGTGCATGTGTGGTTGATTACTTATCGCTGATTGAAAGTGCTACGTAACGATATGCATGTTTGAGTTTATTGTGATTGTAGCGATCCATGTCATTTAGTGTGATCCACCCGCACCCATCGACCGGTGTTCGCAAGATAGAAACCAACACCTACTACTCCCATGTTGTAGTACAACAACATGTTTGCTACATACATTGCCACCAATCCCATCCTCCATGAGTAGACTAAGTATATTGAAGTTGATTTTCACTTTATTCGAGATTTAGCACGAAGAGGGAAGGTCACTACTCAAATATCCCTACAAATTTTCAGCTTTCAAACATTTATAGAGGCACTACCAAAGAAACACAACCCATGGTTGATTTTCAAGTTGGAAATGATCGATATATATGATCCAACTTGAGAGGGAGTATAAAATTAGTTATTTGTTTAATTCTTTTATCTCTTTCTTGAGTCATGTAAATCCTTTGGGGGCCCTCATGTAGTTTTCCCTTTTTGGAGCTCTCTATTGTTTCATGCTATATAAGAACCATATGACCTCGTGAATAAGACAATTCATTCATCATTAATTTTCTCCACAGGGTTCATTTATATTAAATTGAATCTAGCTTGATAAGGAGTTAGTCAATGGTGTCGAGCATGCATCATTTTATTTGATATTTATTTTCTATTGGCGCATATGGATTGACCACAAGTTGAAGCATGGTTAGAGTGCTTATATATCTTTAACTATTTCTAAATTTGGTTAATAGCAGGCATTAAAATATTGATTAATGTGTCAAGAATCACAATGGAATCCATCACTGGTGTTGGCAAGCATTATTTGATCTCCAATCTATCACAAGTGATGGAATACATTTTCTCAAGCAAAATTTGCAAAGAAAATTGAAAACTAGAAGAATCAGGAGCAGTGGCTAAATTTCAACTTTAGATTGGATGGCAAACCACGGGACATGATGCAAGACTTGAGGACTGAAGAAGTGAGATACAAATACCATTAGTGCACTTTCTAATAACCTTTCTGCGAGAGAAAGAAAAGGATACATCCCAGATTCCGCTACGATGCCGGAAAGGATATACCTGTTCCGAACTGTGCTGCTCTAACACTAACAAAAAAGTACTAATTTTATCTACCAGCAATTCAAGTAGATCAATCGCCATGCCAACTGCGCAAAGGTTAGGATGGAATGGAGCAAGTCAGCCACCCCTTAACAAGTTCAGGCATTCCTTCATGATAATTGTATGTCAGTTACAAGACAGGTTCAAGAAAGTAACTGCTCAATTGTATTTACTCTGAGTGCAGCACTTGGACGACATGATGCATTACAATGAATATAGAGAAAGCAAGAAACCTGCATCCATCAATATGGAAAGAATTGGAACTGTAGCATGAGCTGCTTGATGCTTCTGATTGGTTTAAATAAATCAAATTCAGCAAATAATCCATGCCCAATTTCGGACGACTGAACCGAAAGGATATTTAAAAGCAGCATTACCTTACGTCTGTGGTTGCCATGTTCCAGGCTTGAACGTCGAGCCAGACCTAGTTGGTTCTGCAGACCTATTTCATATCATACACATTAGACAAGGCCCAACAAAAGAAAACTATGTTTTAGAAAGGCATGAATTAAGTAGTGGTTCCTGGTTATTGAAAATCTTATTTCTACATGGAACCAAGAACATGGCTACAAATAATGATAGCTACAAAGGTTGACATTCTGCTGAGAAATCAAATTTGTTAATTCTGAAATTTCTTTTCTGGTCTTGAATCAAAATAGATGGCAATGTAATATAACTACCATCACAAAGAAATCATGAATAAGCTCAACCAAGGATTACCAAACATGTGGCACTGACTTCCCCTCTCCTTTTTCGTAACAAAATAAAGCATCAACAAAACCAAACTGAGAATGAGCACCACCTTCATCAGAAGATGATCACTTACCTAGAAAAGTAAGATAACAAAAAATGCCCGAAGCTAAATGAAGCAGATCCAAACAATGCTTCAGAAAAGGCAGATCCAACCCACGAGAATCACAAAAATCTCAAGAAAGCATCCATGTATTATTGCTAACACTATTGCATTCGTTTTATTCAAAAGGAAGTTTTTCTGACCTGATTTTCTCAGTATTCTCATTGGTTTTGTCCAATAGTTCGTCTGGTACAATATCTGTAAAAATATGTAAGAATCCACCAATCAGATGCTTACTTTTGTGCTTTACTGAAAAATTCAGATTTTAGCATTTATGCTATAGAAAGAAGTGATGAATATCCATGGTTTTAATTTGCAAAAAAAATGGAGAAAATGGGGTGGAGGGAGCTAAGTTAGCTATCCCCTGGGGGTAGCCCCATTTTTCCCTATATATATGGGTTATATGGGGCTGCCCCACCCCCATTTTCCGTAATTTTTTTTATTTTTTTGACAAATATCATCATGTATATTCATCTATATATCCCTCCTATATGTCATTCAAATTTCGTCAGAAACACACTCCTATGCCCTTTATCTAAAACAAGTACGATTACAGCAATCCTAAGACCGTTAATTACCTATTGGTCATGTTCTGGATGGAAGGCATAAGAGCCTCTGTTTCTGATGAAATCCGAATGGCATGTAGGAGGGATATATAGATGAATATACATGGTGATATTTTTCCAAAAAAAATGCGAAAAATGGGATGGTGGCAGCCCCATTTTTTCCTATATATATAAGGTTGATCCTGTGAGAGCCAAAATCTGTGAGTATGAGAGTAGTGAATCTAGACCACTAGATTCTGCTCTTCTCTCTCCTCCTGCAATCAACGAGAAGAGAGATGACAGAATCTAGTGGTCCAGAATCATTCCTCTCATGCTCTCACAGATTTTGGCTCTCACAGGATCAACCCTCTCTCTCTCTCTCTCTCTGTGTGTGTGTATACATCTATATATGCGGATTAAATGCATGCCTAAAGCATAGTACTATGTTATTTCATCTCTATGCTTAAAGATATGCATTACGAAGTTCCGTAAACATGCATGTATGCTGTTTGTAATATAGATAATGAAAAATGTCCATGCAACTTTATGCAACAGAAAATAATATGTAGTTTTTTTATTAAAAAATAATCGTCAATCCAATTGCAGCCAACCTGCCTGACTAGTCAAGTCAGTGGGATGGTCGATTGACTATTGACTAACTGATTAGCCGACCGACTACTCGGCCCAATTACTCGACCAACTAGGCTGACTAGACGGCCTATTTTTGCTTGGAGAACCGTTTTTTTATTATGATTTTTTAAAAGCGAACTTCGATATAAAAGTGTTAGTAATATATATTCTTATGTTCTATTCTATTCATTGTAATCCCATCAGGGATATCTTTCCCAATATTGAGCTCTCTAGGGTTCCATCCTATATAACCCCCTAGAGCTCCAGAATAAAGCATGCAACTCTATTCTTTCATTATTTTTCACACGGTATAAGAGCAACGATCCTAGACCGGAGTTTTGACTTAAAACCCTCCGCCACCACAAACACTAAACATGTGCGCTGCCGCCAAGGAAGAACCCTTGGCTACCAGCTCACGTCGCCTGAGCACCTCAGCTCCCCGCGCCACCGGCTGCAACGCCGCTAGGGCCTTGCGCTGCCGCTAGGGCCACAAGCGCCTGCGGCCACGCCTCCTTGGACCCACAAGTCCCTCCGAACCTCCTCTTGGCCCCGGCTAGGTCCTGTAAGTGCGGTTGCGCTACCGTGTGTAGTTCTTGCACCACCAGGGTACTGTAGGGTTGTTTCATGAACCTCCCAGGTGGTCCTGCTCCATCGTATGGGGGATGTTGAACCTCCCAGGCAGTCCCTGCTTCACCGCTTGGGCACCATCTGCTACTCCAAGCACTGTATTGCTTCACCTGCTACACAGGAAGCCTTGCGTTGTCACCCTAGCCTACGTATGAGGTCTGTTACCTCACCCAGCAAGTCCCTGCACTGTCGCCTGGGATTTCTCCGGCCTATTTCACTACCCAATGGTGCTTCCAGACTATTGCGTCTCTTCTAAAGCCACTTCTACTGCTACAGACTACCAAAATCTCTCGATTATGACATGTTAGGTCACTTGGATGCTTGACTAAAACAAAGATTTACTGGTTAGGTCACGTTTTCTTGATATAGGCGATCACCATGGCATCTGCAGAGTCTAAGCCCTTGTATCCGACTTCTTCTGTGATGGTACAGGGCACTACTATCAAACTGAAGGCTTCCGAGAATTATGTCCTCGAGTCTCGTTCGTTCAAGTTATGGTGGTTAACGCAAGAACTATGTCCTGACAAAAGATCCGCCCAAGGAGACAGACAAGGACTATGATACAGGGTATGTGGACAACTGCCTAGTCATTACTTGGATGAACAACAACGTGGATCCGAATATTGCGGTGAATCTTCGCTACAAGGAGACGACAAAGGCTATGTGGGAAAGTCTTGAGCACACTTACTTCCAGAAGACTACCAAGTCTAGGCTATCTGAGATATACACACGGATTTGGTCTGCTAATCAAGGGGATACTAACCTTGTTGAGTACTACAGGCTTCCCGCAAGTCTATTCGAGGAGCTACTATCTTTCGGCCTGCTTGTTGAGATAAACAAATAGGAGAACGTAAAGAATGGCAGGTGTATCGCTTTCTGTCTGGATTGCATCCACGATACAAACCTATAAAGGATCAGTTTCTAAATACTGACATGTTTCCCACTCTTGAGACCATTTTTGGTCGCCTGCAGGAACTTGATTCTCCATCTGAGTGTCCTACTACCACACCATCTGCAGAGACTACCGCCCATTATGCTCGAGGACATCCCAACTACCAAGGAGGATGCGGCATGATTTTGACCATGGTTGCGAGCACGGATGTGATTATACTACTGCTTGCTATCCTACCTGCAACCGTTGTGGATGCTGGAATCATCTATCTGAGTGTTGCTGGTAAAAGTTTGGTATGCCTCCCAACGCCAACAATGCCTTTAAGACTGCTACATATGACACTCCATATGATGCCACCGAAGTTACACATGATCAGTCTTCTCGTGACGAGCACGGATATGATCATACTACTGCTCGTTATCCTACCTGCAACCATTGTGGACGCTGGAATCATCTATCCGAGCGTTGCTGGTAAAAGTTTGGCATGCCTCCCAACGCCAACAATGCCTTTGAGACTACTTCATATGTCACTCCATAGATGCCACCAAAGTTACATATGATCAGTCTTCTCGTGATGATCAGACACCCTTTATGGCATCCAAGCATGCTCGTCTGCGACAGCTTCTGCAGAACTCCAAAGCCGGTGAAACCAGTACCTCTGCTCCTACTGCTAGTCTGGACACTATTTCGGGTACAATTGCAAACTCAACCTCCGCATCCATCCCTGTATGGATTATTAATTCTGGCTCGTCAACTCATCTAACGGGAGAAGGTAGTCTTCTAACCACTTCACAGTGGTCTTCCTCTGTGAAGACTGTTCGTGTATCCCATGGAGCGCATTCGCATGTTACTGTTGTGGGCATTGTGGAGTCTTACTCTAAACTCGAAATTACCGGAGTTCACTGCGCTCCTACATTTTCACTTAGTCTTTTACCTGTTCAAAAGTTGCGTATGGAGCTTAATTGTCGAGTTAGTTTTGATGAGTTCTGTTGTTATTTACAGGACATTCGAACGAGAAATTTTTGGTGGGGGACATGAGAAAAACAATCTCTATTATCTGGATATCCCCTCTGACTCTAGTTTTGTTGATGCCACGTCAATCTCCAAAGATCCTCTTCTTTGGCACCTTTGCCTCAGTCATCTGTATGCCAAATCCATCTCTTTATTGTTACCCGAACTCTCTACGATCAAACCCTTTGAGTGTGAGGTGTGTCAGTTTGGGAAACATCAACGAGTGTCTTTCCATGCTCGAACTGAGCCACGTCGTGAAAATCCTCTCTTTAGTCCATTGAGATATTTGGGGACCGTGTCCGGTCCATACTTTGAGTGGGCACAAGTATGTTGTCTTTTTTGTTGATGATTGCAATAGGTCATCCTTGGTCTATATGTTAAAAAAGCGTTCATAAATTAATAATACTGTCAAGAATTTCTTTCATTATGTCAGGAATATTTTCTCATCGAGTGTTAAAGTTTTTTGCTATGATAATGCCTTGGAATTTACCCAACATGATCTAACAAACTTCTTTGCTTCCCAGGGCACCATTCATCAAACCTTATGTCCCTATACTTCCCAGCAAAATGGGGTAGCGGAGAGAAAACTTAGACATCTACTAAATATTGTTGGCTCCCTACTAACCCAAATGAAAGTTCTGAAAACCTATTGGGGGAATACTATTCTTACCGATGTCCATCTTATCAACAGAGTCCCTTCCACATCCCTACATGGCTCTACCCCGTTCTCCCTACTATACCCAACTGAGCCCCCCTTTCCTGTACCCCTAAGGATCTTTGGATGTGTGGCCTTTGTCCATAACTTTCACACTATAAACAAACTTTCTCCTCGTGCAATCAAATGGGTTTTCTTAGACTATTCTTGTACTAAAAAAGCCTCAGGCTTTATGATCCAAATTGTCATCGATATTATATTTCTATGGATGCAACCTTTCTTTAGCATACCAACTTCTTCACACAATTTGTTACAGATATTCCTCTAGATCTCCCACCTCCACCCATTGTTTATAAGCGCAAGAAAATCTCTCCACCGCCAGATTTTCCTTTACCTGTGTCTGTATTGCAGGATAATATGCCTTCTTCAAGTGTCCCCTCCACTGCTGTCCTGGATGATCCTCAAGAGCTTCCCATTGCTCTCCGAAGAACACAAAGGTAATGCACTCTTCATCCCTTGTCTCATTTCACTTCTACTGATAGTTTATCATCCACTGACAGAAATATGCATATGCTCTCATGACTATTTCTATTCCGAGAGAACACCATAGTGCCTTATAGGATTCAGGATGGCGACAGGCCATGAATGAAGAAATGGATGCTCTCACTTCCAGAGGGACATGGGATTTGGTGCAATGTCCAAAGGGGACTAGACCAGTGGCGTGCAGGTTGATCTTCACAACCAAGCAGTCCCCAGACGGGTCCATTGACAGATTGAAAGCACGTCTTGCGGCCAAAGGTTTTACGCAGACATATGGGGTGGATTACTTTGAGACATTCTCACCGGTTGCACGAATGGGATCTATAAAGACTATTATTTCAATGGTAGCTAACAAGGCATGGCCTATCTTTCAACTAGATGTGAAAAATGCCTTTCTATATGGGGATCTCGATGAGGAGGTGTACATGATGCAACCTCCTGGTTACGAAGTCGAGGGGAGGGTGTATGTCGACTTCGCAAGGCGATATATGGTGAAACAAAGCCCAAGTGTGTGGTTTGATAGACTAACTGCAGAAATCAGCACTCTTGGCTTTTGAGAACAACATCTAACTATTCTTGTTTGTCAGAAGATGAATAACTGGTACTATTATACTTATTGTTTATGTGGATGATATGGTTGTCACAGGTAATGATGATAATGAGATACTAGAGACCAAGGCCTTTCTCCAAAAGGTGTTTCTCACCAAGGACCTTGGTTCCCTATGCTGCTTCTTGGGCATAGAAGTACTACGTACTACAGAGGGACTTCATCTCTTACAGTGAAAATATTGTCTGGATATCCTTACTGAAGCCAGACTACTTGGATGCAAACCATCTGGTATTCCTGCAGATCCAAAGAAACACTACACATCATTTGATCGTGTCTTTGAAGATGTTACTAGATATAGAAGCTTTGTTGGCAAACTTCTTTATCTCACAAGCACCAGACGGAAATTTCTTAGGCAGTGAGTAGAACTAGCAAACACATGGAGCAACCTTGTTATTATAATCACTGGCAGGATGTTCTCTAGATTCTACGATACTTGAAGGAATCACCAAGGAGTGGCCTCTTTTATGGGACAAACAGCTACACCGATTTTATCGCCTATGCTGATATGTATTATGCAAGTTCTCCAGAAGATCGTCTCTCTACCACAGGATATGCTATGATGGTTGGAGGAAACCTTGTTACTTAGAGAAGCAAGAAATAGATTGTTGTATCCAGATCTAGTGCTCAAGCAGATTACATGGCAATGGCCCATGCAACCTGTGAGATCACATGGCTATTGACATTTCTACAAGAACTCGACATTGTCGTCACCACCCCTATACCACTATACTGTGACAACAAATCTACTACATAATTTGCCATGAATCCCGTGTTCCATGAGCGAACCAAGCATATAGAGATGTACTGCCATTTTGTTTGCGACACAATCCGGATTGGAATGATTACTACTCATATCACCATCGATCTTCAGCTTGCAGATGAATTCACGAAGGCCTTACCCAAGAAACGCCTTTCATGGATAGTTTTTAAGTTGGGCATGATTGATAGATATGCTCCGAGGAGTGTTAGTAATATATATTCTTACGGTTCTATTCTATTCATTGTAATCCCTTTAAAGATACTTATGTATTTTCCCCAGTATTGAGCTCTCTAGGGTTCCATCATACCGCTAGACCTCCAGAATAAAGCATGCAATTCGATTCTTTCATTATTTTCCACAGAAAATATAGAAAATGTACAAATGTATGTAAATATATACATGTAAATGTATAAAAAATTATTTACTTATTTAAAATAATTACAAAAATTCAAAATTGACTACGACTAATTTGATTAGTCGTATGTCTGCTGGTTAATCCTTTATCAGTGACCTGATCGACTGTATACTGATTACTGATTTCTACAACCTTCTCCAATTACTTAGCATTTCTAAGTGTGCAACACATACCTTATGGAAGCAAAAATTCGTCAAAATAGAAGCATGTCATTCTCACTAATCCCTAATACTATCAACCACTCAATCTGCACCTGGCCTACTAGACAAAAACTTGATGCTGACTGATTTTTTTTAAATCCAAGTGGTCGAATGGAGGGGGTTTGGAAACATAGCAGAATTCTAACACACGCATTTAGATCCTTTATTTAGGAAAAATAGGACAAATCTCCATGAGACGTGTCCATGCTTAATATATTAATAAAGTATAAAAAAAATTTACAAGATCCAAGTTTATGTATATAGGCTCCTTTAAAATTATGGTAGAGGTTTAATAGGAACTAATGAATAGGTACATCAATCTCCATAATGAGATAATCAAAAGATTGGTTGCATCTAAGATGGCAAATTGGCTTTAAATTTAATTACTATCAATAATATTTTATTTAGATTTATTTCTTTTTTTGAACCGTTGCACTTTTAGAGAGAGATTTTGATTTTTTTTGTGTTGAATCTAATGGATTTGTTTTAGGTGGAAGGATGAGGCGGTAAAAAAACTAAAGATGCCTATATTTGATTATAAGTAAGTTTACCTATATATGTATGATTGCATGAGGTTGGGGTTCGAGCCCTTGCCCACCCCCCTCCTTCCTCTATCATTGTCGAAGAAGACCACAAAATAAGCATGGCGTTACCATAGCAGAACATGGGAAAAGAAATGTGAGTTGGAAGGATATTGCCATGGTGAAGAAATGGATCATGAGCATGGTTTGAAAAATCACACCTCGAGGCGAGGCGGCCATATTTCACTTCAAGGTGTACGCCTCAGTTGGATTGAATGAGGCGAACGACTTGGTTGTTTGAGACGGTCTCAGGTGGGGCGAGGCGTTGACAAGGTGCTTCCTTGAGACGTTTCATTTAAGTGGGCCACGTGCTTTGCATATGACCCATCTTAACTAAATTCACCCCCCCCCCCCACTCGCCCCCACCTCCTCTGTCTAAAGAAAAAACCCAACGACCTCCTCTTCTTCTACAACCACCTCTTCTTAATGTAGCCCTGTAGCATCGTCGCCACAACCTCTCCTCGTCGTATTCTTCCAATACGGTAGCGCCGACTCCTCTAGCATCGTCGCCTCCAGTAACCTATGTAAAGTTTTTAAGGTTTATTGTTGTCACGTATTTGTTACTTTTTAGTTTTCTAATTACTAATACCTAAAACCTAATTACTAAATTGGACAATAATGTAGATCTGAAAGTAGATGATAATAATGTAGATATAAAAGCTAAATTAGATGGTAATTGTAGGACTTTTATTGGGATTTAGTACTATGAAATCATCATTTAGTTTTGTAAAAACTATAATGTATTTTCTTGTTTCTTGAACCTTCAGTTTTAGGTCAGTTGGCATTTGGCAATTGTTAGCACAAACTTCAAAATTGTCATTTATTAGTTAAATTCAGCCTTTAATTTGTTAACTTAAAATGTTTTTTGTTTGCAATCATGTTTTTCAATTACATTTAGAAAAGCCAAAAAAACAACAAAGACACAAAAGATGCTGAAGGAGGTCGAAGCAACTGTAGACAAAGTCGATTGGTCTATAGTCCGCTCGTTCAGCCACTTCCTTCTCGGAAGGAAGATCAATGATTTACTTAGCTTCTCCATGCCACGATTACTACTTCTAAATTTTGTAATGAATGCCATGACATCTTCTTCAACCATGTCCCAGAATTCTCTGTAGAAAGAAATAGGCAATCCATCTCGCCCAAGTCATCCATCTGAATTAAGAATGCAAACCACCCTATGCACATCATCCGTCCTGCTCCGGTGCTAGACTTGCACACCCCACCATAGCCATATGGCACCTGACGAAGGAACCCTCCTACTGGTCTCCCAAAAATGTGTCACCAACACCATCACTTCCCCCATTTGCGCCATCGCCCTGAACCCGTTCCTCACCTACAACGAGGTTGTGGATGAATATCTACCTCGACCTTCCACTAGCCATTGCATGAAAGTACTTTGTGTTTACATCTCCCTCCTCTGCCTACCTTTGCCTTGACCTCTACATCCAGTCCATATCCCTCTTTTTATACTCGTCGACTGCATTCTTCTGATGCTTAGTTCTAGCATGTCGCTCCTCCAAGTTAAGCTCTCGTTCATCCTCAACCCCATCCAGATGTGCACTCTCCGCCTCAACCTTGGTGCGCCTCTCCTTTCGCCTCTAACACGTCTCTGTATTCTATTTCTTCAACACCACTCTCAGCTCAGCTATCGTCTTAGCCATTCTTTGCATCGCAGATTCCTCCACTTGATGCGGTGCCTAGAAGTTTACAATTAAATCCCCCAATCCCTCTTTCAGCAACCACGATCCCTCGAATCTGAACAAAGAACTATGATACATTCCCTCCCCATAGTCCTAGCAAATGGGTGTATGATCTCATCGGGACCTTGGTAGAACCCAAGCTGAGGAAAGAGAAAACATCTCCAACAGCCCCATCGAGGCAAAAGAACGATCCAACCGAGATCTGGACATGAATCTTCCATTTGTGGCATCCACAACCTTCAAAGACAACTCCCCAATCAAACCCATAACTCCACTAACCGGTGTTCACGTATGCCCTTGTCATTGGGATAATTAGAAGCAAACAGTGTAACGTTGAAATCCCCACCAATGAGCTATGGGAAGTTTGAAAACTCCCCTCTTAGCGAACACAACTCATCGCAATTGGTTGCCCCATGAACTATGCTGAATCGAGATCTTGTCTACCCCTGTCACTAGGACAGTCCAAAGTAAACAGTGTAACTTTGAAATTCCCACCAACGAGCCATGGAAAGTTGGAAAACTCCCCTCTCATAGAACACAACTCATCCCAAATGGCCGCCCCATGAGGGTTACCAGAAGGTCCTTAAACCCACAAAAGGAGCAATCTTCCGCCACCAACCACATGTTCCAATCATCGATACAAATTTGGAAACCACATTTTCCCAAGTGAAACTTGTCTCTGTTACAATCTAATAGGACACCTCCAACACTCCACTCAATGTGAGTGTGCCTAAACTCCTATAATCCGGGATCAAATGTTGGACCCATATTTGTGATTCTCACACCTCAACTTTTGACTCATGCAAAAAGACAACATCTGCCAGCCACAACCCAAGGAGACTCCCAACTGCACTTCTCTTCTCCAAGTCGACTAGCCCTTGTATGTTCCAATAGGTGATCTTCATAACCCATGAGGGTTAGTGGTGGGCATCTTGACTCCTAGACATTTCGCAACCCGCACGTGAATGTCCATTGTTTGAACTTGGATTTCGTCAAATTTAGATGACCAGCATGTGGCTCCTCCTTAGTGTTCCCCTCACCAGATCCTCTTTCTCAATCGCAAAAGAGTTGGGCCCCACTTTGTCCATCTCATATTCCGACCATCTTCTTGCATGTAATTTTGTCCTCTTTCGAGAGAAAGATAGAGTGGCGACCTATCGCGAACCTCTCATAACCCTGCCATGAGCAACCAACTCTACCTCCCTACCCGAATCGCCACCAAAATCCTATTTTGCGCATTTCTTCCCAACATGGAGGCACCTACCACGGCCCCCATCACATCAACACTAGTCTCCAAACCCCTTCAAATGTTCTCTGCTACCAATTCCATTGTTGCTCCAACCTCTAAGCTTGGTTTGTGCCATGGTTCAACCTCCGGTGAAATCACACCAAATGTGAGCATGGAGGCCTCTGCCCCTCCAGTAACCAAGGCAGAGTTGTCCAGACTCCAGAATAGCAGCACATGTCCAGCTTGACATATGTACTATTTTCTACGATTCAGAGATACATGCAAATGATTGGGACCAGTCTACTCCAGAACCCCCAAACAGACCCATGATAGGCCCAATCACTACTCCAGCAACACGTATCGGGTACTTGTCCTTCATTTGATCTGACCTGATCGAAACTCCAGCAGAAAACTTGTCACACCCACCCTTTTACAAGATTAGGGCTCGAGTGGCATCCATCGTTCATGCTCGCGATTGGTGCAATCAACGGGAGATTCGCCCCCATTACTGAAACTTATGCATGCAAGTCTTGACCAATCAACTACAGATCGGGTCTCTAGCAAATCCCTGCCCAAATAGCAGAGATTCTGCCACGACCCACTAGAGGTTCCTCTGCTGCCATCGTCTCCGTAGCGCTCCACCCCTCTACCTATGGCGATACCATTGGGGGTTGAACCACAAATTCACCCACCAACTCCAAATGAAAGATGAATGCCCAGCCCGGAACACCACCTCCCGTGGTGTTGGTCTAGGAGGGCCGCCTAAAGGCCTCTAGCACCTCTTATGGCTCTCCCGGCCAAAGCCCCATAAGCAGCACTTCTTCCACCACACCAACCCGCAATAGTGTCGCTGGTACTGGTCGAGCCCACATCATTGCATCGGCAGTCCACTCACCGCTATCAGCCATCTAGGTCCAACTTCTCAAATCCATCGTAAAACATAGTGTTCTTCCAGAGCACCCTTGCTAGGAATGTGTCCCCTTTGTTGGCCAAGAACACATCAACCTCTTCATGATTGACTCCTCGAATGCAGACGACCGACTCTAATAGTCAACTCGCATCCTCCACGCACCGCACTGCCTCCCCCTTCTGTAATATCACCAGCACCAACAACAAATCCATGTGCATCCCTTCAGCCACGAGTATCCCCTCCTCTGAATCCTGCGTTATGACAACATCAACCTCCATCTTCTCAATGATAGGCGAACAATCCTTTCGCAAATGCTCGGAGCTGCAACATTTGAAACATACATGATCCTGAGTCAACTATTGTCATGCCATATGCCCCTCCCTCCTGCATCGGAAGCACCAAACTGATCGTCTACCAAGACCAAAGCCGGTCCATGGTGTCACCGCTCCTCTATGCCAGTCTTATCCTATCTAACCTTGGACGGGTGGACCTACGTACATTTGGTATCTCCCTCCCCAAAACTTTACTGCCAACCCTGTACGAGAAAACCCTTGATCTACCAGTTCTAGGACGTTTGCTTCGCCCTAGGGTGTCCCCCCTTCAAACCCACGCTCATCGCCCCCATTTCCCTACCTGATTTACATTATACCATGCTAATTCAAAATCGGTCGTAGCAAAAGCTCAAGTACAAGAAGTATTTCTTTCTTGTACACACTCAACAAAGTATGTTTACTTACCTCAGATACCTATAATACAATTTATTGAAAAACAACCAACTAGAAGAGCATGATTAGATTATAATTCATTTTAACACAATGAAGATGAATTGACTTCTTTAAGTAATAAAGTGAATCGTGTAGAGTCAACAACAACAACAACAAAGCCTTTTTCCACAATTAAGTAGGGCCGGCTACATGGATTCTTCGCCTCCATTCAGATCTATCTTGGGTCAATCTCGGACTTAAATCCAAAAAACTAAGATCCCTTCGTATAGTCTCTTTCCAACACTTCTTGGGCCGTCCTCGCCCTCTCTTAGCTGGCTCAACATCCCAACACTCGCATCTCCTAACCGGTGCATCAGTTGACCTTCTTTGCAAATGACCAAACCATCTTAAGCGGTTTTCTCGCATCTTATCCGCGATCGGAGCTACACCAACTTTCTTTCTGATTGCATCATTTCGAATCCGATCTTTACGTGTATGTCCACACATCCATCTTAGCATTTTCATTTCTGCTACAGCCATCCTCTGCACATGCCTATGGTTCACAGGCCAACATTCAGAACCATAAAGCATAGCAGGTCTCACGGCTGAATCGTGTAGAGTATCGGAAGTAATTACATCAAGCTCTTTAAAGATCAAAAACAAGCAAGAGCTAAGAACACTTTCTTTGATCTTTAAGATAGAGTAGACAGAGTGTGTTTCAAGTCCGGAGATCAAGAATGGAAAGAATAAGAGTTCGAATACGCTTGAAAGAGTATAAAGTGTTGTAAGTTTTCTACGAATGATCATAGTAAGAAAAAAGTGATTGGATGAGTTCCAACGTGACTTTTGACTAAAGGATGCTTCTCGTCGTCCACATGCAATGTATATTTATTGATAAAGGTATAAACACAATATAAGTAAACTAACAAAAGGATTAATCAACTGATATAGAATAGCCAATTGGATGTAAGTGATTGTCAACTAGAATTCCAGTGCGTCAATTAAATACTGTAACTGCCAGTAAAATGAGCAAACTAGATATTCAGAAGGTAGACAACTGAAATGGAATTTGGCCTCTAACGGTAGGATTGGTCGAATTTTTAACTTTGTTGACCATGAACTAATCGATTAGCCTTAGGGATTAGTTAGTTGAACAGAAACTTTACGATTTAGATTATTTTTAACTAAGACTTTTGCATAAATCATATTGTAAATAAAATACACATGTAAGGCTTGTTTTAATGATAATCTTCCTCTTGTAGGACTTTGGATTCCATCGATTTTAGATTGATCCAAAGTATCATTGTTGCATATCATCAATTGACATTGCATAGATATCTTAATACATTTCTCAACATTTTGTAGTTCACAATCTATCTATGCATGAAAATCAAAGTTACACATTATATTAGTTTAGGAGGTAATATACAACATTTATTATCAAAATAACAATAGGACTTTGAGAACTAACATACTAGACTAGAAAATTGTAACATAGTTGAAATCTTATCACTAGGTCATCTTGTTCTATAAATCTTGTTTATGAAATTTCCTTGCATGGTCATGTTGTTAATGAAATAAGACATGACTTCGAGATATTAATATATACTTTTGGAAAGGAGGTATATGATTAATATTTGTAGCAATGAAATAATGATGTCATATAATGAGGCCCTAGCGTTCTCTTATATAAGAGAGTAACATGTTGAGCAAATTACATAAAGAAGACATAAGAAATAAAAGTACATAAACGGTATGAAAGATAACTAATATCTTAACACTCCCCCTCAAGCTGGAGCGTAGATATCAATCAGGCTCAGCTTGGAGTAGCATCTCTTATAAGGCCCTCAAGCTAAGGCCTTGGTGAGTACATATGTTGTCTGGTCTCCAGAGTTGACATGATTAGTGGCGATGAGAACCTTTTGTATCATGTCAAGAGTGTAGTGACAATCTACCTCTATGTGCTTGGTCCTCTCAAGGAAGGCATGGTTGTTTGCAATGAAAAGAGCAGCTTGCATGTCGTATTAGAGGTGCATGGGAAGAGGCGCCTCCATAGTCAGGTCAGTAAGAACAGACCTGACCCACATCATTTATACACTAGCATGCACCATGGTCCTATATTCCGACTAAGCGCTAGATCTGACAACCATAGTCTGTTTCTTGCTCTTCCATGACACCAGAGAATTCCTTATGAATACTGCAAAGTCTGAAATAGACTTCCAGTCATTGGGACACCCAGCATAATCTGCATCTGTACATGATGTAACTGAAAGGGTTATACCTCTGTTGAATAGAAGTCCAGTGTCAGGTGATACCTTCAGATGCCTCAGAATCATATGGATTGCATCCATATGTACTTGTCCGAGCTGCTCTATAAACTGACTCGCTTTGCTCACGGCAAAGGATATATCTAACATGGTAATGGTAACATACATGAGCTTGCCAACAAGCTCCATGTACCTCCTCTTGTCGACCTCCTCAGTGTCATCATCGTAAATCTTCATGCTCGAGTCCATAGGAGTAGTGACAAGTCTATAATCCGCTATGCATGTCTCAGAAAGAAGATATGTAACACACTTCCTCAGGGTCATCACAAGACCTCGCTGGTTCCTGACAAACTCCAGTCCAAGGAAGTAGCGTAAACTACTAAGGTCCTTCGTCACAAACTGTTGACCTAGGAAATCCTTGTCAACCTGAATGTCTTGCTCGTCATCCCCTACAAGAATGATATTATCAATATAGACAAGAATGACAACTGTACCTCTCTGAATCCTGTGCACAAACAATGAGTGATCGACAGTCGATCTCACAAACTCATGTTGCTCTATCAAGTCTGAGAGCTTCTAGAACCATGCTCTTGGACTCTGCTTAAGGCCATAAATAGCCTTCTGTAGCCTGCAAACCTTCTGACACTCCCCCACAGTAGCGAACCTATGTGGTTGCTGCATGTAGACCTTCTCATGTAGATCACCATATAGAAAAGCATTCTTCACATCAAGCTCATAGAGGGGCCAATCTTGTGTCACAGCCACAGATAGAAGGATACGCAACGTAGAATGTATGGCCACTAAAGAAAAAGTATCATGATAGTCCACCCCATATGTATGGGTAAACCCACATGCCACAAGTCTCGCCTTGTAGCGATCTACACTACCATCTGCATGGTGCTTCACAGTGAACATCCACTTGCACCAAACAATGGATGCGTCAACTGGAGATGAAACAAGACTCCAAGTGCCACGCAATTGTAGCGCGGACATCTCCTCCTCCATGGGTAGATGCCATTGATTGTCCTAAATAGCCTCCTGATATGTCGACGGTATCTCCACTGCTGACAGTTCCAAGGTAAATCTCCTAAAGTCCTCTGAAAGTCTTCTCAAGGAAACATGGGTTGCAAGAGGATAAGTAGCACACGTACGTCTCTGCTTTCGCAAAGCAATCAACACATCAAGATCATCGGCTAAGTCCTGAACTTGTAAGTTTCCCTCTTGAGAGGGTACATGCTTATCCTGTAGGGAATCCTGTTGCACAGATAACTCAGTAGTGCCGTCAGTAGAAATAATGTGCTCATTACATACCTGAGACATGCTGGATGATGGGGAAGACCTGTGAGCATGGGAACATAGCAAGATCTATGAGTAAACATACATGGCAAAAACTGAGTAAGGTAGGTGGGGGTCTAGGGGCAACCACATGTGCAGGTGGAGGAGCAAGAGTAGGTACAAGAGATGCTGGTGGAGAGGGTGGTGGAGAGGGCGGTGGTGGTTGTGGAATGGGAAGTGGTAGAGCAGTAGGTGGTACGACTATAGGAGGTGGAGGCATGTATATCTCCCCATCAGTCGGATGAGGCTAGTCTGTCACCTGTAGAAGAGAAATACATGACAAACTTAAAGAAAGTAATGTCAACTGACAAAGTATTTACGTTGAAGCAGGTCAAAGCAACAATACCCCTTTTGGGTATGAGAGTAGCCAACAAAAACACACTTGACAGCTATGAGGTAGAGCTTCTCACGACCAGGAGAAAAATCATGAACAAAGGCTACAGAAACAAAAACACGAGGTGTGAGGGAAAATAGATCCTTCTCAGGAAACGCAATCGAGAAAGGGATCTTCTCTCCCAATACAGAGGAAGCCATGTGGTTCACTAAGTAGCATGCATTGAGAACCGCATCACCCCAGTAAGTGTGAGGAGCACGACTCTAACTCAACAGGGTTATTGTCGCATTGAGTAAGTGACAATGTTAGCGTTCGGCAACACCATCTGCTGAGAAGCATGGGTACATGAGGTTTGGTATACTATGCCAAGAGACTTGACAAATTCAGAAAGCTAAAGGGTGTAAGACTCCAAGGCATTATCAGAACACAAATAATGACATTGATGGAAAAATATTCTTTATCTCATTAATGAAAGATCTGATTATAGACTCAGTCTCTGACTTATTCTTCAAGAGGAAAACCCAAGAAAGTCTAGAGAGATCACTTTGGGTGATCTAGCTAGTAGTGAAAATTACTTGAATCGTGCAAGCTATAGACGAATACAAAGAAAGGAAGTAGAGAAGGCTTTGAAGGTTATGAGACCTGGGAATGGTGTAGGATCGGATGATTCGGATGACATCCCTGTAGAAGTATGGAGAGTTTTAGATGAGCGCAGTTTGACTTGGCTTACAAGTCTATTCAATGTTATTTGGCGAAGCAAGAAAATGCCTGAAGATTGGAGCAGTATCGTGGTGCCTCTTTATAAGAATAAAGGAGACATTCAAAATTGTTCAAATAACAGAGGTATCAAGCTGATGAGTCACACTATGAGAATTTGGGAATGTGTGGTCGAAAGAAGATTGAGGCAAGTTTCCAACGTAAACGAAAACCAATTCGGATTCATGCCAGGTCGCTCAACTATTAAAGCCATCCATTTGCTGAGAACAATGGATATTTATAGAGCTAAAAGGGAGAACCTTCGTATGATCTTTACTGATTTGGAGAAGGCTTACGATTATGTCCCACGAGAGATATTGTGAAGAGTTTTGGAGAAGAGACATGTACCTGTCCTATACATTAACCTCATAATGGACATGTATGATAGGGTTTTATCTTGTGTAAGGACCCCTTCTGGGAAGACAAACTATTTTGATATCAACATTGGTTTACATCAAGGTTCGGCTTTGAGTCCATTTCTTTTTACCTTGATTATGGACGAGTTGACAAGTCACATTCAGGATGAGTTACCTTGGTGTATGTTATTTGCTGATGATATTGTGTTGATTGACGAGACTAGAGATGAAGTAAATGAGAAGCTTGAGGTCAGGAGACATGCATTGGAGACTAAAGGATTCGTATAAGTAGGGCTAAGATGAACATATGGAGTGCACCTTCGATGGAAGCAATGGTGACTGAATCGAGGTGAAGATTGGTGACGACAACATTCGGAAGAGAGATTCTTTTAGATATCTGGGATCTATTTTGCAACATGATGGGGAAATTGATGGAGATATTACTAAGGGTTTGTTTGGTTGCAGGGTTGGACAGGGTTGGGTTGGGTTAGGGTACTCTATTCACAGGGGCACCCCCTCCTCACAGTTTACTATTCACCCAGCCCAACTCAACCCTGCCCAACCTTGCAACCAAACAAACCCTAATAGAATAAATGCAGGATGGCTAAAGTGGAGAGGAGCCTCTGTTGTTCTCTGTGATAAGAAAATTCCTTTAAAAATTAAAGGAAAGTTCTACAAAGCAGCGTGAGACCTGCTACGCTCTATGGATCTGAATGTTGGCTTATGAACCATAGATATGTGCAGAGAATGGATGTAGCAGAAATGAAAATGCTAAGGTGGATGTGTGGACACACACGTAAAGATCAGATACCGAATGATGCAATCAGAAAGAAAGTTGGTGTAGCTCTGATCGAGGATAAGATGCAAGAAAACCACTCAAGATGGTTTGGTCATTTGCAAAAAAGATCAGTTGATGCACCAGTTAGGAGATGAGAGTGTTGGGATGTTGAGCCGGCTAAGAGAGGGCGAGGACGACCAAAGAAGTGTTGGAAAAGAGACTATACAAAGGGATATTAGTTTTTTGGATATAAGCCCGAGATTGACCCAAGATAAATCTGAATGGAGGCGAAGAATCCATGTAGCCGACCCGACTTAATTGTGGGAAAAGGTTTTGTTGTTGTTGTTGATTCATTTTTAAGGATATGGTAACACATGTTTCACATTCGTCAATATTTGTATCCACTCGTATTCGTATTTTAAAATGGATAAGGATATGATTATACCTAAATTCGTATATGTATCCGACCGTTTTCATCCCTAGCTTCCGCATATCATATATTTCAATAGAAAAAACAACAGCAGGTCATTCACATTTCCTACGCAGGACATCACAAGGTATTGTTACTATTTTAGTATACATTGTGACATACATAATCATTACAAAGGATGACATGCATGGGATTAGTAAGGCGAGAGCATATCATGGACAATAGTTTGTCACCAAGGACCTTGGAGAAATGCGCTACTTTCTTGGGCTTGAGATTGCCGGGAATCAAAGAGGACTAGGGTTGAGTCGTATGTTATTGATCTGCTTCTAGAAACGGAGATGTCTGACTACATACCTGTTATTACTCCTATAGATTCCAACATCAAACTCTATGGTGATGATATATATGAGGTAGACAAGAAGAGATACAACGATCTCGTGAGGAAGTTTCTATATATGATTGTCACTGGGTCAGATATTTCCTTTGTTGTAAGAAAGTCAGTTTATGGAATAGCCATAACATGTCCATATAAATGTTACCAAGATTCTAAGTTACGTGAAGTCTTTCCTCGCTACCAGTGTTCAGAAAAACGGTCGAGTAAGATGCATACTCGGCCACATACTCGTACTTGGTAGCCTTGTCGCTCCGAGTATGATGAAACGACCATGTATGCGGGTTGACCCGCATACTCGGCCGAGTATACCCCCCTATGCGGCCGCACGCTCGGTTGCTTTTCTGATACAATTTTTTTATTTAATCTAAAACCAAATAACCCCGCCCGCATAATAACATTAAACCCCATACTCCCCGCATAAAACCGCATACTCCCTGCATAAAACCGCATACTCTCCCGCATAAAACCGCATACACCCAGTATACTCTCCCGACTGAGGATATTACCATAATATTAAATATTTATTTATATTTTTAATAATAAAAAATACCAAACCACATAAAACTGCATACTCTTCGCATACTCTACCGCATACTGCATACTCTCTATTCAGTGACCCTTCCGGCTGAATAACGCATAGCGCCTTCCTGAACATTGCTCGCTATAGGCTTGCTCTTTAGCAAAGAGACATCTCTTGAGATCACTGTCTTTCTAAATGCAGGATGTCCGAAAAGATGGGAAGTCAACCTCACGGTCTGCAATATTTATGGAAGCCCTCTTGTCTCGTGGAAAAGCAAGGAATAAATTGTTATTGCTAGATCAAGTGTTGAATTTGAATACGGAATTATGGCTCAGGATAGCACACAGATGATGTGGGTTAAGTACTGATAAATATGTGATTCAACATCTCAATATATTAATCTTAGCTTAATTCCATGAACAAAACACTAAATAATTGCCCCTAAATTCAATAAATCAACAAAATACAACTTTTAGTAAATGAACTAATAATGTATAATTATCTTGTAAATAATTTCATGAAATAATTCAGAATAAAAACCATAAAAATAAAGAGCTGAAATATGTATATATTCACTTATAAAAAAAACTCAATATTCTGTGATTTTTAATAAATTCATACAAACTCCTTTTGACTTAATTCTTCTTATAACTTGTATATAAAAATGTATATAAAAATATAAAAATACAAGAGAATTTCCACTTTAATAAATACTTCTAGATCTTGAACCGAAAAAGCCGTAAAGCCCAACTTCTCGGCCGAATTTCCGCTCCATATGAATTCCAAATTCATCAAGCTCACTTTTAAAGTTCAAGTTATAAAATTATCTATCCAACGAAAGTGATTTCGTTAAAATCAGAGCTTGTTTGAAAATGTCGATTTTGGAACCTAATTGTATAATGTATATATATGTACAAACTTGGCATTGACATTTTATGTACAAATTTAAATTGTTTGATTTCTTCCTTCTCCTTTTAATTCCTTTATTGTATATTATAATAAAGTACATAAATACAAAAATGAAAATAAATTATTTTACCGTTGAAAATAATGCAAAGTGACTTGGTATGTAGTGTTAATATTAATCTTTCCGCATTTTCTTTTACTTTTCCTTATTTATTAAAAATCCCAAAAAATATATTTGTGTTTTACTTCATTTCTAGTATTTTATTATACTTTTTTTTGTAAATATCTTTTAATTAAAAATGCAAAAAATGCCGTAAATTTATGTTTTAATTATTTAAAATGCAATCAAAACAATATTCCTTTTCTTGTATATCTTATTTGGTTGACTCCATGGAAAATGTAGATCTCATCTAGTCTATGTTTTCCATGTTGATACTTCTGCAATTTTCCATTTATTTTTATTTTCTCTTTAGTTTATTTTAGTAGTAAATTTTTTATTTTCATTTTATTTCCTTTTTTTCTTCCTCCAACTTCTGTCTTCCCTACCTCTTCCACTACTTCTCCAACTTCCAACTCCACCCCACTTCTTTCCTAACTCCCATTTCTTCTTCCTTCTTAATCCTCTTCTCCCCCCCATTTTTTATCCATCTGCCTTTCGAGGGAGAAAACCCTAGCCCCTCACCGCGTCCTTGATGACAACAACGCCACGGTGAGTTGAGCGACGGCGAGGAGTTTTCCGTTCACAGCGATATCCAAGGAGGGAGAACCCCTTCTTGTTGTAGCAAGTCCCTCAAGGAGCTTCTGCTAAGCTTCTTGGCCTCACGCCAAGGCCAATCGAGACCACGACGGAGTTACTTCGAGCTCCATCCCTTCTGGTGACCACAGGTACAGTATCTCATCCCTTATCTCTCTTCTCTTTTCTTTTCCCTTCTATTTCTATGTTACGTCTTCTTCCTTTTTATTATATTATGTTTGGAAACTCAAACCCATCTGCTACATTCTAAACCCAAGACGAAAACAAAAATCTTCCCACCCCCAGATCATCCTCACCTTCAAAGCCTGTCACCTTCTTTTCTATCGTCCAAACCTGTCACCTCTAGTCAACTTCGTGGCTGGAGCTCGCTCCTCCCATTGCCATCGTAGGAGGTAACACCCATCTTCCAGAAAGACCAAAACTCGCTTCCAAACATCAACCTCCAACCACCATTCTAATTCTTTATGTCCCTTAGGTCGAGCTTTGCTCGAGCAACTATTCCATTCGTAGGACGTCCTTCACGAGGCGACGAAGAACCTCCATCTCACAACTCTAGCAAGATTGGAACCCAATAGTTACTCCGTCGAGGCATTCAAATGCAGCAAAAGTCCAAGTTCTTCCTCAGGCGAACCCATCTCCTAATCCCTAGCTGTGTCCCTCATCCTGTTGCGCACAGACGCATCGCCTACGCCACAGCCACACCCTATCGTCGTCCACCCCCTCGCATGAACGCGCATACATCCGCACCGCCAACGCCACAACCGCAAGCCGCTATTGCTCGTGCACCCCATTGCCGCCATCCTCTTGCCACAGCCACCGCACCCTCACGCGCAGAGGAGCTGCCACACCCCGTCGCTGTCCACCCTCGTGCGCGAACGTGCGCACAACCGCACCATGCATGCCACTACCGCACTCCTTCGCTGCCTTGAATCCATCGAAGAAGTACGGAAGGAAGAAGAACCAGCTTTCATGTGAGGGCCATGCTACACCTCTCTTTTTTGAGAAAATTGCAGGACGGCGCTTTATATTTCAAGGTATTAAAGAAGTGCCCTTAGGCACACCTTTTAGTGTTGAATTTCTATTTCCTATTTTGCACATAAACCCTTGTGTTTAAGCATCTTTTTGAACGGTATATGTTTATCAAATTGCAACTGCAAAAATAGCTTTTTGTCCAGAATTTAATTCTCTACGGTGTGGTTGACCTATGAAAAATTGTTGATTGGAAATTAGTGTTATTTTGCCCAATTAGCTTCTACAATTTTCGTAGACTAAATCGTTGATTAGAAAATCGTCAAAAAATTATATGTTGGAGAACTGAACTTGATAAATATTGCATCAAAGTTTCGTTAAAAATGGATGCTCAAGATGATCTAAATAATTCAAAGTGAAATTCGTAATTGATTTTTAATTTAAACCACACAATATTTTTCTGCAAACTCAATTTTCCTTGATTGCACATGAGAGATCTACTTAGGATAATTTTGGTTTGTGTTGATTTGATTTAATAGATTTATTTGAAATTTATTACTCCAAAAATCACTATGTTCTACTAAAAATCCATAAAAAATCAAATAGTATTAGAAAAATCTAAAAAAAATTACAGTAAGTTTATTTCATCAAGTTTAAGATTCTCTCCAATTTTCATTAATTTTGCATACTATTTGTACGAAAAAAATATACAACCCCTAAAAAGAGTTCATTTTCATTTTTGCATTTTAACCCCGAAAAATCCACAAAAAAATACTTTTTTTCATGAATCATTAGGTTTTCAGCAAAATTACGCCTTGCCAAATTTGGTCTGATTTTGAATTAAAAATTGAGTCGGCTAAGTTGCTTGTTTTGCTTAAGAACTTAATTCATTTGCATTTTGCATTTGCATCTTTTTGCATATAAAATACCAAAAAATCCCTCAATGAAAATCGTACATTAAGTTTGATAAATTGAACCCTAAGTTGTTCCTTTGCCTCCTTGAGCCGACCTTAGGACTTGCTCAGGTTAAATAAACAATAAACCGCACATTCATTTTAACTTGATTGATTTATTCATGTGGATAATTTTTTATTGATCCCTAATTTCCCAACTACAACAAATCGACTAAATTAATAAAGAGTGATCCAGCGTTAATCAAATGGTGTTGTCGTCGAGGAGTCAAACGGCTTAGGATCATTTAACGAACTTAGTGTTAAGTTTTCCACTCTTTCATATTAGTCTGATTTCCGATCTCATCTTGTTTATACTTCCTTTCTTTTTGTGATTCTTTTTTATTTATTTCTTTGCTCATTTTGTATATATTTTTTACATCTCTTTTACATAAATTCTATCTTTTGTGTGAGGGCTCGGAGGACTTGGAGGGGATTTCTTGAAGCTGATGCATCTCGAAGTGCATCGAAGGATGATCATTCATTGAACTAGTCGATTGCTGAGGCGTCAAGAAGAAAATTCCAATTGGAGAGAAAGAGTGTAGAATTAGGATTTCATTTATTCATTTATTTTTGTAAAGTAATTTGTAATAATTGCTTGATTTTTTAGTGGATTCCGTTTGGGATCTCGTGTGTGTATCGGGACTGGACATTAGACCCTCGTTGTGTGGTTTGCTTGGATAGGCATGCACTCGCGGCTCATAGAGCTTATATAGGTTTTTTATCTGCTTGAGCTCGTACAAATTAAGACCACACATCACTTTAATAATGCGCACCTTAGATCGTTCTAACTTAGTTAAATTCAAATCAATTCTTCCCACTAGTTAGAGCTTTCTGTTAGGTGCGATTTTTTGATTTGCATCCATTTAATATTTAAAAATTTTTCGATTCAGTTGTGCTTCTTGCATTGTACAGAGCCGGAGGTAATGTAACTCTTCTTACTCAAGCATTCATCATCGTTTCCATCGAATTGCATCGACTTTTTCTGATTCCCTCTCTTGTTTTTTTCAAACTTAAGATAAGGAAATTGGAACTGGACGATAGACGTGATTGCTTGTGTTGGATTAATTACCCGTGACAACTAATCTCTAAAATCGGGATTATTAATTGAACTGGACCAAAAAAATCAGAATAAAAATTGTTCATTGTTTTCGGAGAGCAAACCTCGTCCTTGTACGCTGGTACATATCTCCAGACAGAGTGGGTAAGAACGTACACACTAAGGTTAGAGCACAAATCCATCGACATACATCCTAAGTCTCCAGTTCCAACTCTTACGGACTTGGGAGCTGCAAGCGCTTGTCTTCAACCTTAGAGAGACGTTTTGGTGTACATCTTATCACAATAATCCTTAGGGGCGTGATATAACCTGGTAGTCCGGGCAGATCGTTTCTTTAATTAGGATATAGTGAGAGCGTACACTAGGCATCAGGCGACTCACCTAGTGTGCTTGTGTAACAATGATTGATTGATCACCTAACTAAAATTGAAAAGATCACGGTTAGACCTTTGCGACCATCATCGTGTTGAGTAGGTGAAATCAGATTTGCTTTTGTGTATTGTCTGTTTGGGAGTTATTATGTGCATTTGCACGTTTTCGACCACGATCTACTTTCGTTTCATTCATCTCTCTCGAAGATGTCGTGATATTGGTCCTCATATCCAGACCCATCGGGTCACTTCTCCTCGACCATACATCGTTCATCTTAAATTTCTATATCTTCCATGTACCATCACCATTCGTGGGACACCCTTACACGTGGTCGGTACCATCTCACTCCGATTATGAAATCAGAACTCCGACTGACTTCTCCACTTCTTCGCACTTCTCAGCTATCCCACATTCTTACATTCCTGCTTCACTTCCATCTCGGGTTAACTCCCCATATTCACGAGCGCTTGCCGAAATCAAGGAACCATTTGAAGAGCAAGCTACTTTTGAAATAGATGATTGGCAGAGTTATTTACCTCTACAAACCTCATTCTCTCCTCATATGAATGTTAGGACAGGTCAACGATTTACACATACACATCCTGACTTGACCTTAGGATATAACATGGTCGACCGAACAAACCGAATGGAGAGGCATGCCCCCTATG
Organism: Ottelia alismoides; assembly: GCA_037367405.1. Taxonomy (NCBI): domain Eukaryota; kingdom Viridiplantae; phylum Streptophyta; class Magnoliopsida; order Alismatales; family Hydrocharitaceae; genus Ottelia; species Ottelia alismoides. The sequence goes on along the minus strand of JAZKJV010009057.1, from coordinate 1,347,287 downwards.
ATTTTCCGAACTTGATTGACCTCAGTGATCAAGCTCATATCGACTAGCCCCATACCATCCATTCGGATAGCCTATACTTACAGGGATTGGACCTATGAGCTCAATCTACAAGCTCATGTTTATTGACTCCATATGAGGCTTCGACCAATATCTACCATACAGATGGTCCATATTCGACCCAACAATACATGCCAAAGTCTAGGTATGTTGAGTATGAGACTCCAAGTTCTCGACAGTATCCTCCAATTGAGCAAACTTCTCCCATGATTTGTCATGATAACTTTTTGGAGGATGACAGTTCTAGACTTGTCGAGAGATATGAATCATTTGATAACAAGTTAAAAATGTCGATAACATATTGAGTTCATCTGTTGCCAGCTCAGATATGAAAATGGAAAATGAAATGATTGGATTCAATGTTCAAAACCTAGAGGACATTGGGAAACACGCATACTCTGTTCAGCTGGAGTCCCTTCTACCTCCCTCTTCTACTAACCACTTGCCCTACAATTCAGAGTTTGTAAATTCTTCTACTCCTCCTTCACCTATCAAAAAGACCTAAAATTTGTAAATCTCAAAAAGATCAAAAAATGAAAAAAAACCAAAAATATCATAAAAATTGAAAATGAAAAAGACCTAAAAAAATTAGACCCTGCCCTTCGAGAAGCGTTAACTAAGGAACTGATTCTAGAGCTTCTCTTAATAAAGGCCATAGAATACTTTTCCGAACTCAAAAGATTCGTGAGAAGTAAATTGATGCTTAAGAGGGCGGGCAATAAGAGGACAAGGACCAGTGTTGCGATAGTCGGCCGACTAACCTCACTATTCGGTCCAACTATGAGATGCAGGGGTCCCCGATTAAATAACATCTAGTCGGTCAATAATCAGCCTAACCGAATAGTCAATCTGATTATTTAGCCGATTAGCGGACTATTCGGCCCACTGGTAGTTAAATGCTAGATTTTTTATTTTAATTTTAATTCTCAAGAGTTACCATTTGTCGTGATATTACCAAAAACATCAAAGCTTTGTATATGTATGTTGTTAATGGATACTTTTATGTTGGATTATTGTTGATTGATGATAATATATGTATAGATATATAAGAACATATGTATTAAAAATCATTTTTATACTAAAAATAATTAAAAAATACAAAATCGAATATTTCCGAATAGTAACCCGAATACCGATTATCCTTTATTCATTGACCCCTTCGACTGAATACCGAATACCGACTTCTGCATCATTGATAAGGACTGAGAGACACCTAGTGTCTATGGCCACCTACTTTGTGATGGGGAGAAAGACCAATAGCCGCAGAGTGAAGCGGTTGCCTAGGGTTGAATGTAAAATCAAAGATACTACCTTTACCCATTCCAGAATCGATGTGACTCATCGATAAATATCCTCCTGACCTCCATGTTTGACAAGCTCAAACTCGGTTCAATATCGTTCAATTGACTTATCGATCTATAAAACGGTCGAGAAAAACCATTTCAGTCATTATTACTTTCCAAGGTGCTCTACTCTAAGTAGACTTCATGATCATTGACATTGAGCACCGAGGAGAGTTCACACGGTCTCCAATCATTCGCGGAAAGTTGTTCTTAGCCTTGGCTAAGGTGACTATATAGATTGCGAGACTCGGGAGATCAATTTTACAACATTGGGAGTACTCTGACATCACTCATTCTTTGAGAACACACGATACTCTAACAGTGTGTTTGGTTGCCGGATTACCCCGGAGTAAACTGGGGGAGGGTAACCCGTTTTTGTGTTTTGGTGTTCGGACAGAGGGTTTTGTGTTGAGTGGGTTTGTTGTGAAGTGATTGTATTGGAATTTGGAAAAGTGAGTAGTTATTGTGATGTGATTATATTGAAGTTTGGAAAAATGAGTAGAAGAGTAGTTTATAAATTTTAGATGATATGATGGTATTATATATTATTCTTTGATGGAATAGATGAAAGAGAAATGATTTATATAATTTATTAAAAAATAGAGGAAGAGTGGACCCCACAAGTGAGAGAAGGGGTGGGTTTTGGGGGGGTAAACCCACCAAAAGGAGGGTTAACCCTCAATCCAAACATGGCCTAAGGTAACCCACAAAGTCATAGACAGCATAACCGTTGAGAGGTTGATAAGTTCTACCCCTTTGCTACATCTGAGATGACGGTTATTAAGCAGACCCATGGTACTGAGACCTCCCACACCAAGGAGATTCCACCAGATGCTTGCTCCACCACCTCCATGAGAGCTCTTGTGAAGGACTTACAAACATAAGCTTCTCCGGATTCGAAATCGAACTTTATCGAATTTCGATTATATGAATCTCGAGCCTACATTGTCATAGCCACCATCCAGAGAGATGGCCACCATCTCACAAAATCCCCCCAAAAAGGAAGCCCTTTCTTCTAGTCAATCTTCTAGTGAGAAGATGAAGAGCACGGATTCCTCAAGGCGTTCCCCTGAACCCCTCAAGGCACGTCACTCCCATCGTCCTCTCCATACTTCAAAGTCTAGAAAATCGACTATGATGGTCTCCTCTAAGGATTCCTCTTCGGATTTCAATGATGTGATCATCATAAATGGGTATGGTAAGGATGTCATTCAACCATACTCGAGCAAGCAACCATATGTCGGATCGTCGTTGGACATTCCATCCTCCTCACTACTATTCTTCCGGGGATGAATCCCACAGCGACACAGGTATGTACTTCATCTTCCCTCTCCGTTCCCGCAAGAAGGTCTGTCGCAGCAAACTTTCTTGATTCCTTGTATATTCTTACTCCACCTTGTATAGATTTTCTTCTATTTATTCATTCCCTCTCCCGTGATTCGCATCACTCTCGTTTTCATTTTGTGGCTATACTTAGGATGACTATATCCTAAGTATAGGAGGTGAGCGACCTGAGTTGCTCTTTATCTTCTTTTTATTTTCTTTTTGTATATTCTTCCCACTCTCATTGCTCCCCCAGTCTTGACCACTACTTCATACTTAGGCTGACTAGAGCCTAAGTATAGGGGGTCTAATATCTTTAGCATCTATCTCCGCTTCTATTCTTTTTCTCTTACCCTCGGCCACCTCGTTTTTGTTTTCTTCTGTACTTAGACTCTTAAAATCCTAAGTATAGGGGAGTCAATCGACTTCTATTCTTTTCGTCTACTTATGCTTAGCGACTTGTTTGTAAATAAAATAACAGTTATGAGTAAATTCTTGTAACTTTCGTAAAATTTATAAATTTTTGTTTTTCTTGTAAGTAATGCATCCTTTTCGTAAAAATTGTGTAAAATAGGAGTACAAGCAAAAATTAGTTTGAAAATAAAAAAAACTTTTTCAAAAGAGACATTTCCCCAAAAAAACTTCTTCAAAAAAAACTTTGTAAAAAACATCAAAAATCTATTCAAAATCTTTTTCCTTCGAAAAAAATTAAAAAATTCGAAAAAAACTAACTAATAGGTTGGTTTAGTCCTTGACACTTACACATTCACACAAGACGTGTGAAGTTCAAGAACACTTCGTTTATGAGGTCTTAATATTTAGAATTAACCAGCCTTAGTCATTAGGGTTTATGACTTAATTATTAACATTTCCTCAATTTGAAAGATATGTGTGCTATTTTGCATACTTAGTCTCTACCTTAAGAATATCATCAGCACCTCACATACATGGCTACAATTATGATGAGATGCGTTGATGATTCACTTGAGGAATTGGGATGAGGGATTTGAGTCTAAACCTGATCTTATGATACAACAACAACAAAGCCTTTTCCCACAATTAAGTAGGGTCGGCTACATGAATTCTTTGCCTCCATTCAGATCTATCTTGGGTCAATCCCGGGCTTATATCCAAAAAATTAAGATCCCTTCGTATAGTTTCTTTCCAACACTTCTTGGGTCATCCTCGCCCTCTCTTAGCCGGCTCAACATCCCAGCACTCGCATCTCCTAACTGGTGCAATTGTTGATCTTCTTTGCAAATGACCAAACCATCTTAAGCGGTTTTCTTGCATCTTATCCTCGATCGAAGCTACACCAACTTTCTTTCGGATTGCGTCATTTCAAATCCGATCTTTACGAGTGTGTCCACACATCCACCTTAGCATTTTCATTTTTGCTACAACCATTCTCTACGCATGCCTATAGTTCACAGGCCAACATTCAGATCCATAGAGCATAGAAGGTTTCACGGCTGCTTTGTAAAACTTTCCTTTAATTTTTAAAGGAATTTTCTTATCACAGAGAACAACAGAGGCTCCTCTACACTTTAGCCAGCCTGCATTTATTCTATTAGTAACATCTCCATTAATATCCCCATCCTGTTGCAAAATAGATCCCAGATATCTAAAAGAATCTCTCTTCCGAATGTTATTCTCACCAATTTTTACCTCAATTCCTTCACCATCGCTTCCATCAGAGGTGCACTCCAATGTATGTCTCCAGACCTCAAGCTTATACAAAATCCTTTAGTCTCCAATGTATGTCTCCAGACCTCAAGCTTCTCATTTACTCCATCTCTAGTCTCGTCAATCAACACAATATCATCAGCAAATAGCATACATCAAGGTAACTCATCCTGAATGTGACTTGTCAACTCGTCTAATCAAAGTAGAAAGAAATGGACTCAAAGCTGAACCTTGATGTAAACCAATGTTGATGTCAAAATAGTCAGTCCTCCAAGACGGGGTCCTTACACAAGATAAAGCCCTATCATACATGTCCTTTATGAGGTTAATGTATAGGACAGGTACTTGTCTCTTCCCCAAAACTCTCCACAATATCTCTCGTGGTACAAAGTCATAAGCCTTCTCCAAATCAATAAAGATCATATGGAGGTTCTTCCTTTTAGCTCTATAAATCTCCATTGTTCTCCTCAGCAAATGGATGTCTTCAATAGTTGAAAGACCTGGCATGAATCCGAATTGATTTTCTTTTACATTGGAAACTTCCCTCAGCCTTCTTTCGATCACATGTTCCTAAATTTTCATAGTATAACTCATCATCTTGATACCTCTGTAATTTAAATAATTTTGAATGTCTCCTTTATTCTTATAAAGAGGCACCACGATACTCCTCTAATTTTCATGCATTTTCTTGCTTCGCCAAATAACATTGAGTAGATTCGTAAGCCAAGTCAAACTGCGCTCACTTAAAACTCTCTATACTTCTACAGGGATGTCATCCGGTCCTACACATTTCCCATATCTCATAACCTTCAAAGCTTCCTCTACTTCCTTTCTTTGTATTCCTCTATAGCTTGCACGATTCAAGCAACTTTCACTACTAGCTAGATCACCCAAAGTGATCTCTCTATCTCCTTCCCTAATAAAAAGTTTATGAAAGTACTGCTCTCATCGAGTCTCTATATCCTTCTGAGTAACAAGCACGTGACCTTCATCGTCCTTAATGCATCTCACTTGAGAAAGCTCTTTGGTTTTTCTTTCTCTTGCTTTGGCCAACCTGAATATATCCTTCTGGCCCTCCTTAGAGTCGAAATTTTTATAAAAAACTTCATAAGCTTTTGCCTTAGCTTCGCTTACAGTCTTCTTTGCTTCCTTCTTTGCTATTTTGTAGTTTGTGACAGTTTCCATTGTTCTATCCTTAGACATTGCTTGAAAGCATGCTCTTTTAATTTTTAGTTTCTCTTGCACCCCTTCACTCCACCACCAAGCCTCCTTTTGACCTCCCTTTGACTCGCCTAGTATCTCTTTGGCTACCTTTCGGATACAACCACATTTCGTTTGCACTTCCGCTACAATCCCAAGATAAGTCTTCTAAAACCTTCTCCTTGAAACCCAATTGCTTCAGTGGAAGATTCCACCATCTAGTTCTAGTGACCTTAGGAACCCTCCTTTTCTTTACCAGGCCTTTTATTTGCACATCCAAGACTAACAAGCGATGTTGAGTTGTCAAACTCTCTCCTGGGATTACTTTGCAGTCTTTACAACACAACCGATCTCTTCTCCTCAACGCAAAGTAATCTATCTGTGTTCTAGTTGGCCCACTTTTATAAGTAATTAAATGCTCCTCCCTCTTCGTGAAGAGAGTGTTTGCTATGAAAAGATCATATACCGTTACAAAATCCAGAATCACTTTTCCCTCTTCATTTCTATCCCCAAAACCATGTCCTCCATGAACACTAACATACCTTGAAGTATCTTTTCCCACATGTCCATTAAGATCTCCACCTATGCAAATCATCTCTCTTTGTGGGATTCCTTATAAAATCTTATCCAGACCCTCCCAAAAAGCTTGTTTAGTCCTATCATCTAAACCAATTTGTGGTGCATGAACTGAGATGATATTCAGAATTTCTTCTTCAAGCACCAATTTTAGCAAAATAATCCGATCCCCGAATCTTTGCACCTCAACCACACAATCCTTCAAATCCTTATGAACAACCACTCCAACACCATTTCTACCCTTATCTTTATCTGAATACCAAAGTTTAAAGCATGTCTTCTCGATCTCCCTTGCTTTCTCTCCAACCCATTTAGTCTCTTGAAGACATAGTATATGAATCTTCCTTCTTTCCATCGTATCCACTATCTCTATCAATTTTCCAGTTAAAGTGCCAACATTCCAACTACCAATCCGCAACTTCCTTTGCAATCTCTTTTGGACTAACTTCTTTACCCGCATGCGTCCATTATGCGAGAACCCCTGTAAATTTTAGACTACATCCGGGCGGTGATGCAGTGGAACTAGCTTAATTACCCGCATGCGTTCCTCATGCGAGAACCCTTGCAAATTTTGAACTACATCCAGGCTGCGATGTAGCGGCCCTGGCCAATTTTGCATTGCATTCGGGCGATGCAACGCGTCACAAGTAGGAAACGCCCCAACGAAATCTGTATGTTTGCTTAAATCCATATTGAAAAGATCCGACTGTCATGAGGCAACTTCCTAAATAGTATTTTTTAAAAAATAATATTTAGGAAGTTGTCTCTAACGGTTTTACGCTGGTTGTCGGCTACCTAACGCAACCCTCCTCATTTACCCATGCTTGGGACCGGCCATGGCTAAGTTAAAATCGATGAAGGCTTCATGAAACTTGAGAGTCAGCAACTTTAGCCAGTATGAGAACATTATTCTCCTGTTATCTCTTGATATTCACCTAAGTGCCATGGTGTGACGAAATCAAATAAAATGTTTGGTTTGCACCAACTTGGTAAAAGCAGTGGAGCTAACCAAAAAATAAATAAAAAGAAGAGCAAGTTATTGTTGAAAACCTCTCGCACTACAAAGTTAAATTCAAAGAGCTTCCACCAAAGGCGAGTGCTCCCAACCCGTCAAGTGTCCACTTGGACCATCATCTTAGGCCTTTATGAGCTGGGTTAGCACCCAAAAAGGGCTCTACATCGTATAGCGATACAAGTCTGGGTGTTGAAGATATGATAGATACTCAAGAGAACCCAGGTGCATACACAGGAAAACAAGTGCAGACGACTCAACGATCTCTTGACGGACACACTGATCAACACCAAAAATATACGTGTATTGCGTAATAAGGCACTCGAGAGGATCTTTGTTCGAATGAGAGAGAGAAGAAAAGACACCATCTTATGCCCTCTATCAATTGGCCTTCCATATTCACTTTTAAGACCGCTAACTAAAGAGACGGATAATTGGATGCAAGAAATGATTTATTCCCTACTGTTGAAGATTGGGTTCTTAGGAGAGTCTCTTAGACTGGAACTTTAGGTGACACTTTGACTTTACTCTTGTAACTGCAGTTCATGACTAATGTCATATCATTATTATATATGTATACAGATAGAGACTCGTAATTAAGGAAGTTGAATACCTTTTGACTAGAGCTTGGTTCAGCTTAGAATTTTAGGATCACTAAAATCGAGAGTTCTTAATGGATCAAGTCTTATATTTCACATACACAGTCAGGGATTAATCCAACTTATTTGCTCGAGGACTAGCAAAGTTTAAGTATAGGGGGTGATGAATATGTGATTCATAATCTTAATTTATTAATCTTAGCTTGATTCCATGAACAAAACACCAAATAATTATCCCTAAATTCAATAAATTAACAAATACAACTCTTAATAAAAATAGACTAATAATGTATATTTATCTTGTAAATAAGGCTGTAAAATAATTCAAAATAAAAATCACAAAAATAAATAGCTGAAAATGTGTATATATTCACTTGTAAAAAATGCTTAATCTTCCTGGATTTTTATAAATTCACACTAACTCATTTTGACTTAATTCTTCTTCTAACTTGTGTTAGAAAATAGAGATGCGGAAGCGGAATGATAAACAGAGAATAAGAACATAAAGATAAACAAGAACTTAAAGAATTTTTACGTGGAACCCTACTCTCTAAGGAGCGGGATGAAACTACGGGAGAAGGCCTCAAAGGGGCGGATATTGCATTACTTTTTCTCAATGGATACAGGAGGTTTGGGGCTCTTTATATAGCTTCCTCAGAGCCTCCAAGTCCCACACTGGTAGATGTGGGACTAAACATTGTGATGGTGTAAATGGATCTTGGATGTATCTATTTACCCATCTACAACATAATAGACGCACAACCAAATACTTCAACACTCCCCCTCAAGCTGAAGCATGCAATGCTCAGCTTGGACAAACAGAAAGAAACTCAATCCACGCTACAGGACACTACAGACAATATCAACTCAACGCGCACAACTGTCGATTGCTATAGAGGACGTTGCTTCTCATGCCATGCAGGTGAGGAGGACAAACGGGCTGGAGTGTGAGTCAACCTGAGGACTCGGAATCTGAACATCGAGTCTGAAACTGCGCCTGGAGTCTCCTCGTCGGAGAACCGGGTCTCTACCATCTGGCTCAGAGAATGATACTCTACTGTGGAGTACCTATGATACCACATGAAAACCCTTGCCAACATGGCATAGAGAATGGTCCTCTACTCTGGAGTCCCTATGGCTCACATGAAAACTCTGGCCTGACAACACAAGAAAAATGATGGGGACAACGACAAAAGATGGCAAACATGTGCTCATCTGAAAGAACCGCATACATATGTGTGTCTGAAACTGTGGACTCGGAATAAATCGTCGAGTCTGATCAACTAAAGAATTGTACTATCTATGAAAATCTGGCTGGTCTGCATCTGATATCTGAATCTGCAACAGGACCTGCGACTCTACATAATACACCCCTTTCTCCCATACTTGTCGGAAAACATAGATGTCGACCAAGTTGGGAGAAGACAATAAAATGGGGAAAACAACATGAAACCAATAAGTCGATTGTTAGAGCAAAACTCTTCGTTGTTATTCCACATAGCCTTAGGGTCTCTTATATAGAGAGAAAACCCTTGGGTAAATTACATAGATAGACATGAAGAAAATAAGAAATACGTAACGGTACATCATGACATAACGTAAACCTCTACACTCCCCCTCAAGATGGAGCATAGATATCTATCATGCTCAGCTTGGAAGAACATTTCTGGAAAGGTCCTCTGAGCAACAGTTTGGTAAATATATCAGCAGTCTGGTCCTCGGAATTGACGTGTGACGTGGAAATAAAGCCCTTCTGGATCATGTCTCTAGTGTAATGACAATCTACCTTGATATGCTTCGTTCTTTCGTGAAACGCTGGATTATTGGCAATGAACAACGCTGCTTGATTGTCACACTGAAGCTGCATGGGTAAAGAGACATTCACATTCAAGTCTTCCAAGACTGCTCGAACCCACATCATTTCTGTGCTTGCTTGTGCCATGGCCCTATATTCAGATTCAGCACTAGATCTTGCCACAACAGTTTGTTTCTTGCTTTTCCAAGAGACCAGAGAGCTTCCTATAAAGATAGCAAACCATGAAGTAGACTTACGATCCTTTGGGCACCCTGCATAGTCCGTGTCTGCACAAGCGGAAATGGACAAATCTGTGTTCTTTCTGAATAGCAAACCTGAGCCTGGAGAAGATTTTAGGTATCTCAGTATCATGTATAGTGCTTCCATATGGACTTGCCTAGGCTGCTCCATAAATTGACTCACACGGCTTACAACAAAAGCAATATCAGGTCTAGTTATGGTGATGTACAGAAGCTTACCCACCATCTCTCTGTATCTTCTTTTGTCCACCTCTTCAGTATCATTGTTATACAATTTCATACTTGGGTCCATAGGAGTGCTCGATGGTCTACACCCAATCATTCATGTTTCAACAAGCAAGTCTGTAACATATTTCCTTTAGGCCATCACCATTCCTTGTGCATTTCTTGCAAATTCTATCCCCAGAAAGTATCGTATGGTACCCAGATCCTTCGTAACAAACTGACTGCCCAAGAGGGCTTTAGTCATCTCGATTCCCTGAGCATCATCTCCTGTAACCAGAATATCATCAACATATATCATGACAACAACTGTACCTCTGAGAGTCTTCTGAATAAACAACGAATGGTCCGCATTTGATCTCTTGAACCCCTGTCGTTCGATCAGCTGAGAGAGCTTTGGAACCATGCCCTTGGACTCTGTTTAAGGCCATAAATCGCCTTATGAAGTCTACACACCATGTGAGTCTCCCCCTCAGCAGTAAAACCTGGTGGCTGCTGCATGTAGACTTCATCCTGTAGATCTCCATATAGAAATGCATTCTTGACATCAAGCTGAAAAATGGGTCAGTCTCGTACCATAGCTACGAATAAAAGGATGCGAAGCGTCGAGTGTGGAGCCACTGGTGAAAATGTGTCCAAGTAGTCGACACCATATGTTTGGGTAAAGCCGCGTGCAACAAGTCTTGCCTTGTATCGATCAAGACGGCCATCTGCATGATATTTAACTATGAACACCCATTTGCAACTAACCACAGATGTACTTGATGGAATAGGAACCAGGGTCCAAGTCCCTCTAGACTGTAAAGCACGCATCTCTTCCTCCATAGCCAACCTCCACCACTCAATCTTCATAGCCTCCTGATAGGTCCGTGGTATCTCTACTGAAGACACAGCTACTGCAAACCTGTGGAAATCACCAGTAAGGTGATGAAAGGATACCTGAGACGCAAGAGGATAGGACATGCATTTCCTCTTCGGCCTTCGAAGTGCAATAGGAATATCAATATCATTATCCACTGTACTGACTGGCGGATCCACCTCCTGTAGCAAAGATTCCTGCACCGGTACATTATCTAACCCATCATTAGTAGCCAGATCGAAGCATACCTGAGGCGTGGTGGATGGTTGACTTGTACCTTGAGCAGGCCCTGACCGTTGTGTGTAGAATTTAGGGAATGGTGGAATGGGGTGATATTGAGGTAGTGGTGGTGGTGGTGGTGGTGGTGGTGATGGCGGAGCGGATTCAGGTTGAACCAGATTTAGAGGTGGAGGAACATAGACATGATTATCTGAAGGCATGGAAGAAGAAACCAATCTATCACCTGCTGGGGAGAAGTACATAACAGGCTCAAAAAATGTAACGTCTGCACTAACATAATACTTATCGTTGATTGGATCATAACATCGATAACCCTTCTGTGTCCTCGAGTAACCTACAAAGACACACTTAACAGCTCTAGGAGAGAGCTTGTCAAGTCCCGGATCAAGCGGTGAACAAAGGCAACTGTACCAAATGCACGAGGTGTAAGTGAAAATAAGTCCTTATCCGAAAAGAGAACAGAAATTGGAGATTTCTCCCCAAGAACTGAAGAAGGCATGCGATTGACCAGATAGCATGTTGTAAGTATAGTATCTCCCCAAAAAGCTAATGGCGCACAACTCTAAATAAGTAATGTTCGCGCAATATCAAGAAAGTGACGATGTTTCCTCTCGGCGACACCATTTTGTTGTGATGTGTAAGCGCAGGAAGTTTGGTGAATAATGCCTTTAGAGGAAAGGAACTTAGAGAGAGAACGAGTACATAATTCCAACGCATTATCTGTGCGCACATATTTAACACTGGAAGGAAAAACATTCTGCACTTCATTGATAAGATTCTTGATAACACTCCCTGCTTCAGATTTATTCTTAAGTAGAAAAGTCCAAGAGACACGAGAAAAATCATCAACCACAACCAGATAAAACATGTGTCCCTGATGATCAGGGGCACGACTAGGACCCCAAATATCTATATGAAATAACTCAAACGGGGAGCTACTTCTCCGACTCTGACGACTTGGGAAGCTAGAACGATGCTGCTTCCCTAACTGACAAGCTTCGCAACGAAATGATGAATTTGGAGAGATCTGAGGCAGGAGGTGACGCATTTTCTGGAGAGGAAGGTGACCAAATCGAAGATGCCACGTATATGGTGAAACCGATCCCTGTGAGTGAAGAGAGACGGCAGCAAAGGAACTCCGGACCAGACGATATAAGCCATTATGCTCAGAGCCACAGCCAATCACCCTGTTCGTTAGTATGTCCTGAAAAATAAGAGATGATGGGTCAAATATAGCACGACAATGCAAGTCTTTTGTAATCTAACTAATTGATAATAAATTCATGGAAAATTCAGGTGCATGTAGAACATTCTGTAAGTGCATGGAGGGTGTCAATGAGATCTCCCCCTATCAACAATAGGGGAATGAGAACTATCAGCTATAAGCACAGAGCGACCTGAAGAGATATTCCTGTAGGACTCAAGTTTGTCTCTGTCACGACAAAGATGATGGGTGGCTCCAGAATCAACAATCCAACCAGATTTATCATGGAACGGACGAACGACAGTAGTACTACCTGAGGTACTGGCAGCAACAAAGGTACTGGCTGATGCAGATGCTGCAACATCTGAGATACTCGCAGCATCCGATGATGACTGTGGCATAATGTCACGAAGCCTCACCACAAGCTCCTCGAACCTGTGATCTGGAGTAGACGCTGAAGAAGGCGGAACATGTTCAGTTACACGTGCCAAAGGTGGAAACCCATGCTTGGAATAGCATGTGTCCTCTGAGTGACCAGTGCGATGACAATACGAGCACGTCCTTGGAATACGACCTCCACGGCCACGTGTACCACGGCCACGAAAAGAAGACGAACCACCTCTTCCACGTGATACTGCCATTGCCGAAGGAGGTGGAGTAGATGTGCTGGATGAAACAGGGATACGACTGAGCCTTTTGTAGACTTCCTCCATAGGAGGAATAGTAGCATCGGCCAGGATCTGAGAGCGGCCGGCCTCGTACTCAGGATCGAGAGCTGCAAGTAATACTCCCACCATGATAGCATTGCGGAAAGTCTTCTGTTGTTTAGGAGTGGCTGTGAGCGGGATGGTACTGTATAACTTCTCGAACATCCCTCGCAGTGATGTGTACAAAGAATGAAGTGGCCGTCCATTTTGTTTCATCGTGAAAATATCATGTTGCAGCTGCAGCATCTTAGTCTCGTTCCGCACCGGAGAATATGTAGTAGCAAGAATATCCCACATCGCCTTGGCGGTGGGCTGAAGGAGGACATCATTGGCAATCTCCATCAAAAGCATCCCTGATAGCCAGACCTTAGCATACGCATCGTCAGCCTCCCAAGAGGCATATATCCACGTCTTCTCTGCCAGTTCATCTTCGGTAAGAATGTGCTTCTTACCACCTGACTTCATTAAGCTAATGAACTACATCGACCAGAGCTCATAGTTTGTCCCGTCCATTTTGACGATTGGCGCCGAACCCTTAAAGGCACCTATGGAGGGCATATCAACCTTTTGTTCTGACATATCGACGGAGAAGAAGACTTGGGATGATAGACAAAAGAACTGGTGTTTACAAAGACCGATTGGATTCAAGTGCATATGTAGACTTTATGCACTTGAACCCATGTATGAATCGGCGCCGACCGGAGAAGGAGAAGCCGGGAGAAGTGCTTCGTCGACGGCTGGAGAAGCCGCGAGCAGCGGCGGGTAGCGGCGGCTGGTGAGGGCGGCTAGGGTGCCTCGACGACGGGTGAGGGCGACGACGGGAGGAGGCTGGGGCCTCGGCGACTGGGGTGGGCGGCGGCCGAAGGGAGGAGGGCCGGCGGCCGAAAGGAGGGTCGGCGGCCGAAAGGGGGGAGCGGGCGGGTGGAGAAGAAACCCTAGATTAGGGTTTTGGCTCTGATACCATGTTAGAGCAAAACTCTTCGTTGTTATTCCACATAGCCCTAAGGTCTCTTATATAGAGAGAAAACCCTTGGGTAAATTACATAGATAGACATGAAGAAAAAAAGAAATACGTAACGGTACATCATGACATAACGTAAACCTCTACATCAATCTTCATCATTTTTTATTTCTTGGCTATTCAATTTTTTTTAATAGCCATTGCCATCATTATTTTTTTTTCCGGCTTTGCACAACATTTTTTGTTTTGAAATTGCGTACGGCTTTTATTTTTCTAATTGTACGCGCCTCTTCATCTTTTTTCTCTTTTTTTTTGAAAGCATACGACTTTTGTATTTGTACGCGTTTTTTTTTCAAAAAGAAGTCTCAATTTTTTTAACCTGGGCTTTCAAACAAATAGCCCCCACAGATTCCCCCCCCCCTTTTTTTTAACATGTCGTAGCCCACTTGGGCCTTCCATAAAAAAATTTCATAAGACTGGGCCTTCGGGCCTCCCTCTTCACGCATTAGGGTTCCCAATTGGAACCCATCGCTTCTGTGCCGTTGCCGCAAGGGTTCCATCGGGGAACCCCTCACGGAGCAAGAGGAGCTGGAGGGAGAAGCAGATCAGTGTCGTGCGAGAAGAAGACTTGAAGGTGCCACACAAGAGGGATCGCCAGGAGCGGTTTCGGGAGGAGCCCGCTTCGGCCACAGGAGGGATCGCCTGGGACGAGGATCAGCGCGAGGATCGGCGCATTCTGGAGGGCTCGCCTGGGACGAGGGCTTATGCGCGAGGTCATGGCTCGCTGGAGCACGAGAGGCGCGCCTGGGCGATGAGATTGAAGACAGCATCGAGCCTGCCTGGAGTCGCACAGGAAGGGTGAAGCCTTGAGGTGCGCCGCTGACTGCCAGGAGGGCCATCGCGCGAAGGAGGAGCTGCCTGGGGGTTGTGGGGTGCGTGATGCGCGCCTGGAGATGCCCTTGCGCAAGCAGATCATGCCACTGGGGCTTCGCGGAAGAATCAAGAGGTGTCGCCTCCTCCTGCTTCATGGATCTGTTTCGCCGTATGACGCCTGGAGTGGTCCAGGAGTGTCTGGGGTTGGACTTGGAGCATCGTGCAAGGAGAAAATGCTGCCAGTGCATCCTGTTGGGGGATGCAAGAGCATATGTGGCTTGATGTCACCGCCTGATGGAGCACTTACTCCACCTGGAAGGGCTTGTTGCGCTGTAGAAGAGATGCGACATCTAGGGGCAGCCGCCAGAAATCAGATCTAGGGTTCCAGAAGGGAACCCCAAAATATTTTGGACCTTCACGAACGAACAAAATTCCAATCTCGAACGAAAAAAAAATTTAAATCCCGAGAATCAAACCCGCTCTGATACCATGTTAGAAAATAGAGATGCGGAAGCGGAATGATAAACAGAGCATAAAAATAGAAAGATAAACAAGAACTCAAAGAATTTTTACATGGAACCCTACTCCCTAAGGAGCGGGATGAAACCACGGAAAAAGCCCTCAAAGAGGCGGATATTGCATTCCTTTTTCTCAATGGATACAGGAGGTCTGGGACTCTTTATATAACCTCCATAGAGCCTCCAAGTCCCACGACTGTTAGATGTGAGACTAATTACTGTGATGGGGCAAATGGATCTTGGAGGTATCTATTTACCCATCTACAACATAATAGATGCACAACCAAATGCTTCAACTTGTATATAAAAATACAAAATTACAAAAGCA
Source organism: Ottelia alismoides (assembly GCA_037367405.1). Taxonomy (NCBI): domain Eukaryota; kingdom Viridiplantae; phylum Streptophyta; class Magnoliopsida; order Alismatales; family Hydrocharitaceae; genus Ottelia; species Ottelia alismoides. The sequence continues at coordinate 1,331,524 of JAZKJV010009057.1, read as the reverse complement.
TTACCACGTTGAATAAATACTTCTAGGTCTTGAACCGAAAAAACGTAAAGTCCAACTTCTCGGATGAATTCTCGCTCCATATGAAATCCAAATTCACCAAACTCGCTTTTAAAGTTCAAGTTATAAAATTATATATCCAATGAAAATTATTTCATCAAAATCGGAGCTTGTTTGCAAAATGTTGATTTTGGGACCTAGTTGATATTATATATATATACACACTAACTTGACACTGATATTTTATGTACAAATTTAACCCGTTTTGATTTCTTTCTTCTCCTATTAATTTATTTATTGTATATTATAATAAAGTACATAATTACAAAAGTCAAAATAAATTTTTTTACGTTGAAAATAATGCAAAGTGACTTGGTATATTGGTATATTAGTGAAAATAATCTTTTTATGTAATTTTTTTCTATTGCTTTTTCTTATTTACTAAAAATCCCCCAAAAAAATATTTGTGTTTTACTTTATTTCTAGTATTTTATTTTACTTTTATTTTGTAAATATGTTTTAATTAAAAATACAAAAAATAGAAAAGCCGTGAATTTGTGTTTTAATTATTTCAAATGCAATCAAAAAATATTTCTTTTCTTGTACATATTGTTTGGTTTTGATTTCAATGTCTATATAAAAAATGTAGATCTCATCTAGATCTACATTTTCCATTTGTATACTTTTGCAATATTCATTTATTTTTATTTTCTCTTTATTTTATTTTAGCAGCATACTTTCTATTTTCATTTTTTTCCTCCGCCAACTTCCATTCGTCCCTACCTCTTCCACTACTTCTCCAACTCCTAACTCCACCCCACCTCTTTCCTAACTCTCACTTCTTCTTACTTAATCCTCTTCTCCTCCCCATTTCCCATTCATCTGATTTTTGAGAGAGAAACCTCCAGCCCCTCGCCGCGGTGAGTTGAGCGACGACAAGGAGTTTTCTGTTCACGACGAGATCCAAGGAGGGAGAACCCTTTCTAGCAGCAACAAGTCGCTCCAGAAGCTTCTGCTAATCTTTTTGGCCTCATGCCAAGGCCAATTGGGGCCACATAGAGTTACTTCGAGCTCCATCCCTTCCGACGACCACAGGTACAGTATCTCATCCCTTATCTATCTTCTCTCTTTTTTTCAATGTCTATTTCTCTGTTACGTATTCTTCCTTCTTATTCTATTTTGTTTGGAAACTCAAACCCATCTGCTACATTCTAAACCCAAAAAAAAACCAAATCTTCCCACACCGCTATCATCCTCACCATCAAATCATGTCACCTTCTTTTCTATCGTCCACATATGTCACCTCCGGTCGACTTCGCGGCTGGAGCTCGCTCTTCCCAACGTCATCGCAAGAGCTAACACCCACCTTCCAAAAAAACCCCAAACTCGCTTCCAAACATCAACCTCCAGCCACCATTCTAATTCTTCATTCCCTTAGGTCGAGCTTTGCCCGAGCAGCTATTCCATTCACAAGGCATCCTTCATGAGGCAGCAAAGAATCTCCATCTCACAGCTCCATCAAGATTGGAACCCAATAGTTTCTCTGTCGAGGCGTTCAATTGCAGCAGAAGTCCAAGTTCTTCCTCATGCAAACCCATCTCCCTATCCCTAGCTACGTTCATCCTCCTCTTGTGCACAGCCGCACCGCCCACGCCAAAGTCGCACCATGTCTTCGTCCACCCCCGCAAGTGAATACGTGCACAACCGCACCGAAAACGCCAAAGACACACGCCACCACTGCTCGTGCAACCCATCACCGCCATCCTCGCGCCACCGACACCGCACCCTCTGCGTGGAGCAACTGTAGCAACCCATCATCGTCCACCCCCGTTCGCGCGCACAGCTGCACCGCCCACGCCACAGCCACACTCCTTCGTCGCCTTGGATCCATCAAAGAATAGGAAAGGAAGAAGAATCAGCTTTTACGTGAGGGTTGTGAAGATATTTGTATTTTCATATTTCTTATGTGTCTCTTTCTTATTCTCTTTTTCTGTTTTCTACTTTATGTAATTTACCTATAGGCCTCTCTACTATATAAGAGAGCCTAGGGTTCTCAGAAATAACAACTCTTATTTTCTCCAACATGGCATCGGAGCGGCGGTCCTAGACCGGAGCTTTCGATTCCCGAAAAAACCCTAACCCTACCTCCAGCCCTCCCTTCTCGTGCGCCGCCGCCACCGCTTTGCGCGCGAACAGTCTCCTCACGCGCGCCACCGCCCAGTGCGCAGCGGCCTCGCGCATCTCTCCGGCAGACCTCGCGCGCACGTCTCTCGCGCGCACGCCTCGCACAGCAGGCCTCGCGTGCACAGCGCCTCCCCGCGCGCTCTCTCGTGCACCTTCTGGCGCGTTGTCTCGCGTGCACAACAGTTCGTGCGTGGCCTGTTTTTTCGTGCGCGGCACCCCAGCAAGCTACTGTTGAACCTTCTAGGGCTTGAGGGTGAGCGTGCAACTGGGTTAACACGCCTCTCACGCTCCGTGCTTATCAACTTCGTCAGTTGGCCGATAGGTTGGTGTGCATGAGTCTACAAGTGCACCCAAACTCATATATGTCTATGTAGACATACAAACTATGATTTCCTGCACCCGTAGCAGTCTTCTTCCGGCAGTATGTCTGAAAACAAGATCGATGTACCCGCTACTGGTGCATTCAGAAGTCCAGCGCCTATTGTGAAAATGGACGGGACAAATTATGAGCTCTGGGCTATGCAGTTCATGAGCTTGATGAAGTCGAATGGTAAGAAGCATATTCTTACCGAAGAGGAGCCGGTGGAGAAGACTGGGGTGAATGCCTCGTGGAAGGCAGATGATGCGTATGCCAAAGTCTGGCTATCTGAGACGTTGACGATAGAAATCGCCAACGACGTACTACATCAGCCCACGACTAAAGCTATGTGGGTATTCTAGCGGCGACATATTCGCAGGCGCGGAACGAGACCAAGATACTTCAGCTGCAACATGATATTTTTACAGTCAAGTAGAATGGCCGCCACCTTCACTCACTGTACACATCCCTACGAGGGATGTTTGAGAAGCTCCATAGCTTCATGTCGTTGACGGCCACTCCTGAGCAGCAGAAGACGTACAGGAATGCTACCATGGTAGGTGTATTCCTGGCTTCCCTTGATCCAGAGTACGATGCTGCCCGGTCTCAGATTCTTGTTGACGCTACTATTCCTCCAATGGAGGAAGCTTTTCGCCGACTGAGTCGAATTATTGTCCCAAGCTCGACTGCCAGCCATACACCTTCAGCGATGGCAGCCTCCAGGGGTAGAGGTGGCTCCTCTACCTTTCATGGCCGTGGCCCCCGGGGTCGTGGGGGTCGGATTCGTCAACCATGCAGTTATTGTCGTCGACCTGGTCACTCCGAGGACACATGCTACTCAAAGCATGAATTTCCTGCATCAGCTCGGGTAGCAGAACAAGTTGAGTCTCCTGCACCTTCCTCATTAGATTAGCGATTCGATGATCTTGTTGCCAGACTGAGGAATATCATGCCTCCTGATACAACTCCTGAAGGTCAGTCAGGTGTGGCCGTCTCTGCCTCTGCCAGTTCACCTGCCACAGCCAGTACTTCAGGTAGTTCTTATGCTCTCACCTCTTGTGATGGACCTATGATTACAAACTGGATTATGGATTCTGGAGCGACATATCATCTCTGTGGGGACAAAGAACAGCTCACTTCATATAAATCGGTCTCTTCAGGACGAAGTGTGGTGATAGCCAATGGGACACATTCCCCGATCACAGGACATGGGGAGATTAACTTGACACCTTCCTTGAGATTGCAGAATGTGTTATATGCTCCCGATTTCTCTATGAATTTACTGTCCATTAGCCAGATTACAAAGGATTTAAACTGTCGAGCTATTTTTGACTCATCATCTCTTGGTTTTTAGGACATACCCTCGGGCAACGTGATTGGCTATGGCTATGAGCAGAATGGTCTCTATCGTCTGATCCATACTCCTTATGTCGGTGCATCTCTCCATTCTACAGGATCAGACTCTCCATATATCTGGCATCTCCGTTTTGGTCACCTCCCTCTTCAGAAGATGTGTCGTGTTTTGCCCCAGATTTCTCTGAAGTCGTCCTTCCAATGTGAAGCGTGTCAGTTGGGAAAGCATCATCGGTCTACTTTTCCGAGTTGTCAGAGTCGGAGCAGTGGCTCTTTGTTCGAGTTAGTCCATATTGATATTTGGGGTCCAAGTCGTGTTCCTGACCACCAGGGACACAGATTCTATATGGTTGCAGTAGATGATTTTTCTCGCTTGTCTTGGGTGTTTTTATTGAAGAATAAATCTGAAGCAGGAGATGTGATTCAAATGTTTATCAATGAAGTTAAAACTGTTTTCTCTTCTTCTGTGAAAATTGTGCATTCTGACAATGCATTGGAGTTTTGTACTAGAGCTCTGTCCTTGTTCTTTTCAGCTCGTGGTATAATTCATCAAACTTCATGTGCTTACACTTCACAACAAAATGGTGTTGCAGAGCGGAATCATCGACATCTATTGGATATCACTAGAACCCTACTTATTCAGAGTCATGATCCACGCTCGTTCTGGGGTGATGCGGTTCTCACAGCTTGCTACTTAGTAAATCGCATGCCCTCGTCTGTCTTGGGTGAGAAATCTCCTCTCTCTATAGCCTTTCCTAAGAAGGAGTTGTTCTCACTTCCACCCCGTGTCTTTGGCTGTGTTGGTTTTGTCCATCTGTTGGGGCCAGGCCTTGATAAGCTCTCTCCCAGGGCTATCAAATGTGTGTTTGTAGGATACTCCAGGACACAGAAGGGGTATCGTTGCTTCGATCCGCTGCGTCGAAAATATTTTGTTAGCGCAGATGTCACATTCTTTGAATCTGTGATGTTTTTCTCTCCTACAGGTGACAGAATGACTACTTCCCATTATGATACTGAGGTATTCATGCCACCACCTCCTATGAGTCAGTTACCTTCTATGCCATCTCCACCACCACCTCCTGTCATACCTTCACCTCCACCTTTACCACCTCCAGTAACCATTGTCCCTCGTTACCAAAGCACTATACTCGTCGGTCCTCCTCTGCTCAAGGTCATGGCCCGTCATCCAGCAGCCCTCAGGTTGGTTCTGATAACTTGATTTCTAACGATGAGTCTGAGGATCTATTGATATAGGGAACACAACAGGATGAAGATCATGGAGATTTGGACGTGCCTGTCGCTATTAGAAAGCAGAGGCGTACTTGTGCTTTCTACCCACTTGCTTCCCATGTCTCTTTTCATCGTCTTACAGGCAATTTCCAGAGATTTGTAGCAGCTCTATCTGCAGTAGATTTTCCACGCAATTATCAGGAGGCACTACAAGATAGCAAATGGCGTCTTGCTAAGGAAGAAGAAATGGCCGTGTTGCAGTCCCGTGGAACTTGGACACTTGTTCCCCCTCCTTCCGGAACGTCTATTGTTAGCTGCAAGTGGGTGTTTACTGTTAAATACCATGCAGATGGAAGCCTTGATCGGTACAAGGCAAGGATTGTGGCACGTGGTTTTACTCAGACCTATGGAGTTGATTACTTGGACACGTTTACTCCAGTTGCTCGACATTCTACTTTACGTGTCCTTTTTTCAGTTGTTGTAGCACGTGATTGGCCGTTATTCCAGCTTGACGTGAAAAATGCATTTTTATATGGAGATCTACAAGAGGAGGTCTATATGCAGCAACCTCCAGGGTTTGCTGCTGAGGGGGAGTGTCAACAAGTTTATAAACTCCATAAGGCAATATATGGCTTTAAACAGAGTCCAAGAGCGTGGTTTCAAAAGCTTTCAGACATGATTGAAAGACAGGGATTCAAGAGGTCAAATGCAGACCATTCCTTATTTGTGCAGAAGACGTCTAGAGGTACTGTTGCTATCATGGTGTATGTTGATGATATTGTTGTTACAGGAGATGATGAGCAGGGAATCAAGATGACGAAAGACTTTCTGGGAAGTAAATTTGTGATTAAGTATCTGGGCACCCTAGGGTATTTCTTGGGGTTGGAATTTGCTAGGAAAGCACAAGGTCTTGTGATAACCCAAAGAAAGTATGTTATAGATATGCTTGCAGAGACAGGCATGATTGGATGTCGACCTTCCACGACTCCTATGGATCCTAGCATGAAGCTATACGATGATGATACAGATGAAGTCGATAAGAGGAGATACAGAGAGATGGTTGGAAAACTCATTTATGTTACAATTACCAGACCAGATATTGCATTTGCAGTGAGTCGAGTGAGTCAATTCATGGAGCAACCTCGACAGGTACATATGGATGCAATACACATGATATTGAGATATCTAAAATCATCTCCAGGCTCAGAATTACTATTCAAGAAAGGAGACACTCTCTGTATTTGCATATGCTGACACGGATTATGCAGGTTGTCCTAAGGATAGGAAATCGACTTCGGGATTTGCAATATTTGTTGGCACTTCTCTCGTTTCTTGGAAAAGCAAGAAACAAATTGTTGTAGCAAGATCAAGTGCCGAGTCCGAATACAGGGCTATGGCCCAAGCAAGTACAGAAATGATGTGGGTCCGAGCAGTGCTATGCGATCTACATGTAGAGGTTCCTCTACCCATGGAGTTACACTGTGATAACCGGGCTGCCCTATTCATTGCAAACAATCCTGCGTTCCATGAGAGAACAAAACATATTGAGGCTCTAGAGAGCAAACCTCGGACATGATTCAGAAGGGCATGATCTCTACTTCCCATGTCAGCTCTGGAGAGCAAACGTCGAACAGCTTCACCAAGCCACTGCCCAGAGGATCATTTCAGAAGTGTTCATCCAAGCTGAGCATGACCGATATCTATGCTCTAGCTTGAGGGGGGTGTGAAGATATTTGTATTTTCATATTTCATATGTGTCTCTTTCTTTATTCTCTTTTTCTATTTCTACTTTATGTAATTTACCCATAGGCCTCTCTACTATATAAGAGAGCCTAGCGTTCTCAGAAATAACAACGCTCTTATTTTCTCCAACAAGGGTCATATGCCACCCCTCCCTTTTGAGAAAATTGCATAACGACCCTTTATATTTCAAAGTATTAAAGAAATGCCCTTAGGCACAACCTTTTAGTATTGAATTTCTATCTCATGTTTTGTACTAAATGCTTGTGTTTGAGTATCTTTTTGAACAGCATATGTTTATCGAATAGCAACTCCAAAATAGCATTTTGTCCATAATTTAATTCTCTACAGTCCTAAATTTAGTTTGTATTTTTCTGATATGCGGATGATCTATGAAAAACCGTTGATTGGAAATCAGTGTTATTTTGGCTATTTATTGGCTATTTAGCTTCTACAATTTTTGTAGACTAGACCGTTTCCATCACAAAATTTCTAAAAAATCATATGTTGTAGAACTAAACTTGTTGGATATTATATCAGAGTTTTGTTGCAAATGAAGACTTGTGATAGATGATGGAGCGACGGAGGCGAGAGAGGCTTCAGTGGGAGATACGGGCTGGAGTGACCAAGTGGAAATGGTTTTCTGACAATCGGGAGAGCCCGAAGGTGTCGGCAGGTTCGCTCGTGGGTTGTGAGTGCCCTAAGGAGGAGTCGAGGGAAGAGGGTGCCTGGGTGGTTGTGTCTCATAGGAAGCGCAGACGGAGGTGCTTCAAGTGTGGAAAGGAGGGGCACTTGGCCTCGGTGTGCGCATCTCCTCGACGGTGCTTTACGTGTGGGCTAATAGGCCATCGCCGCCACTCTTGCATGTTTCTGCATCACCGTTCTAATATCGAGCGCAAGGCAAGGAGGTCGTCGGGCTCGTCGGTGGGTAACTCTCGGGTTTTTGGGCCTGCCCCAGATAGGGGATCCCGGTCGTATGCATCGGTTGTTAGAGCTTCTGCTCCGGTTCAAAAAACTAGCCTCTTGATTGGTCCTTGGCTGAAGAAGTCGATATCGGCATCGGCGGTGTGGGCAGTGCTATCACATCGGTTTGGCGATGCATTCGCGGGGATGTAGCGGAGCTAGGAGAACAGAGGTGTTGTGTTAGAGGGTTGTCGTAGCACCATAAGGTACACCTCCTTTCGTCAAGCGGCTTAAGCGATTTAGCGTGGAGATTTCCTCGATTCGCCGATGGGGATGTCGATCGCTCGATCAGGCAGGTGGCACAAGTGCGGGGGATGTCGTTCCTATCCCGCTCGGTAGCTTGCTTGGTCCCGCCGTTGCGGCATTTAAGATCGGTGGTTCAGATCTTGGCCGATGGAGCGCAGCCGGGGACAGGCTCCGAAGTCACCTTGGTGTTAATGGATTGCCTCTACGATGTTGGGCCCATCTCTTCGGCGGAGATGGCCCTCGATCGCTTCTCTTTTCACCTACAGGTGTGTTTCCTTGATCCATCGCCACCGCCTTTATGGGCGGAAGTCGACGGTGATGGCTACCTTTCCAGCCAGGGGGGCGAAGGTGCCGGTCCTCATTCCTTCCGGGGGACAGACTACGACGGTTCCCCTTCCAGACAGGACCATGTCAGCATGGCTCAGATTTTCATGTCGTAACTTCTAAGGTGATGGTTCACGAGCTTCCAGAGGCGTCAGGTCGGAAATCTCGGGAGTCAGAAGTGTAGGAATCTTTAACGCAGACGCTTGGGCTCCCTTGGAAGGAGGCAGAGGAGCAGCCGCTGAGGTCGCCTCATTTTCGGGCGTTTGGACAGGAGTCTCGCGAGCGGATCTCGCAGGCGGGGTGTTTCTTCCTCTGTATCAGGCATGCAGGTCCGATTATGACCCGATTGTTAGTTGCAGACCCCTCTGTTTCCGGGGATCCGACACCTCCGCAACTTATTCGGAGTGGGTGGGGGCTCCCAGCTGTGGGCGTTGGCTCTGCTCTCTGCGGCCTGGAGCTAGATTCCTTAGCGGTGCTTGCCCAGGAGCGAGATAAGTTCTCGGCAGGTGAAGTGACCTTAGCACAGGTTGTGCATGAGGAGGACTCGGGTGAAGCTAGTGGAGCTAATGGGAATAAAAAGACAGGAAAGAGATATAAGAGAAGACAACGCTCAAGGAGGCAGCGAGATGATCCTCCTCCTATGTCAGATCGTAAAGCTCATGTGGCAGCGCTGGCGGGAGTGGTCCGACTTTAGGGCAATACCAATGTTACCAAATGAGGATCTTGTCCTAGAACGTAAGAGGTTTGGGTGACCCTGAAAAGAGGAAGATACTTGGCTCGAGATTCATAGAGTGGGGATGTGACATTGTGCTCTTACAAGAAACGAAGTTAGATTCGGTCTCGGATGTTGTCTGGCGCTCTTTTGATGCAAGATCGCTCAATGGCTATAGGGCGATTGATGCGCTTGGCTTTGCGGGTGGAATGATCATAGTGTGGAAAGACTCCGAGTTTGTGCTCAGGGCTGGAGCTGAGGGGCAACCATGTTCTTACGGTGATGTTAGAGAGCCTTCGTTCTAGCTCCGTACTTGCTATCTCTTATGCCTATGGGCCGGTCAACCGGCCATAAGATAGCAGTTGTGGGCGGATTTGCGGAATGTACGAAGCACGTTCTCTAGCAGCGCGTGGTTACTTGGTGGAGATTTCAATGTTACCCTCTTCTCTTCTGATCGGCTGGGTCTACGTAGCGGTCAGGATCTGGGTCGACGGACTTTGCGGAGTTGGTGGATCTTTTGGAGCTAGAGGTGTTGGACGTTGCGGACGTAAAGTATACCTGGAGGAGTTCTGGCTCTCGCTCGCGCATCGATCGCTTCCTGGCATCTTCTGAACTCATGGAGTTATTCCCCTTATCGTTTGCTGTAAGTAAGGCGCAGACTCGGTCGGATCATTCTCTTTACTTTGGGACTTTGGGGAACTCTCGCCCCCTAGGGGTTTCTTTAGATACGAAAAGCCGTGGCTTTTGGAGGACTCCTTCAGAGAACTAGTCTCGTCCCATTGATCTTCCGCGGTAGTGTCAGGATCCACTGCCTCAAGATTCGTTTAGAAGTTGACCTCCTTACGTAGTATGCTTTGTGCGTTTAAGAAGGAATCTAGGGAGGCCCGACACGTGGTTAGGGTGGCGGTAGAGGAGAAGCTTGCTAGCCTTGACAGGTTGGAGGATGACATGCCTCTAAGTATTGACGAACTAACTCAAAGAGCGGAGGCTCAAAAGAAGGTTGTTGTGGAAGATAGGAAGCGGCTAGAGGAGTGGAAGCAGATGTCCAGGCACAGCTGGCTCAAGGAGGGAGATGCAAATAATGCTTTCTTCCATAGAATAGCTAACGGGAGGCGTCGTAGCAATACAATACGGCCGGTGATTGTGGACGGTGCCAGGGTGGATGGCGATAGAGAGATGGGCAGGGCGATAGCGGATCACTTCCAGGCTTTCTCGACGAGAGGCTTCAGTAGGCGGTGGAGGTGGACTGGTCTAGGTGCTACACAGCTTACAGGGGCTCACGCTTCGAGCTTGGTACAGACAGTCACCATGGAGGAATTGAAGACAGTTGTTTGGAGTCTGAAGGTGGAGGAGGCACCCTGCCCAGATGGGCTCCCAGTTTCCTTCTATAGAGATTTTCGGGATCTTGTGGCCTCGGAGGTGTTGGAGGTCATGGAGGAAGTTTGTCAGTGTAATGCAGGTTTTGAGAAGCTGAATAAGGCTATGATTTTTCTCCTTCCTAAGCATGAAGCTTCCAAAAGAATCGAGGACTTTAGGCCGATTGCGCTATCCAATGATGTATATTTGATTGTGGCAAAGGTCTTTGCTATCAGCTTAAGCAGAGTGCTGGAACACATTATCTCACCTTTGCAGACAGATTTTGTCCCTGGTAGGCAGATTGGGGACTGCTTGGTTATGGCATCAGATATCTTTACTGATTTGAAGAAGCGTAGGGTGAAAGCGTTACTGTGGAAGGTCGATTTTGCAAAGGCCTATGATATACTGGACTGGCGTTTTCTGTATAAGGCTTTACATAAAAGGGGTTTTCCGAACCTCTGGATTTCTTGGATAAAGCATTGTGTAACCACTACGTCTTTGACGATTCTTGTGAACGGTCGTCCGGAGGGCGGCTTCTTTCAACCATAGAGGGGAGTCAGGCAGGGATGTCCTTTGGCCCCTTTGCTGTTTGTCGTCGTCGCTGATGTACTTGCTTGTTTGGTCACGTCTGGTTTTTCAAGAGATGGGCTAGTTATACCTCTTCTTCAATATGCGCATGAGTCATGACACCATCTTCTTTACTGAGGGAGGCAGTGAGGAAACCAATGACATGGAGATCATTCTTGCGTTGTTTGGTGAGATGTCGGGACTAGCACAGAATCATGGCAACTCTACAGTGGTTCCTTTTGCTCTATCTAAGGAGGAGGCGCGCCTATGTAGCATCGAGTTGGGTACGGAGTGCGGCGTGCTACCTATTCGTTACTTGGGCTTACCGCTGACGACGGGCAGAATCAAAATAGCAGACTGGTTACCTGTTATTGAGAAGCTGGAGAATAAGCTGTGAGGGTGGAAGTCCCCAATCCTATCCAAAGGGGGTCGCCTCGTTCTGTTGAAGGCGATCCTCTCTGCAATCACGATATTCTTCATGTCTACTCGCATCCTTCCCGTCGTGATTCGTAGGCGCCTTGAGAGACTGATGAGGAGATTTCTGTGGAACAAGAGTGGTCAGGAGGCTAGTGGGATGCATCCAGTAGACTGGGATACGATCACTCTTCCAAAGGCGGAGGGTGGTCTTGGAGTCAGGCGTATTGACACTATGAATGAAGCCTTATTGATGAAGTGGGTAAGCAGATTGTGGGATAGTGGCGACGATATACGTTGTACTCTGGTGCGCTGAATCTACGCCTTCACTTGCACGTCGCCGGCGAGAGTTGCTAGTGGGATTCTGCCCTCACCTTTCGAAAAAGGTATTCAGGTCGTTCTCCCAGGTTTTCATGAGCTTTTTCGGCATGCTTTGGGGAATGGAGAGTCCTTTGCGTTCTGGACGGATGATTGGATGGGTGGCGGGTCGCTAGATGGACGATACCCTCACCATTACGCCTTGGCAGCGGACCATGAGGCAAGTGTTACTATCTGCTAGTGTGATGGAAACTGGATGCCGCTTTTTTACGCTAACTTTTCAGGCCAGCGTTTGAAGGAGTTTCTTCTCTTGATTGACACCATGTTAGTATGTGGGGGACCTGCGGAGGGTCGGGACCATTGGGTGTGGAGAGGAAGCTCTTTCTCAGTCAGGAAGGCATACGGGGCAATCTGCAGATCGCCTCCTGCACGAACAGATGATCTGATTAGGGACTGCAACTTTATATGGGGACATCGCATCCCCGAGAGGATCGGCTTCTTCCTATGGCTTTTAGACGAAATCGATTGATGATGAGAGATCGTTGTGCCAGATTCTTCGGGTCGATTTATGACAGGTGCCATTTATGTGAGAATAGAATTGAATCAGTAGACCATCTTTTTTTCACTTGTTCGTGTACGACGTTGTTATGGGAGGACCTCGGCATGGACAGGTTTTGTGCGAGGAGCTTCGACTCTTTTTAGGGCTCACTGCGAACGGCCAGGCAACGTTCGAGGAGGGAGCTGCTTCGACCTGTGACAATGATATGGTCTATATGGCTGGCTAGGAATGCAGTGTTGTTCTCGGGTCAGAGGTTTTATAGGGAGAATGTTTGTATCCAGTATGCGGGACTTGTTGAGGAGTGGTTATTGGTGTGGTTGTATGTGTCTCTTCTCTTAAGTAGTTTTTAATATAATTTTGGGGCAGACACCAACGCATGTTTCCCCCTCTTTTGGTTCCAAAAAAAGGTTCCGTTGCAAATGTATGCTCAAGCTGATCTAAATAATTCATACTGTGACATTTGTAAATGGTTTTTAACTTAAAACACCTGGATTGCACATTGAGAAATCTACTTAGGTTAATTTTGGTTTGGGTTGATTTGATTTCATGGATTTATTAGAAATTTATTACTCGAATATCATTCTATTCTATTAAAAAAACATAAAAATCAAATAGCATCAGAAAAATCTAAAAAAATACAGTAAGTGTGTTTCATCATGTTTAAGATTATGTCCAATTTTCATTAGTTTTGCATACTATTTGCACGAAAAATTTCATCCCCTAAAAAAGTTCATTTTTGCATTTTAACCTCGAAAAATCCACAAAAATACTTTTTTCATGCATCATTGAATTAGATTTAAAGAAATTTATGCCGTGCCTATGATTTTGAATTAAAACTTAATTGGGCTAAGTTGCTTGTTTTGCTTAAGAACTTAATTTCTCCGTATTTTGCATTTGTCCTTTCGCATATAAAATAACAAAAAAAATCCTTCTTTGAAAACCGTACAGTAAGTATGATAAATTGAACCCAAAGTTGTTCATTTGCCTCCTTGAGTCGACCATGGGGATTGTCCATGTTAAATAAACAATAAATCGCACATTCATTTTAACTTGATTGATTTATTCTTGTGGATAATTTTTTATTGATCCATGATTGCCCAACTACAACAAATCAACTAAATTAACAAATGGTGATCTGGCGTTCATCAAGTACGTCCTAACTGTTCTAGCAATCGAAGCACATCTTCATATGCCAACTGCTACATGACAACCAGGCAGCTTTATTTATTGTCAATAGTCCAACATTCCATGAGTGAACCAAACACATCAAGATGGATTGTCATTGTACAACGAACATTATACAAAAGAGCTTCATCTCTACTCCTCATATCAGCTCAGTAGAACGAACAACTAATATATTAACTAAAGCACTATCATGGGGCTTATTTCAAAAATGTTCATTCAAGCTGAGCATGATAGACATTTAGGCTCCAGTTTAGAGTGTTATAGGAACTAAATATTATGTTATTTCCCTCTTTATGTTATTTCTTTTTTTATGTATTTCATTTCCTATGTATTTCGCACTAGCATCTCTCTTCTATAAAAAGAAAGGAGCCCTGTGGTGTATAATAAATAGGTCATTCATTTCTTTCCGCACATTATATTTACCAACTTTCCGATCTAGTTGTTTGCTTTTGAGAACTAAGCATCTCATGAAGATTAGACCAAGGGATCCTTTGGAATCAGCATTGACGAATTAATAAACAAATGAGACAGGTGACCAAGTACAAAAGGAAATGCATTAGCAGCAAAAGAAATGAAGACCATCAATATGGATATAATCAATCTGAAATAGATATGTAAGGTTATTTTTATGGCACCAAAATTGGACAAGGTAAAACCACTTACCAGTTGCCCTCCTTTGAAGATGATTGAACTTTAATTTTCGTTCTTCCTCTTCTTTTTGTAAATCTTATAAAAACATTTGCTGAGTTAGAAAAATATTTTTCTGAATCAAAGTTAGAAAAATATAATAACAGAAGCACAGTATCAAAAACACTATGTTATAACAATTTGAAACAGTAAGAGTAATTATATTGAGGAATATAACAAGATTAAATTGATTTATTCTTCTTTTTACAGGAGAATATGATACCAGACAATGTATAAAAACTCAGCAAATAAATCGTTTTTACTTAGAGGTAGGTATTGTAGCAGTAAGCACAAATTCAATCACATATTAATTAGACCTTTACCCCAAGGTCCTTTGATTCTTTATATTGCATGAATTGCCAATAATAAGAGCGTGACAGAGAATACTTGTACTTTTATTTCCTTATTGTTTTTCTATGATCAGATTCGGAATGATTCAATCAGAACGAAAGTCGGTGTAGTTCCGATCGAGAATAAGATGAGAGAAAACCGCTCAAAGTGGTTTGACCATTTGCAAAGGAGGCCGGCTGATGCACCACTTATGAGATGCGAGTTTTGGGATGCCGGCTAAGAGAGGACGAGGAAGGCTCAAGAAGTGTTGGAATAAAACTATACGAAGGGATCTTAGTTCTTTGGATCTAAGCCTGAGATTGATCCAAGATAAAAATCTAAATGGAGGCAAAGAATCCATATAGCTGACCCTACTTAACGTGGGAAAAGACTTTGTTGTTGTTGTTGAATGCTTTTTCTATTTCTTTCTAAGGTATTTTTGGTTTCCCAATAACTCTGGACTCCCTCTCGTCTATACATGAGGAGTCTAGGCTCCCATAAAAATTATAATGCTCATTTCTCCAAACATAGTTTCAATGCAATGGTCCTGTATCGGTGGTCAAATAGAGTCAAATTCCTAAGTAGTACCTGGGAATTACTTAAATACCCAGGTACTACTTAATGTTTTTTTTTACTTAAAAACTACAGAGGTGTCGCATGTTGAACATGCGACACCCCTTAAGTTTTTTTTTACCCAGGAACTGCGTATGTGACGCATGTTGGATATGCGCTATAGATAACGCATATTCAACATGCGATATTGGTCCTAAATAAGCCCCACGCCCAGCGGCCTTCCATTTCCCTGACCCTTGCCCTCGTGCCCTTCGTTCTCCAGCACCCCAGCCGCCCCCGACGCCAACCTCAGCACCCGCATCTTGAGATCTCCTCCTCTCTCAAAAACCCCCCTTTTGGTCACTCCTAGCCCCGCGGAACACTCCTTTTCTGTGTTTTCACTGATTGACACCGTCCTAGCCGTCCCGGCTTCTCATTAGGGCTACTCACTTGTTGCGAACAATTGGACTTGGTAAAACGTTTTCTTTAGTTATTGTTTGTATCATATGCATGTTATTTTCATTTCTCGAATGTATGACGTTTGCTTGTACGTTGTGTCACGTATTAGGTTAGAATGGAGCAGTTGTATTGTATGTGTCATTTGAGTAGTACACTCATGTGCGGATCGTCAACCAACGTGAGGGGGTTTGTGTTGACTCCTAATATGACGTTCGATGAGATGTTGAACTTGGTTTACCGTAAGTTCAACTTGGATGTTAACAGTCAACAAATCCGATTATTACATCGCATCCCTCGAGGCCCAGGGGAGGAACCATCATTTTCATCTATTGTCGATGATGATGATGTGCAGGCAGTTCTTGTGTACGCTCGGACCATTGGGAAATCAATGCCTACCGATATTTATGTTGAAGATGTATCTGTGAGCGAAGTCCCCACTGTTATGACTAACAAGGGACCGTCTGGAGTCCCGAGCACACAAGCAGCAGTTGTCCGCAGCACGCCACCAAGAAATGTCCCAACCATGGGACCCTACTTTGATACGGATGCGCCTGTAACGCAGCCAAGCACGGTTCAGGATTTGGGCTTGAGTGAGCCGTTGCTGCGAGAGGTTAACCGGATGGATCAGGATTTCATCCCTTGGGGGACCGATGATGACCTGGAAGAAGGTAGCGAAGATGTCGAAGATGATCTGATGGACGAGGAGCTCCCAACTGATGAACAAACCACGCATACTATTACACCCCGTATACCCTTTTTTGGGGTTAGAGGGTCAAATACTCGTTCGACGACATTCGAAGCAAGTCTAGACTCGATGGTGTTGCTGACGAAATCCGCAAGGGTAGGACGTTCAAATGTAGGGAGGATTTGGTTTACGTTGTGAAGAAGTTCCACATTCTATCACATTATGACTTCATTGTCAAGGAATCCACCAGCTTGATATGGTCGGTTTTTTGTACGCAGAGATCAAATGGTTGCGTTTGGTATTTACGAGGACATTTCAGAAAATTTGATGGACTGTGGGTGATCTCCAAGGTTGTTGGGACACACACTTGTATAAACCCAACAGTTAATCAGGATCACCCTCAGTTGGAACTTGGACTACAAATTCATGTCCAGATCATTGCTAACTCTTGTTAGTGATGACCCTAATGTTCGTGTATCAAGTTGTAGAGCTCACATCCACGAGATGTACAACTACTGGGTTTCAAGGAAAAGGGCTTGGGATGCTCGAAGGAAGGCCATCGGAATCGTATTTGGTGACTGGAAGAAGTCATACGCTGAAATGTCTTTTCTTTTGCATGCAATGAAGGCTGCTATTCCAGGGACTGAAATTGATATTGAATACAGCGACCATCCTGATCCTCGGAAACCTCTCTGCCGCAGATTTGAACGATGCTTTTGGGCATTTGGTCCTTCCATTGAAGCATTCAAATATTGTCGGCCTCTGATTAGTGTTGACGGGACACATTTGTACGGGAAGTACAAACAAAAACTGCTCATTGCTTGCGGTGTTGACGGGGATAAACATATTGTTCCCCTTGCATTCGGGATCGTCGACGAGGAATCCTTGTCGTCATGGAAGTGGTTTCTTTCGTTGGTACGTGTAAGGGTAATCGGCATGCGAGCTGGACCAATATGTATCATCTCTGACAAGCATTCTGGTATAAAAGCCGCTATGAAAGATGCTGACGTCGATTTATTAGAACCCTTTGCATAGTTGGCAGATACATGCGAGGAATTGTTGGGCGTTAGGCCACTGCCCGCAGACATAGTTGGTAGCAGGGTGTCAGCAAGCTGGCTGTCCACCAATTTTTCAGAGTTGGCTGAGGATGCAGACGAGCTAGTCGTACAGAGACACGCTCGAGCGTACATTTTGCAGTTGCTTGGTGGAGTCCTATTCACAGACAAGTCTGGGTCCTTGGTTTCACTTATCGCTCTACCACATCTACAGGATTTCGAGTTCTCTGGGACACTGAGCTGGGGATCAGCCGTACTTGCATATCTTTACAGGCACCTATGTTTAGCAGCAGACATGGCGACCGAGGAGATTGGAGGCTCGGTCATACTCCTTCAGCTATGGGCATGGGAGCATTTCCCCCACATTGCTCCCGTTGTTAGGGACTGCAGAGAATGGTACGGGCGCCCGTTAGGAGTCCGCTGGGCAACGGCGTTTGCCCATCGTAGACAGCCCACACACGTGGTGAGACCCTACAGGGATGCTTTTGACATGCAATCACCCGACCAGGTAATTTTACATTAACAAATTTTTCCTATATCAACAAAAGAAATACTAATCGTAATACAATTTTTGCATTCAGGTATTTTGGACTCCCTATACCGATGAGATCCGCGCCCATCTCCCAGCCAACTCTCTAGAAGACGAACACATTTGGAGAGCGGAAGTGCCTTTGATATACTTCCACATTGTGGAGTATTACTACCCAGATCGTTTCATGAGGCAATTTGGGGGTCTTCAGGATATTCCAAGTCGTTGCTCCACCTTTCAAGAACTCCACGCTATCGATTTGAGGGGGAAAGTACATGTAGATTGGAGGGCAAAACACAACTTGCATATTGCCCGGTGGGATGAGCGGGAAGTTAGAATTATTCGCATCGATCGGTCCAGAGGGGTATTCGCGACGCCCGCATACGAGCAATGGTATCGGACCATTACTCGAAGATTTGTTGGACGTTTGGGTGCAACTCTGGCAAGCAACGTAAGTCCTCGAACTATAATTTTTTTGGTAAATTAATTAAGAGAACTGTTTCAAATTTACATCTACGTCTTTTCCTTGGATGCAGCTCGCTTTGTGGAGCCGTGTCTACGACATTGGACACGAGGAATGCCGCGAGATTGCGGCACAAGCGAAGGCGGAAATGACGGAGTGGCTGTCATTACAATTTGCAGATGCGGTAACGTTACATGACGAGCGTGCAGATGTGGCAAGGGAGGAGGCAAGGCGAGGAAGGGCAAGAGGACGGGGAAGAGGAAGAGGTCGAGGTAGGGCGCGTGAACAAGTCGCAGAACCCATGGACTATGAAGAAGCTGCTGCGGAAGATGATAACATTGCGCAAGGAGACTACTTCACACCTGCCACCGAGCGACCACGAGAGGACTTGCCAACGCCTCAGGCACCGTTGAGGCATGGATTGGACGCCAGCCAGACACGACCAACTTACTGCACACTAACGCCGCCGTCGATGCCAACGTTCGAGGAAGATGTCCCAGGACCCTCTCAAATCCACATGATAGACGAAGCGAACCGTCTATTACCGTTCCATCCTCCAGATTCTACGATTACATACCAGCGGAGGAAAAAACGTTGACTTGTAATCATTGTAATTTTTAATATGATGCAAAAAATGTAATGTATATTCATGAATGAACAAGTCTACTTATATTAAATATTTGGAATGTCTTCTTTGGGTCATACATCTTTCATTTGAAACATTTGATGTTTGGAATGTCTGGAATGTTTGCAATGTCTGGAATGTTTGCAAAAAGATGTCTATTTACATTAGAAACATGGAATTGGCATGCTTTTTCAAGGGTTTTTAGAAACATGAAATTCCATAGCCCACACATGGCCAGCTATTTTCGAGGGAAATTTCCTGTTAGGATGACGCATATTGAAAATGCGTTATATGTTGAAATTTCCTGTAAGGATGACGCATATTGAAAATGCGTTATCAGTATACTCTACAGGCTATCGGACCATTGGACGAGACGAGTGATTTTCGAGGGAAATTCCCTGGACAAATGTCGCATATGCAACATGCGATACTTGTACAGAACATTTCGAGACCATGCATCTTCGAAGGGAATTCCCTGGATATATGTCGCATGTTGAATATGCGTTATCTATAGCGCATATCCAACATGCGACACATACGCAGTTCCTGGGTAAAAAAAACTTAAGGGGTGTCGCATGTTCAACATGCGACACCTCTGTAGTTTTTAAGTAAAAAAAGCCATTGAGTAGTACCTGGGTATTTAAGTAATTCCCAGGTACTACTTAGGAATTTGACTCGGTCAAATATCCTTGATAAAAAAGTCTTTGTTTCCCCTCTCGGCCAAAAATTTAACCGCTACTGGCCTCCATTGCCACCACTGATGTTGCTTAGTGCACACAACACAGATTTGCGCACAAGTCAAGAATGCCCAATCTTATAAGCATAATTCGTGCATAGAAAACTTGTGTAATCACAATTTCTGTGTGAACCCCACCTGCAATTTTCTTCAAGACTGAACTTTTGGTCGAGATTGTGGACAGAATGAATTGACTTATCTAATCTGAGGATAATAGGTCTCTCTTATATCGAGAGAAAAAACTCTAGAAGGCAAATTACATAATAGAGACAAATGAAATAAGCAAATATAAAACAACTCTCAACACTCCCCCTCAAGGTTGAGCATAGAAGTCAAATCATGCTTAGCTTGGAGCAGCACCTCTAGAACAATCCCTGGCTAGGGTTGTGGTGAAAACATATGTTGCCATTTCCCCTAAGCTAGCGTGGGAAGTGGATATAAAGCCCTTTCGTATCATATCTCATTGTCTTTCTTTTGTCTTTATTCACATTTCTCCAGTTTTTCAGCCTTCTTTATGTAATATCTCCCTAGAGCTTTTCTCCTATAAAAGAGAGCTCCAGGGCTACATAAAATACAACTTTTCATTCTTGACTTCAACATGGTATCAGAGCGACGGTCCTAGACCGGAGCACGTGCCCTAAAACCCTAACTCCACCGCAAGCCTCCTCCACGTGTGTGTCCGCGCCTTCGCACCTTAGCGCCTCCACTCGCAACGTGACGGCGCCCCCTCTGCACATGCTCAATGTGCCCTCCTTCGCGCACGCGCTCCCTGCGCCCACATGCACACACGTCGTTCTGCGCGTGTTCTGCGCAGCGATCTCTCGCGCGTGCTTCTTCAGCGATTGTGTATCGCCAGCGCACACAAGCCGCCCGCGCGCGTTCTGCGCAGCGATCGCGTGTGTTGTGCACAGTGACTGCGCACACCCTGTGCAGCGTGGCCTCCTGACTGCGCACATCATGTGCAGCCCTCACGCGTCTTCTGCGCAGCACCTGCGCATCTCCTACGCACGAGCCTTCTGTACTAGTGGCATCCTTGTGTTGTTGCTCTGGTGATCCAAAGGAGTCACCAAAGAATGGAAGTGATTGTGGTATGAGTCTACACCCACAATCATCTTCTCATATGTCCGTGTAGACACTATTCTTATGGTGTGCAACCCTAGTCTTAGATATCGTTGTCATCATGTCAGACAACAAAGCAGAGATTCCATCCCCACGTGCCTTCAAAGGTCCAGCACCCATTGTTAAGATGGATGGAAGGAATTATGAACTATGGGCCATGCAGTTCATGAGTCTTATGCAATGTAATGGCAAGAAGCATATCCTCACACAGGAGCATGTTGACAAGACTGAGGTTAACGCCTCATAGAAGGCAGATAATGCTTATCCACGTGTATGGCCTTCTGGAAAAGTTTCCATGGAGATAGCCAATGACATATTGAGTCAGCCCACAGCAAAGGCTATGTGGGACATTCTCGCCACTACATACTCTCCAGCAAAGAATGAGTCTAAGATTCAGCATGTTCAGCACGACATCTTCACGTCGAAGCAGAATGGTCGTCCTCTCCATACCCTTTACACTTCTCTAAGGGGTATGTTTGAGAGGTTACATGGTTACATTCCTTTGACTACCACACTAGAACAACTCTAGGCATACATGGATTTAGTGATGACAGGTGTTTTCCTAGTGGCGTTGGACCAGAGTATGATGCAACTAGAGCACAAATTCTTACTGACGCCACAATACCTCCTATGGAGGAGGCATATTGCAGGTTGAGAAGGCTCTCCATATTGTCTGGGGGTACTCAGCTATCTCAGACATCCTCAGCTATGGCAGCATCACGCGGTAGAGGAGCACCTGCACATTTTCATGGTCGTGGCGGACGTGGTAGGGGAGGGGGTAGTCGGCCCCCTCGTCAGCCTTGTACTTATTGTCCAAGATTCGGTCATTTTGAGGAAACATGTTGTTCCAAGTATGGGTCGCAGAACAGATTCAGCAGTCTAGTAGTCCCTTCCCTGTATCTGATTAGATATTTGACGAGTTAGTGGCGAGACTCAGAAAGATTATGCCTACTCCTGGGCAACAAGCTCTCCTCCATGATCCTCAGAGGTTGTGGCTTCTGCATCAGCATCTACATCAGGTATATCATATGCCTTTACCAGTTGTTACACAGCAGAATTGTCAGAATGGATCATGGTGCATCCCATCACCTCTGTGGTGACAGAAATCAGTTTAGTGCTTTCAGTCCAACTCAGCATGGACGATCTGTTGTGATAGCAGATGGGAAACTTTCTCCCATTACTGCTCAGGGGGAGGTGCAGTTAACCTCTGCAATGAGACTTCAGAATGTTCTTTATGCTCCAAAATTTTCAATGAATTTACTGCATATTAGTCAAATCACCGAGGATTTATACTATCGTGCCATTTTTTATCTGTCTGCTCTTGTGTTTCAAGATATTCTTAAGGGCAGGATGATTGGATCTAGTCATGAGCAAGGAGGTCTCTACAGATTGGTACAGTCTCCCTATGTCGGTGCCTCTTCTCTTCGCACTGGTTTTGTGTCTCCATATATGTGCCATCTTCTCTTTGGTCATCTTCCTCTACAAAAGTCAAGTCATGTCTTTCCACAGATTTCTCCTCGCTCTACCTTTAAGTGCGAGGTTTGCTAGCTTGGGAAGCATCATCTGTCCACTTTCCAGAGTCGTCGGGGTCGAAGTAGTCATAGTCTGTTTGAGTTAATTCATTTTGATATTTGGGGTCCCAGTCGTGTTCCAAATCATCAGGGGCATAGATTTTATCTTGTTGTTGTTAATGAGTTTTCAAGATTGTCGTGGATCTTTCTTCTTAAAAATAAGTCTGAAGTTGGTCCTGTAATTCAATCCTTTATTAATGAAACAAGGAACATTTTTCTGCAAAAATCAAGTATATACGGTCTGACAATACCTTGGAATTTTGTAGTACTCAGCTTGCCCAATTTCTTGCATCCCATGGCATTGTGCATCAAACTTCTTGTGCGTATACTTCACAACAAAATAGGGTGGTTGAACGAAAACATCGTCATCTTCTGGATGTTACCAGGATTCTTTTGATTCAGAGTCGTGCTCCTCATTCATACTGGAGGGTTGCGGTTCAACTGCTTGTTACCTGGTAAATCGTATGCCCTCTTCGGTTATGAGGGGGAAATATCACATTCTTGAATGTGTTTCCCGAGACGGATCTTTTCTCCCTCATGCCTCATGGCTTTGGTTCAATGGCCTTTGTTCATCAGATGCCTCATGATCTTGAAAAGCTCTCTCCTAAAGTTGTCAAATGTGTGTTTGTTGGGTACTCCAAGACCCAAAAGGGATACCGTTGCTTCGACCATGTTCGACGAAGGTATTATGTTAGTGTTGATGTCACCTTTTGAGTCTATTGTGTATTTCTCTCCTACAGGTGAGAAGCTCGTTCCTTTAGAGGATGGGGAAGAGGTTTATATGCCTCTACTTCCGATCTCCACTATACCGTCATCTCCAACACCATCACCGCCACCACCTCCTCCTCCACCATCACCACCACCTCCTCCTCCACCACCACCTCCTCCTCCACCACCATCACCACCACCGCCTACTTTCTTTCCCTAGGTGTACCAGCGTCGACCTCGTGCCCATGTGCCTCCTCCATCATCCAGCAGGCCTAAGGTATGTCCTGAGCATTTGAGTTCTACTAATGACCGGTGATTTGTATGAACAACTTGAGGTGCAGGATGTCCAGGATGCTACATCCTCTGCGGGTAATGAAGATTTGGATGTGCCTATTGCTCTATTGAGGTAGAGTCGTGCATACACTATGCATCCTCTTGCTCCCCATGTGTCATTGGACTGTCTTTCAGAGGAATTTCGGAGGTTTATGGTGGGATTATCTGTTGTAGAGATACTGTGTTACTATCAGGAAGCGTTGAAGAGTAGTCAGTGGCGCCTGGCGATGGAAGAGGAGATGGATACTTTACAGTCTCGAGGTACGTGGAGTGTTGTGCAGGCTCCTCCAGGTGTATTTGTTTTAGGAAGCAAGTGGGTGTTTACTGTGAAACACCGAGCTGATGGGGCTGTGGACAGATATAAGGCCAGATTGGTTGCTTATGGGTTCACTCAAACCTATGGGGTGAACTATCATGATACATTTTCTCCTTAGCGTGTCACTCCACGTTGCAGATTCTTATTGCAGTTGTTGTGGTACGTGACTGGCCACTTTTTCAGTTAGATGTCAATAATGCATTCTTGTATGGAGATCTACAGGAGGAAGCCTACATGCAGCAGCTACCAGGGTTTGATGCTGAAGGGGAGTCCAGTATGGTGCGCCGACTTCACAAGGCCATATATGGTGTAACATCCGGATCCGAATGAACTGAAGCTCCTGTCAAGAAAAGGATGTTGCAAGCAAGTTTGGATCTCCAAAGTGGAGATATTCAAAGGTACATATCTCTCTTCTCTTTGTTCTCATTAAAGTCAATGCTGAAGTTTCTAATTCAGTTTTTTTTATGTTGCTATCCATCAGGTATTTTATCTATTGTTGTATGTTAGATAAAGCCACAAATCCCTCCAAACTTAGAGGATCAAAGGTACAATCTTTCTCCCTCCTCTTGCTGCCTTCCATGCATGATTTAGCCTATAAAAAATTTTTTATTACAAAAGCCTTCTAGGTACCTGGGGTTGGGACATAAAAATCTCCTAACTGAAATTATCTTATAAGAAAGTATTGGTCATATCAAACTCACAAATAAGCCAACTTTTGGTTCACCTGGACTTCATACTGGTTAATAGAGAAAAGGCTTTGATATAATCAACTCCATACGTATAAGAGAGTTCTTTTACTGAAAGCCCCTCTTTAAGCCAATCAAGCTTACCATCAAGTGTATGCTCTATAGGAAATAACCACCGACAGGAAACAAGAGTGACATTCAAAATAAAGGGCATGGGGTTAGAGGAGCATTCTTCTTATCATTCATGACCTGACTTCAGTTAGAGTTTTGTAATATATCAATATAATCTCTTAGAATCAATACAGTTAACAATACATCAATGGACTGCATTCGGGATTAGATAAGTCATTACTCGTAATAATTAGAGATAGAATGGTGAACACGTGATCTCACCCCTTCACATAGGGAAACCAACTGAGGTAAAGAAGCATCATGAGCAATGTTTGATGAAGGGCTAGATTTGGATTGTTTATGAATTATGATTATGCTGCACTATTGAAAGTTCACATTCCCACCACATGTAGAAATCTTAATCACGTTTATCTATACCATTGTAACTTTGTGTAAACTAGGTTGGGGGAGTGATACCTTCTGAACAGATTTTTGGATAGAAGTACGAAATTAGATGCATATGTCCATTGGCTACAATCGCTTGAAATCAAAATCTACTGAGGATTGTTCAATTAGTGAAACTCTTGCTTCACAAATGAACATTGTAAGCCTTGCAACATATGACCCTGCTGCCACATTTTTTTTATAGAAGACTATGGATGGCCTTATTATGATCGACTTCTACCTACCTATGAGACACTGCTCGAATAAGAGGGCTTAATCATCATAGGCAATCTCCTTGATGCCACTAGTTAATTTCACATGTACAAACATTGATCGGATTTAATATCTTACTTATATAGGAGCAAATATGATGATCTTCCGAGAATTCATCTTTTAAATTATTAGAACTCTTCTCTCAAAGTCAATAAATGATTTCTCAAGATCTTTACGAATAAGAAATCATCAATCAATTGATCATTATGTATAGTCTACTATTCATACAATCTATTATATATATATAGGATGTTATGGCAAATGATCAGAAAACACCCCTCTTTTGATGTCTCAACTGGAACTGATACAATTGAGACATGATTCTTGTTTAGGTACCATATAAAACAAAATGATAAAGACTAGCTAGATCCATATCCAAAGCGTAGATGGTGATCTTATGATTTAGAAATAATAAGATGTGACCACAAAGACCGATCATCTTCATAAATTAATCTTTTAGGTATACTTACTATTTATACATATCATCAAAGATAGGTAGTGACAAAATACCTAGAATTGTAAAGTCGACCATTGATGAGATTGAGAAATGATGGGGTAGATGAATAAGTGAAATCAATGCTGAATCATTATATCAATAAGATCGTAGATCAAAAAGACCTAGATCTGTACAATCAACCACATAAAGGATTAAGAAAGGATGAGGGATCAAGTCATTGATGACTGATAATTAAGAGTGCTAGTTATGGTGACCTTTACGCCTGACTGTGCGAGGGTGCGGTGACCCTCAGCTGGGCGGGAGATTAGGAAGCCCAGTTAGGGCAGTGGCCGCTTGGTGCGCGGGTCTAGGATTCCAGTCTTTTTCTCGATTTTCTCGCGAGCGCTCGCAGTTTTTACGCCTCTCTGGGATCCACAGGTTTTCTTTTAAAGACTAGTTCCGCTGACCCTTGTTCTTTAGGGCACCTAAGCTGGAGGACCCTTGGTTTTAGTTTTTCGAGCTCGTTAGCCCGTACCGGTCGGGCCGATTTTTCTTTGAGAGCGACTTTTCCGGAAAGTCTCTCTCATCCGTCTTAGTGGCGTAGTTTTGGAGTAGACCTATCCCTCTATTGGACCACCTTCCAATTAGAGGGCGAGACGGAAGAGCCTTTTGTAGGCTACTTCACCGCTTGAGTTTTGTTTATTTTTCGCCAGCAGACTTGCCGATGCTACATCCGAATCATCCATGTATACATCTGAATCCTCTATGGCTACATCTGAATCAGTTACAGTTGAATTTGGAAAAGTTACATTTGAGATTGGATTGAGTCACAATTGAGTTTGGCTAAAGTTGAATTACTGTTGAATTGGTTACATGGAAGCTTGGTTACAGTTGAGTTGGGTTCCGTTGAACTAGTTACTTTTCTGCCAATAATTCCTGACAAAGAGAAAAGATATAACCATATCATGAAAATCATCCTTATCAGACTACAAGCTACTATCACAGTTGTTTGAAATAGCTAGTGGACGTGTTGGGAACTTAGTTAGGATGCATTTTACTCCACTGCATGCCTACGGAGGCACCCCAACCCTAAGGCTACCTTACTACCTTAGAGTCATAGTGTGAGGTCTTACCTAGACCAAGACCACAGACTATCCACTAAGCTTGAGAAAATCAACAAGGAAAGAATCAAAACCCCAGATCCATCATATACTCTTACTATGATCAATCCACAAGATTCTTAAACATCATTATAAGCATTAATAGAGATAATGATCATATTAGAGTCTCATCATTCATATTCTCAAGACCAGTCAAACTTGTATTATAATTAATAGAAAGGCAATGACTTAAATATGGACCACATGATATTGGTATATAAATGATTAATGTGGGTAATTAGTGTAGGATGAGTAGAATGGGGTTTTACATACCAAACAGCTTGAAAGCCTGTTTCATTGCAAGTAGCTTTAAATTTTAATTGTTAAGGCCAAATTACTTGCTTTCTTTTGGAGCCACTAAATTTCCTGTTATTTCTAATTAATAAGATGTGCTCAACATTTGTTGATGTCCTTTTCTCCCTATTCCATGGATTGCAGGCAAAATACCTGCACCGTTGTATTGGGAGAGTTGAACATCAGCTTCTGCAGTTACAATTATCAGGTACGCATGCTATAGTTTGTTCAAGATATTTATGCTTTTATTTCTCTTCTGATAAAATTGGAATACATGTATATAATGCAATTTCTGTTGTTACATATAAACTGATATGGAAATTTATGCAATATAATTGTGACATACTGTAGTTCTGTGGCTTACTAATTAAATTGTGAATGTCATTCGTAAAAAAAAATTCCCTAATTTTCAGTACTATAATGTGATCCTTAGCGAACATGATACTATGCGTAATATGTAAACGGGTATCCCAGATCCGTAGAAGCGGGCCTCACATATGGCCTTAACCAGAGTCCAAGGGCTTGGTTTCATAAGCTTTCAGAGTTGATTGAACAGAATGTCTTTGTCAGATCTACAACAGATCATTCTCTTTTTGTTAAGAGAACTCAGAGAGGTACAGTTGTTACTCTAGTTTATGTTGATGATATCGTTGTTACTGGCAGTGATGAACAGGGTATTCAGGCAGCTAAGGATTTCCTTGGAAGATAGTTTGTGACCAACGATCTTGGCAAGCTACGTTACTTCATGGCCTTGGAGTTTGCACGCAATCAGCAGGGTACGGTTATGATGCAAAGGAAGCATGTTACTGACCTCCTGGTTGAGACAGGCATGACAGGATGCAGACCTGCCACTACACCAACGGATCTCAATGCTAGACTCTACGATGATGACTCTGAAAAGGTAGATAAGAGACAATATATAGAGCTTGTGGGGAAGTTGATGTATGTTACTATTACCATGCCTGACATATCATTTGATGTGAGCAGAGTTAGCCACTTTATGGAGCAGCCCAGACAGGTTCATATCAGTGTTGTAAAAGTCGTCTGACTGGCCCGACTAGTAGGTCTGACTAGTCTAGTCAATGGGGTGGCGATTCATATTGGCATTGGGAATTCAGAAAGTATGCTGCCACATGCAAATTGGTATGGAGTTGGCAATCCCATCTGTCGTCACAATATCCCACAATGTTCAGTATTTTGTTTCACCATTGCCCAATAGTTTCGTTATTTCTTCCTTAGCTCTATCCATGGCCTCGTAGATAAAACTCATTGGTGGATATTTTTCGAAATCCACCATCTGCAAAACCATAACCAACGGCTTCATCTTTCGTATCACACAGGGTACATCAGGCCAAAAAGTTTTGCTTCTCAAAATTGTTTGACTTACACTTTTCCCTTGAGACTTGTAAGCATAGGAACTCTTCTTCCATTTACTGGAAGTACAAAAGGACTCTAGGAGATCCTTCATGCTCATCGGATTCTGCAACGTAAGAAAAGTCGTAGCAAAATGTGTGACAGCAGGTCATACCAATCTCCTCCTATATGCTTCTTTACCATGGCTAAAACCCATCCATGCACGTAGAGATGCAATTAATAATCCTTTTTGCTTTCTTGAACACAGAGGTAGGTAGAGGCAATTTCAAGATATCCTCCAACATCAGGTCTATGCAGTGGACAACACATGGAGTCCAGTAAAGGTGCTTCCTTTTCTCCAACATTTGTCAAGCCACTTTGTAATTCGATGCATTGTCTGTAACAACCTGCAAAACATTGCATTCGTCAACCTCCTCCACAATCTCATTCCATAGCTTAAAAAGCAAGGTTGCATCTTTACTTTATCAGATGCATCTACAAACTTCAAGAACCAAATGCCTTTCAGATTATTCACCAAGAAGTTGATTAAAGAACGGCATTTTACGTCTGTCCAACCATCTGATATCATGTTGCAGTCAGTTTTCGCCCAACAAGCCCTTGTCTCTTTCATAACGTCCTCAATGCTCCTCGCTTCTTCTTTCAAAATCCAACTCTTTAGCTTGTAAGCCGATGGATGCTTCAATCCCTTTCCAAAGGAGCCGATAGCATGAAGCATGTCAGGAAAGGAAGGGCTACTTGCACAATTGAATGGCAACCCATTCTCGAAGAAAAATCTATCAATGGTACGAAAAACACGATTTCTCTCATCTTTCTTCCATGTCTCATTCAATGTAGTTTGATGACCACGCGTCCCAATTTTAGTCGTTGGACTTGGACTTCCCAATGGCGATGGACCACCAACAAAGAAGTCCATGGGACCTCTTACCCTCTTCATGTTACTAGATCCAGATGGACTGACTGCTTGATTTTCACTACCAAATGGATTTTGCATCTCAAAGCTACCAGGTCTACACAGTTCCTCTATCACCGTCATTGTCCTACTTTTCTCTTCGTTGGACGATAATATAGCATTCATTGCATTCAACACTTCAACAGAAATTTGTGCGCAACCTTTCATATTTTTTCTGGTCTTCGTGAGATGATGCTTGAGTCTAGCGACTCCACCGGTAATCGTCTTGTCACAAAAATTGCATTGGACATACACATATCATTTAGCTTTTTGAGTCTCCTCCATCTCAAGTTGAACACAATATTTCCATGCGGGATCATTCCGGTTTCTTTCGGAATTCTTTGGGCCTTTTCTTGACTTCGGTATCTTTATGATTTTGAGTAATAAAAAAAAAACAACCACCATACGGTGAAACAAAATATATGAAATGTTAGTTGAACTAGAAGATAACTTAACCAACTTTGTAATATAAACTGTTAGTTGAATTGCAAGATAACCTAATAAAGTTTTTAATAAACTGTTATCTAATAAAACTGCAATATAAAATTTGTAAAACCTAACAAATTAGTGATATTCTGAATCTAGAACCAAAATATAACCTAACCAAATTTTTTACTAAATTGTTACAACTCTTTTATACGTTTAATAACCTAACCAAATTTTTTAATAAATTAGTGATATATAGTAACTTTAAGCAAAAATGACGAGTCATCAAAGGAACTTAAAGCCTAATATAACTTGGATTACAATCTTTTACAACTTAAAAAATGACGAGTCATCAAAGGAGCTACTGAAATACCTACCTAAAATTAAAAAAAAATGCATATCGTTACAACAAGGTGGAGGCGAAGCAGCTACGCGAGGGGTCGAGGACTTCTGGAAGCAGCTGCAAGAGAGACCTTCAGCAGCACGATGCCGGAGAAGAGGAAGATGGAGGAAAGGTGGCGACGAAGGTCGTGATCCCAGGCTCCCAGCACGCAGGCGGCAAAAAGGCTGGAGAATCGCGTTGGATTAAGTTTTCAGCATGATAGAGAGGGGTTCGGGAGTCGCTGAAGAAATGGGGATATAAGTGGACTAAACCTCCTCCCCACCCCCACGCAACTCATGGGTGCACCTCGACTAAAGCCCCGCCTCAGACTGCCTCGCCTCGACCATCGAGGCAGTTGTCTAGCAACTGCAAGCTGAGGCTTGTGTCTCTGATCGGTTTGGTTGTGCCTCACCTCGAGGAGTACGCCTCGAGCACCTTGAGGCATGATTTTTTGAACCATGCTCCTAACTGGTGCATCAGTCGACCTCCTTTGCAAATGGCCAAACAACCTTAAGTGGTTTTCTCTCATCTTATCCTCGATTAGAGCTACACCAACTTTCCTTCTAATTGCATCATTCTGAATCTGATCTTTACGTATATGTCTGCTCGCCCACCTTAGCATTTTCATTTTTGATATTGACATTGTCTGCACATGTCTAATTGTCACAAGCCAACATTCATATCCATAGAGTATAACATGTCTCACGGCTACTTTGTAAAACTTTCCTTTGATTTTCAAAGGAATTTTCTTATCACATAAAACAGTAGAGGCTCCTCACCACTTTAGCCAACATGCATTTATTCTTTGAGTAACATCTTCATTAATTTCCCCATCATGTTGCAAAATAGATAACAAGTATCTAAAAGGAACTTTCTTCTAAATGTTACCGCCACCAATCTTCACCTTGATTCCTTAGCCATTGCTTCCATCAAAAGCGCACTCCATATATTCGGCCTTAACCCTACTAATACGAAATTCTTTAGTCTCTAATGCATATCTCCAAACCTCAAGCTTCTCATTTACTCTATCTCTACTATCATCAATCAACACAATATCATCAGCGAATAACATACACCAAGGTATCTCATACTGAATGTGACTAGTCAACTCGTCCATTATCAAAGTAAAAAGGGATGGACTCAAAGTTGAACATTGACGTAAACCAATGTTGATGTCAAAATAACCAGTCTTCCCAGACTGGATCCTTACGAAAGATGAAGCCCTAGCATACATATCCTTTATGATGTTATTGTATAGGACAGGTACTTGTCTCTTCTCTAAAACTCTCAGTAATATCTCTCATGGGACAGAATCATAAGGCATCTCTAAATCAATAAAAATCACATGATTCTTCCTTTTAAATCTATAAATCTCCATTGTTCTCCTCAGCAAGTGGATGGCTTCTATAGTTGATCGATCTGGCGTAAATCCGAATTTGTTTCCTTTTACTTGGGAAACTTGCAACGACATTCTTTTGATCACACATTCCTAAATTTTCATAATATGACCTATCAGCTTAATACCTCCATAATTCGAACAATTTTGAATGTCTCATTTGTTCTTATAAAAAGACACTGTGATGCTTCTCCTCCATTCTTCAGGTATTTTATTGCTTCGTCAAATACCATTGAATAAATTTGCAAGTCAAGTCAAACCACGCTCACCTAGAACTCTCTATACTTATGTAGGAACCAAGCTAAAATAAATAAAATCGATGGAATTCGATAGGAACTGAAATAAATTAAACTAGATGAGACCCTATTATTCTCAAGAACCAAGCTAAATATAAACAATAGATATCTGAAGTTATGTTGTCAATGAATGAGGCTATGCTTTAATAATTGTAGCTCTGTGGCTACTGGAAGCAGGTTATAATAAGCAAATACAAGATGATTAACTCCTGCGCTATAGGTCAAGATAAATAAGTTGAATAATAACCAAAATATAGTAAATAATTAAAGGTTGTGGTTCTAAGTCAAGAAAAATTAAAAGAAAACTCAAGAGAAATTGAATCACTACTAAGAAAGCTTTGACGTTCTTCTGTAGCTCTGCTGGAACCAGGATAGAAATCATTAAATAGACAAAAGTTCTTCTCTAAAACTAGGTAGACAAAATTAAATAGAAGTTGTGATGACCTGATTCCCTGGGAATGTAGTGGGTAAATTATAGGACTTTGATGTTGCAACTTAGATTGCTTCACAGCACATCCGGGGGAATATAATAAAGCTAAAGTATTCAAAGAAATAAAGGGACTCATGATAGGGAAGAACAAATATATCAGGGGCCTCGGTTGCCGTGGATTAGTTAGAACTAAATTAATCCATATACAAATTCAGTGGATGCATGAAGTTGAAAGAATGAATGGTGTTGGTGGCGACGAGGTGGGATTACGGTGTTGGTGTTTGGTGTGGAAGGGGTAGGAGGGAGGTGCCGGTAGTGTTGCCAACGGTGGGCGAGCAGGAACTGGTGGTGGTGTTGTCAACATCGAGCAAAGGGAGAGCTGTGGGGAGGGGAGAGTTGGGAGGAGGAAGGGAGGAGGAGAGGAGCACGCCGGATGCGTGGGGTTGGGGAAGGGAGGGAAGCATGCCAAGATGCACAAAAGGGAGGAGAGGAGGAGGGGAGGGCTGGAGAGGTCCGATTGTATTAGACTCGACTCAATTGCTGATTAAATATGGAAATGATGCCTTTATATAAGCCAAATTCTAGCAAAAAACAAACAAGTTGTGAATAAAAAACAAGATATAAAGTTGGATAAGGCTTTTATATTGGGCATTTTTACTAAGTTAGGCTTGTTAAGTAGTGGAAGTAAAGTACTGAAATTAAAAGAGGCCTCAGGAAATTAAAGAACGGCTTTTGTGCCGCATCAATACTCCCCTGCTTGAAAAACTCATCTCTTAAAGAGTTGATTGGCTTTTGGGTGGTGTGTGTAACGAGCGGATCTCGATTTGGCCCGATAATCCATCAACTCATTTCTATTTTCCATGTTCCTCTTGTAATTTATTTGAGGAAGGGGCCATAGTTGCAAATTTCACATTACTTTAATACGTCACTGGTCACTCCATATGTCTCTTCCTTTATTTTTTTCCCTTTCTCTTGATGTGGTTACACGGTAAGATTAACAATGATGTTTTCCTTGAAACGGATGGCAATGGAGGGTCATCAACTGGCGACAAAATCCCAAAGTGCGGTCGAGGTCAGGATGCTTGTGCGTTGAGCACATGCAATCATTTGAGCACCCACAGATTCGGCTTTTGTGGGGCGGGTGGCATGGTTTCCGACATTGATAATCAGGTTGGGCCCCCAGGTAAGGTTGGCAGTGGGGGTGGTGAGGCGGGTGCTCATCACAGCAACAGGGAGGCGGCACACTGAATGGATCTGGTTGAGGTTGATGGCGACGAGGAACCAAGCCGGGGCCGAATTGCATCATCTGTGGTACCAACGAGAAGATGAGAAGGACGGTGGTTCTAGTGGTTGTAGGGAGTAAAGGGTGATGGTGGTGCTAGTGGTGGCATGGCTCAGGAGGTAGCGGTGGTAGTTTGGTGGGCACCAGGGGTGTCGGGGGTGGCGGTGTAGGACCTGCACAAGGTTTTGCGATAGCAGATTCGGGACTGCATAAGGGGGTTTTCCCGAAGGCAAAGGCAAGGGTGTTATGGGTTGGTTAAATAAAAGTGGGGGAGGGCATGGTGGATGGGAGGGCATGGACGGTGGAGGTGGTGACATGAGCATTGGCAGGGGGTGGTGGATACGAGGATGGAGTAGAAGTAACGGTAGGTTTGGGGCTTGAGAGGGGAGGTCATCGCGGGGGAGTTGGTGCAGCGGATGGTGATAGAGGTGGCAGTGGTGTTGTAGAGGGCCTCAGTGATGGTGGTTGTGCTGAGATCAACGTCAGGGATGGTTGAAGCTTGTTTGAGATATTGTGGAAAGAAACTTGGGTTGCAGCCAGCTCTTATATATCTAAGAGATCCGAGCAGATCTTGAGCATTTCGGACGACATATCTTCAATATATATTTTGTTTTCCATGACTATGCCTTGTGTTGTACTGGTTGAATATTATCCCATAAGGGGTAGCTCCTCCTCGAATGACAGATCTAACCATTGTCGGACTTTGTTGCTTGAACTTCTCATGTCGTGAACATGAGCCATGATAGAGATAGCTCAACTCAAACCTCATCCGCCAATAAATCAATTGGGTCGTTGGCTTGGAAGAACAAATCAGTTTCTACGAAAGGATCGTCAGATCGTGAGAAAGATCTATAGGTCATGCTTTGATACCACTTGATGCAATTCCAGGTTTCGGGTCAGAGGGTTTCACGTGTGGCAGTGATAAGACAACACAGATAGAATGATGATTGATAGTCAATCAGAAAAAGTGGGGTGAAAGAAATGTGGAGGGCTTTGAATTGGTGAAGTATAACAAGGCAGGATACAGAAAAGTCTGGTAATGGAAGTTCACTGCTCTAGAACCGTGACAACATTAGCAAACATGAGTTATGATGACAAGTGGAACCAAGCTAAAATAAATAAAAGAGATGGAGATCAACCGGAACATAAATAAATTAAACAATTAGCAGAGACTATGATTCTCAATAATCAAGGTAAACATAAACAATAGATATATGAAGTTATGTCTGAAGGATATGGCGAGATCCTTAAGCGTAACACGAAAGCGTGAGGATCGCATCTTATGCGATCGGGAGAGAGTAATCACACTAGTTTCTCAAGACAGCGGAAATTTAAAAAAATTTATGCGATGAAACCACATGATCCAAGAACACTTCTCAGATCGTTTCATCTAAACCACAAACAAGTATTAGGGTTACCTCTTGAAGCGTGGTTGCGATCGAGTATCTAAACAAAGAGACCTCCTGTCTCAAGTCCGATCCGACGGAGGAGACGCTTGCGAGCGTGTTGATGAAACGCGTGCTCCTCGCAATCCATGTTGATGATCCAAGCGACGAATCTCCTGATCTCATCACACGAGATACGGCATCTTCTTCACGAGCGAGGTATGCCGAAGGAGACGGAGATCCACGAGCAAATGATACGACAGCATAACGACGAAATTGTGGTGATGGAAACTCTCTCTAGGGCATCATGATGGACGACCACAAAAGAGAGAGGGAGAGATGGTGTGTAGAGAATGAGAGAGAGAGAAAGAGAAGTTGTTGTTCAAAACTTGTGTGTTATGTTTGTATTTGTAACTAAGAAGAGCAAGGGGTGTCTCTTCTTTTATAATATTTTGGGATCCATGGATCTCAATCCATGGACAACACAAATCCAATGGCTTTGTGTTTCTTTTAATGGCCAAAATTTTGTTGGTAAAAAACCAATAACAATTGATTTAATTTAGATTATATATATTGATAAATTAATATGATTTAATCCCAAATAAAATCAATCAAGCATGGAGATTATGGAATGAAGATTGCCTCCTTCATAATATGGGATTTGGTGGCAATCTCATGTAATCTCATGATATCTCATGAGATTACATTATTCCATGGAAATCTCCAAGATTTACAACACTTGATGTAAATTATTCTACAAAAATAATTCATAATTATTTTGTGAATATTGCAATCTTGCCATTGGAAAATTGTGAATGACATTCACAACCCAAAATAAAATGTAAATTACATTTTCAATTAATTGTCCAATGTGAATCCAATCCACATCAACATTTAATTAACAAATGTAAGTTGCAAATAACTCTCTCTTATATATTATAAATCGCATTTATAATATATATGGTTAATATGGATATTGCTATCCACATTATTCATATCTACGATAATTAAATCACGTTTAATCATATTGGATCTCTATTCTCATGTGCCCAAATAATGTGAATCACATTCACATTATTTACATCTTTGATAAATAAATCACATTTAATAATCTAAGATAACTCTCCTTATAATATAAATCAAATTCATAGTATTCACGATAATTAAATCACATTTAATTATCCATTTTCTCAATGCTCGAATACTTATATCAACAATGAAATTATCCTGAACTCTTTCAAGGATAATGTGCTTTCTCCGCGGATACTTGGAGATAAGGACAGGACGATTGTAGTGACTTGGATATTGAGATCATATCTCAAATCCAGATCTTGCAACATAGATGCTTGATTAAATCGAGACCGTAGATCCAATCTGCTCATTGCATCTGAATCACATTCAGATCACTGTCCAACACTTGGACCAAGATTAGATCACTTCTCTACTGAGAGGAGTCACTAAAATCAGACTCGTTTCATTACTCCCTAGGAATGGAAGCGTCATGGTTATATAATCGTTTATGATCACATCACCCTCAGGTATTCCTAATACATGTACATCCTGCATACTGGAAGGCCCGGAATAAACCCGAAGTGTAAGATCAATTTTACATTGTCTACTTCATGGATTTGTCATTAAGTTTCTCATCCGATCATTGGGAGTCGGTATCGATCATATGCTTTCCAAAAGCATATATCATACCCAGGTGTTGATCATATACTTTTCCAAAAGCATATATCAAACCTACAAATTCAGTCAAGCTTCCAAAGCGAGACGACCGTGCACGGAATTTGATCTTCCCAATATCTCATGAGTGAGCTCATGTCTTCCGGTTCAGTAATGAACATGTATGATCCCTTTGAGAGATCATATTACTCATATGCCCTTGCATGCACACCAGCGCGCCGGTATATAAACCTTGATTAGGTCATCAACCTATTCGTCTGCCAAATGTACATACTCAAACATATAGTAACACATCTGTCTCCGGTCAGAGGATGCGTGCCTATATTTTGACAGTATACGACATAGGACTTTGGTTATCTCGATCTCGTTAATTCAACTCTTTTGACCTAACTTATCTAATACATATGAATCTCAATTCATATGCAGAGGACATGCATCAAGAGGTCGGTTAGATATCAAGAGAAATGATTGCCATCTCCTTCTCAGGCTGGAGATCATCTCTTAATAATCATTTGACGGTGCCTGATGAGTCCTCAAACTAACTCTTAAGATATTCATCCAAGTACTAGCCTCTATAATTCAATAATTGAATCAACAGTTGTATGATCATTAAGTTGGCCATGGTACATAACCGTAATTGTACTAAGGGACATATTATGAAAATTAGTTATTCTTCATTTCAGATCAGGGAATGATATTCGCAATAACAATTATTGCATAATGGCTCACCGTGGGCTCGCATGTCCAACAATCTCGCACTAGATCAAAGAGTCATTAATGGGCTAATCTTTAAACCCTCACTCATGTGACAATCATAAGCTATTTAGAAAAATAGCTAGGTAAGTTGATCAATCACTCTATTCCCGAGAGACTACGCCGAGTCCTTTTACGGCACGTGCATATCCCATAGTAACAGTGCTCGCATCCAATGCAAATATTGCATCTTATGCAACCAATACTCAATCTTGTTTAGTTATAGTGTGCTTGACACTACAACTCAATAATTATTATAACCAGTATGTAATTATCCTTATCATAATACCCTTATTCCTGAAGATCTATATTCCTAAGATATTCACACTTAAGACCTTTTTGATCACTATCTGATAAAGTCTTAAGCTCTTGAAGTAGGACTTATAGATCACTATCTCTAAAGTCTTGTCATCTTTGAAGATATAGTTATTATTGCAACTAAGTGTTTTATCTCCATAGTAGGATTAGCAACAGTTTACTACTTCCACTGCATGGCAGACATCTGGTTTTTGTACACATCTAGCATATACCTGACTTCTCATAACTGATGCACAAGGGCAAGCAGTTTTAGTATTCACATCCTCAACTCCTTGAGGTGTTATCCCCTTTAGAAAGGTCAGTACTATATCTTGAGGGAAAGAAGCCTTTCTTGTAATGTTCCAGAAGATGAAACATGTCCAAGGTGTACTACTAATATGACAGTCCCAATACCCTCTTTCTTTACTTCTGAACAACTTCAGAACAAAGATCTAAGAGGTATCTTTGAGATCATATCTCAAGGTATGGAACAACCAGATTATAAAACACTTATTATTATCATCCTTATATCATTCCAAATTATTGGGATATTATCTACATTTAGCACGATGAACACAATGTCACTCCCACTAAGCTTCACACGGTTCATCAAGATTCTATCTGAAACCATAACATTTATGAATTCATCAAATCCAATGTTCCAACTACAAGAACCGTGCTACGAACCGTGCTTTGAATGTTTCTACCTTCTCATCAGGTTCCCTCTTTCTCTTGAAGATCCATTTACACCTTAATGGGTCTTACCCATATAGGTGGATCCTCGAGGGTCCATATACAACATTTGTATATGAAGTCTAATTTAGACTTTATTGCTAACATCCATCTTTCCATGCTATGATCTTCAGAAGCTTCATCACATGAAGTCAGATCATTGTCAGACTCAACTGATACAAGGAATCCATCCTCAAACTTATTTGAAGAGGTATTTGTGTTTCATCTTTAATTGTCCTTTTAGTTTCCAATTTTAGTAGCCTCATTATCTTCTCAAGACTAAATGAGTTCCTTTACTTCATTTTCATCTTGATTCTCAAGAGTCTCATCATCTAAGAATCACATTCTCAGATATGAAATCTTTTACGAATCTCAAGGTTATAAAGTAGGTATCCGATGCCATCATTTATTTTCCTAATGAAGTAGCACTCCCTGGTGCTAAATTCCAGCTTACTTTTCTGGAACCTTATTAAGGATATATATTGTAGTGTTTACTACATATATTCCTGAAAACTAATAGGTAATTATGCTAAAATTCATCATTGATCAAATCATGTCATACATGATCCAATTGTATCTCCCTACAACTCTCTTGAGTTTAGGAGGATTGAGATATGAATGATATTTATATCGCCATAAGGTATTCTTTTAAATTCATCTAATAGGTACAAGCTATCTAGGCTAGATCAAATTCATTTCATCTTCCTACAAACTTTTTTTTAAACCAAAATTGTGAAATCTTTGAACATTTCAAAGCTTTCTGAGGTGAAGAGAAGAGATCATATGTCACAATTAACCATCGAATGATATCACATATCATCAATGTTTATCATGTGATCTGCATACATCAATATGTATGAGATATTGAATACCCTGACATCTTAATCCATTCTCAGAGAAGAGTGCTTTGGACATTATTACTTTGAATACAATATTCAAAAGTATGTAAGATTTGAAATTTTAGACATTCTAAAGTTTCATCTCTTACTAGTCTATTGATCTCATCAACAGACTTATGTCCAAAGTTTGATGCCAAATCATCATCAAATGATCTTCATCCTCCTATTTATCTTTAAAGGCTTAATTTTCAGTATTAGAAATGTTAATGAACCATTCATTAATTTTCTAATTTAGTAGAGTCCACTAGGTGTTATATTACTATATGAAATATATCCATCATAACTATTATGATAGGTTTATTCCATAATTCATGTCATTTCTAACATTTAGAAATAAACAATGAGTGTATTCTAATATCTAGGTCAAAAAGACATTCTCTAAGACTAAGTACTCTCCCACTAAAAATATGAAGTCTATCTATCCAATAGAGAATATTGCAACAATTACACCAATATCCATGTAGATGACTATTAAACCTTAAGATCAAATTTTCCCGTCTTCTAAAAAGATATGCAACCAATTGCAAATGTCATTAAAAGAATGAGATATAGTTATTAGATTTTTAATCTTATCCAATAAGAAAGTCAATTTCAATGATTATATGTAGATTATTCCGATGCACTATCTGAGTCCTTCTTTAAGGATCCAAGATAGTCTAGATAGTCATACTATCATAACATCGGCTTATTGCAGTATTGGCATTCATCCAATTCTTTGGATGTCATATGGAAGTCACAAAAGTACAGTCAACTCTTTGACTTTCCTTCTAACTTGGGTTCGACCCATGCTTTCACTGCGCTCCTTTCATCTATAAACAACCACTGCTTAAGACAAAGGATCTCTTATGTTGAATTCAAAAGATTTTAATATAAGAGTATTTCCACATTTATACATGCTCCATTCAA
This sequence comes from Ottelia alismoides, assembly GCA_037367405.1. Classification (NCBI taxonomy): domain Eukaryota; kingdom Viridiplantae; phylum Streptophyta; class Magnoliopsida; order Alismatales; family Hydrocharitaceae; genus Ottelia; species Ottelia alismoides. The sequence goes on along the minus strand of JAZKJV010009057.1, from coordinate 1,291,253 downwards.
TTCATATAATATGAATATTATGGAGCTTCGTGAAAGATTAGAGTATAGACAGTAGAATGATGACACTCATCATATCTACATACATTTTAACTCCTAAAGACTTTTGGTTCAGACGAGTCCTTAAACAATTTGAATACATCATCTCTTATAGAGCCACCATTCTGCATGATGTAGAGAACCATGTCATTCATGATTAAATGTCGAGAGCACATATGTATGCCAGAACATCTTCTTAGAATTTTATAAGGATTATTTGACAATTACGATCATCATCGACATGTCACTTCCAAAGTACATTCGATGAGAGATCAGGACAATAGAGATATACAAACCCTAGAATTGAGTCCTATTGTCTATTATAATTGTCATTCCTCATTATTATGAGGAAGACTTGCACATTGCAACCACATACATTATGTGTCCAACTGCAAGTACAATATCTTGATCATGGATCCAATCCATGATATTTTACTGGTTATTATTGAGTATAGTATTGAGTGGGTTTAATGAAGGATTATTTGAAATAAGAAATTTGCATAAATATATATAAATATATATATATTTTACTTTGATTTAGGAATTTTTATATCAAAGTTGTCTTACCTTGTCAACAATGAAAGTTCATTCCTTTAATCACTTTCAATGTAAGAGATATACTTACCATTATATATCAAGCAAGATCTGGGATCTCCTTCCTTATCTTTGTTACATCCCAATAATATGAGAACTTGCAACTCGGATAAAAAGAAGTCCTATTTGGTCTTTAACACCCGGGCCCACCACCCCTAAGGTGATGTTGACCCGTCATTAATTGAACCAACCGTCAACAGGAATAGAACTCGCTATGCGCAATCCAATATCGCCGAAATAATATGAGGACTCGATATTGGGGTCACTATGCATACGGCCTTACTCTTTCGAGAAGCAAAGAGCCCGATCCAGATGCGCTTGCATACAGGAGCTATCACTTCGGACAGGCGTCTCCTACATACAATCACTGGCGACGGAACCCTTCACATTAAGGGGATACCATGGATGTCACTTATGTGATCCTCCATATCATATTCAAATTCTAATTAATCATTATGGATCATATTCATTACGATTAATTCTTATAAGAGAAATAACAACTCTACTCGTAATAGAGTGTTCTAATTTTATAACTGGATTCCAATTAATCTAATCATATTAAATTAATGATCCAATTAATATCCAACAAACAATCTTTTATTGTTACATAAAATATGATATTATCTCAAATACGTATTATTTCGAATTTTAATAATTAGAAAAATATATCGTGATCTCTCCTGCATTATCGAGTCCCTACCTATTGTCATGGCTAGTACCGACGGGAGTGGGACAGACCGCACACGGTGCAACCTGCTACCCCAATGCTCCCCGACTAGACACCATATCCACCTCGGGAAAGGATAATGTCAAATTGATCATTGTATACTTGAGATGATAATCGGTTCTTCAACCGAAGTTATACCATATCTAATAATAATCAAAACATTTTTTATTAACATTATAAGGAGATTTGCTAAACAAATCCCCAATCCTATTCAAGCAACTTTGTTTGTTGGAATGTTCATGTAACCAATTGTGATCTAGATCATATCTAATCTATTAATGGTTAAGGCAATGTCATTTAAGGAAATAATTATCATCAAATATTTCACAAATATTTATCCATATTTATTCCAGAAAATTAAAGCATTTAATTTCACTAATTGATTAAATGACAATCACAAGATTCTTGATTAGGAAAGTAATTTCCAGCAGTGACCCTCACTAAAATTAGCATATCTCAATCAATTTAAATTCAAATTAAGCAAAATAAGTTTTCATAGTTTGCTAACTAGATTTGCAATAGAACCTAAGTGATTTGTACACATTTCTAGGCGTTTCAAACAGTAATTAACTCCTTAATTACATAAAGATTCGCAGTCCCCGAAACAATGGATACATGTTCACTAAAATGATCATAACTTGAGAAAACGGATTCCAAATCACGCAAACTCAAATCCCACGGTTTCCTTATTTAATGGGGAACAAAATCCAAGTTTTATTTTCGTGTTTAAATAATTAAATACGGCCAAAAATAATCAGAAAACAGAGATGCAAAAATGAAATGCGATAAAAATTTCGCAAACCCTAACGAACCCAAGTCTTCCAAGGTTTATGGATCGTATCCAAAACCTCTGACCTAAGGCACTGATACCACTTGAAGGATATGGTGAGATCCTTAAGCGCATCACGGAAGGGTGAGGATCACATCTTATGCGATCGGGAGGCACTAGTTGCTCGAGGCAGCGGAAATTAAAAATTTTTTATGCGATGAAACCACATGATACAAGAACACTTCTTGGATCGTTTCATCTAAACCACAAATAAGTATTAGGGTTACCTCTTGAAGCGTGGTTGCGATCGAGTCTCTAAACGAAGAGATCTCCTGTCTCAAGCCCGATCCGACGGAGGAGACGCGTGCGAGTGCGTTGATGAAACGTGTGCTCCTCGCAATCCATGTTGATGATCCAAGCGACGAATCTCCTGATCTCATCACAAGAGATACGACATCTTCTTCACGATCGAGGCGTGCTGAAGGAGACGGAGATCCACGAGCAAATGATCCGGCAACATAACGATGACGCTGCGGCGATGGAGACTCTCTCTAGGGCATCATGATGGACAGCCACAAAAGAAAGGGAGAGATGGCGTGTAGAGAATGAGAGAGAGAGAAGTTGTTCACAACTTGTGTGTTGTGTTTGTAATTATAACCAAGAAGAGCAAGGGGTGCCTCTCCTTTTATAATATTTTGGGATCCACGGATCTCAATCCATGGACAACACAAATCCAATGGCTCACATTGATTTGTGTTTCTTTTAATGGCCAAGATTTTGTTGGTAAAAAACCAACAATAATTAATTTAATTTAGATTAAATATATATTGATAAATCAATATGATTTAATCCCAAATTAAATCAATCAAGTATGGAGATTATGGGATGAAGATTGCCTCCTTATATAATATAGGATTTGGTGGCAATCTCATGTAATCTCATGAGATTACATTATTCCATGGAAATCTCCAAGATTTACAACAACACTTGTTGTAAATTATTCTACAAAAATAATTCATAATTATTTAGTGAATATTGCAATCTTGCCATTGGAAAATTGTGAATCACATTCACAACCCAAAATAAAATGTAAATTACATTTTCAATTAATTGACCAATGTGAATCCAATTCACATCAACATATAATTAACAAATGTAAGTTACAAATAGCTCTCTTATATATTATAAATCGCATTTATAATATATATGATCAATATGGATATTGCTATCCATATTATTCATATCCGTGATAATTAAATCACATTTAATCATCTTGGATCTCTATTCTCATGTGCCCAAATAATGTGAATCACATTCACATTATTTACATCTTTGATAATTAAATCACATTTAATTATCTAAGATAACTCTCCTTATAATATGAATCAAATTCATATTATTCATCATAATTAAATCACATTTAATTATCTATTTTCTCAATGCTCGGATACTTATATCAACAATGAAATTATCATGAACTCTTTCAATGATAATGTGCTTTCTCCGTGGATACTTGGAGATAAAGATGGGGCGATTGTATTGTTCCACGTATAGTGACTTGGATATTGAGATCATATCTCAAATCCAGATCTTGCGGACCTCTCATAGATGCTTGATTAAATCAAGACCGCAGATCCAATCTTCTCATTACATCTGAATCACATTCAGATCACTGTCCTACACTTGACCAAGATTAGATCACTTCTCTATTGAGAGGAGTCACTAAAACCCAAACCCGTTTCATCGCTCCCTAGGAATGGAAGCGTCATTGTTATACAATCGTTTATGATCACATCACCCTCAAGTATTCCTGATACCTGTACATCCTGCATACTGGAAGACCCGGAATAAACCCGAAGTATAAGATCAATTTTACAATGTCTACTTCAGGGATTTGTCATTAAGTTCTCATTTGATCATTGGGAGTCGGTATCGATCATATGCTTTCCAAAAGCATATATCATACCCAAGTGTTGATCATATAGTTTTCCAAAAGCATGCATCAAACCTACAAATTCAGTCAAGCTTCCAAAGCGAGACGACCGTGCACGAAATTTGATCTTCCCAATATCTCATGAGTGAGCTCATGTCTTCCGGTTCAGTAATGAACATGTATGATCCCTTTGAGAGATTGTATTATTCATATGCCCTTACATGCACACCAGCGCGCTGGTGTATAGACCTTGATTAGGTCATCAACCTATTAGTCTGCCAAATGTACATACTCAAACTGATAGTAACACATCTGTCTCCGGTCAGAGGATGCGTGCCTATATTTTGATAGTATACGACATAGGACTTTGGTTATCTCGATCTCGTTAAGTCAACTCTTTTGACCTAACTTATCTAACACCTCCGAATCTCAATTCCTATGCAGAGGACCTGCATCAAGAGGGCGGTAAGATATCAAGAGAAAGGATTGTCATCTCCTTCTCAGGCTGGAGATCATCTCTTAATAATCATTTGACGGTGCCTGATGAGTCCACAATCTAACTCTTTAGATATTCATCCAAGCAGTTGCCTCTATGATTCAATAATTGAATCAACAGTTGTATGATCATTAAGATGGCCATAGTACATAACCCTAATTGTACTAAGAGACCTATTATGAAAATTAGCTATTCTTCATTTCAGATCAGGGAATGAAAACATTTATTGCATAATGGCTCGTCGTGGGCTCGCATGTCCAACAATTCATCATTGAATGGTGTTATATTTTTCTAACTGAAGCTCTGTGGCAACTAGAAGCATGCTATAATAAGCAAATAAATGATAATCGACTCATGCGCTCTAGGTCGGGATAAATATATTGAATAATAACCAAGATATAGTAAACTATTAAATGATGTGGTTCTCAGGATAAATTAAAAGAAAACTCAAGATAAATTAAATCACTACTAAGAAAGTTGTGCCATTCTGTTGTAGCTCTACTGGTTCAGGATAGAAATTACTAAATAGGCAAAAATTCTCTAGAACTAGGTAGATAAATTAAATAAAGCTATGACGCTCTCAATTTCCTGGAATTGTAGTCGGTAAATTATAGGACTTTAATGTTGCAACTTGGTTGTAGCACAATCGGGGGAATATAATAAAGCTAAAGTATTCAAAGAAGTAAGGGGACTTATGATAGGAATGAATAAATATATCACGAGCCACGGTTGTCTTGCGTTAGTTAGAACTAAATTAATCAATAGACAAATTCAGTAGATGCCTGAAACCGACGGATTGGATAGTGTTGGTGTTTAGGATGGAAGGGGCAGAGGGAGGTGCCGGTGGTATTGTCAATGGTGGGTGGACAGGAATTGGTGTGGTGTTGTTAACGTCGGGAGGAGGGAGAGCTATGGGGAGGGGAGAGTTGGGAGGAGGAGAGGAGAACGCTAGTTGTGTGAGATTGGGGAAGGGAGGGAAGCACGTCGAGATGCGCAAAGGGGAGAGAGGAGGAAGGGAGGGCTAAAGATAGCTTCGATTGTATTCAACTCAACTGTTGATTACATAAAGGAATGAGGCCTTTATATAGGCCAAATTCTAGCAAAAAAAGTTGTGAATAAAAAAACAAGATATAAAGTTGGATAAGGCTTTTATATTGGGCATTTTTACAAAGTTAGGCTTGTTATGTGGTGAAATTAAAGTATTGTAAACAAAAGAGGCCTCAGGAAATTAAAGAGCGATTTTTGTGTTGCATCATCCTTGGTGGCAAACTGTTGTCCAAAGAACGCCTAGCCTCACTGATACCATGTAAGTCATCCCATGTAATAATAATGTCATCGACATAAACCAGAATGACAACAATACTTCTATTGTCATGTGTATGAAGAGCGAGTTATCCGCGATCGATCTTATGAAGCACGAATGCTCTAACAAGTCCGAGAGTTTCTGGAATCATGCTCTGGAACTCTGCCTAAGGCCATAGATAGCCTTATGAAGTTTACATATCTTATGAGACTCCCCCTCAACAGCACACCCAGGTGGTTGTATAGACCCCTTGCAAGTTTCGATACAAGAAAGCATTCTTGACATCAAGTTGCGAAAGTGACCAATCACGTACCACTACAACAGACTGGAGGCTCCTGAATGTAGAATGACGAGCCACAAGGAAAAAATGTCCTAATAGTCCACCCGATATGTTTGAGTGAACCTACATGCCACAAGTCTAGCCTTGTAGTGATCAACATTGCCATATGCTATCTGCTTCACTGTAGTGACCTATTTACAGCCAACCACAAAAGCTCCTTCTAGGTTAGTAACCAAACTCAATGTGCCACGTGACTGGAGAGCAGTCATCTCCTCCATCATAGTAAGATGTTGATGCTTATCTCAGATAGCCTCATGATTTCTGTGTGGGATCTCTACAGCTAACAATCACACCACAAACCTCTCAAAATCATCTAAACGACGTCAGAAAGAAACATCGGTTGCAATAGGATGCGTATCACACATACACATCTGCTTTCAAAGAGCAACGGGTTGTCCAAGATACTCTGGACGATCTGTGTTCTATAGATGTATCATGTTGAGGTGCTACATGTTCAACCTGTAAAGTCTCATGCTGTGCAGACAAATCAACATTGCCATCACTAGAAATCAAGTGCTTAGAATTTACTTGAGATGTGTTTGATGATGGAGAAGGCAAAGGATTAGGGGGTACAGTAGACAGCCTGTGAATGTAGTAACATAGCGAAATCTGAGCCACTGGAGGAGGCTGAGGAAACACAAGAGGAGGAGGTGGAGGTGGAGATGTTGTGGGAGGTGGAGGCAAAGGAGGAAGTGGAATGTAAACCTCCTCACCAGACTCAGACGGGATCATCCTGTCACCTATCTAAGTACTCAAAGAACGTTATGTCAGCACTAACGTTGTACTTCCGTCTGACAGGATTTAAGCATTGATACCCATTCTGTGTCCTACAATATCCACGTAAACATACTTGACAGCTCTGGGGGATAACTTATCACGACCAGGAGCCATGTGATAAACAAAATCCACAGACCAAAGATGCAAGATGTTGGAGAGAAAAGATTCTTATCAGGAAACATATGTAAAAAAGGAACCTTTTCTCCTAACACGGAGGACGGCATACAGTTGACCAAGTAGCAAGCAGTAAGGACAGCATCACCCCAGAAAGAGTGAGCTGCATGATCTTGGATTAGTCCTAGTAACATCATGAAGGTGACGGTGTTTGCGATCAACAACACTATTCTGTTGAGAAGTGTAAGCACGGGGCGTCTAATGTATGATGCAAGGCCTTAAATGTCGGTTTCGGTCACCATTTCGGTATCGACCAAAACAGAATTTTGATGGAATTTCGGTGGAATTTCGATCAAAATTTCGGTCATTTCGATCATTTTGTGTACTAGGATGCCCATATTTCGGTCATTTCGGTCGAATTTCGATGTCGATTGGATATCGATATTCGACAGAAATTCGACCGAATTTCGTTGAAATTTGAGGCCATGGTATGATACCAAAAGAACCTGAAGAACTGAGAGAGTTGAATGGTACAAAAATCCAGGCATTGTTAGAGCGAACATATCTAACAATAGCAGAAAAAATAGTTTGTAATTCATTAATGAAAGCTTGAAAAACAGACCTAGCCCTAGACTTGTTTTTCAGAAGAAAACCCCAAAAAATCTAGAATAATCATCAAAAGAAACTAGATAGAACTTGTACCCTTAGTGGTAAATAACACAACTGAGACTCCAAATAACAAAATAAACTAACTCAAATAAAGACATGCTACTACGACTCTAACAAGCAGGAAAAGCAAAACGATGATGCTTCCCAAGCTGGCAAACCTCGAACTGAAAAGTAACTTAAGAGGGAACTACGAGAGGACTCTATATAGCTTCTAGAGATGAAGGAGATCGAACTAAAGATGTCACATATATGGAGAGACTGATCCAGTGGGAATGGAAGATGTGTCTGCGTAAGGCGACTGGACCAGTCTGTAGAGACCCACTTGCTCATGACCACATCCAATCATCTTGCTCGTGAGTATATATTGAAACACAAGAGAAGAGCGGTAAAATATGGCAAGACAATGTATATCCTTGATAATTTAACTAATATATAATAAGTTCATAGAGAAATCAGGCGCATGAAGCACATTATGCAACCACATAGATGGTGTGGAACGAATTTCCCCATGTCATGTAATAGGGGAATGTCTCCCCTTAACAACGACAACAGATCTGCCTGGATGTACAGATCTATAGGAAGTAAATTGTGCTTTGTCTCTGCAGAGATGTTGAGATGCTCTGAAGTCCATAATCCACTTTGAAATGTCTATCATGTGACAATTAATAAGGACAAAAGCTATACATGAGGTACTAACAGAGATAGAAACAATGTTAGAAGGGCCTAAAGGAGCACTAGTGGTGCTTGAGTAGAAGTCATAATCTCAATCAGACGGGAGACAAGGTTGTCGAACTTCTGACCAGCAGAAATGAAAGTAGGCTCAACTTGCTCAGCAACATAAGCAGAAGTCAGATAACCATGCTTCTAATAGCTAGTGTCCTTAGATTGACCAGAACGATGGCAATATGCACACAATGCACTGTTGGCATGCGTGGCCACTGCCTCTGCTACGGATATTATGTCCTTTGAATTGAGTTAAACCTCCTCTACCGCGAGAAGCAGCCATCGCATAAGAGGTCTGAATAGTGGTTGTATGAGGCACCATGATCTTGTTCAGTCTACCGTAGGCCTCCTCCATAGAAGGAATATAAGCACCCGTGAGAAGCTGGATGTGTGTGGTATCATACTTCGAGTCAAGTGCCACCAGAAAAACTCCTACCACAATGGTATTCATGTATGTCATTTGTTATGTTTCTTAAGCATCCATGGGCATGTAGCTGTGAAGCTTCTCAAACATACCCCTGAGCCCGGAGTAGAAAGCATGAAGCGGACGACCATCTTGTTTAGTTGTGAAAATGGTGTATTGAAGCTGCACGATATTTGTCTCAATCCTCTCCTAAGAATATGTGGGTGTGAGGAGGTCCCACATTGCTTTAGTAGTGGGCTGATAGAGAATATCATTGGATATCACTGTGGTAAGGATCCAAACATGCATATATACGCATAAGCGTCATCTTGCTTTCAAGAAGCATTCACCCCAGTCTTGTCGGACAGCTCTACTTGCGTCAGAATATGCTCTATGTCGTTGCATTCTGAAATATTCATGAACTGTATGGACCATAACTGAAGGCACCAGAGCATGACAGATCGATCCAGCTTTTTAACATGATGAAACAAAAGATGATGGGAATGACGTGACTGGGAGGTAGAATGATAAAAGAATGTTTACGCAATCATACAAGGGACCAGTTGTGTGCTCAGGCTCAAGGCACAACTATTTCCATCAACTTTTAAGATGCTCTAGGGGTCGACGACAAGAATTTACGATCTGGTTTACCCTTTCAATCTTAAAATCAGACCTTGCTTAAATCTTGGACGTAAGAGACGCATCGAGCAGCAAGCAGTGGTGTTGTGGCAGTGACCATGCGACACAGTAAGAGTCCCCTGAGGGGTTGCAGAGGTCGTTAAATAGGCGAGAACCCTACATGCAGCGGCTGGCGACGAGGTAATGATGCAGGAGGCCCCTAAGGAGCTGTGGAGGCTACTAGAACGCCCTAAAGGTAATGTGAGGCCAGAAGGAATAGCAGCGTTAAACCTCGGCTAATGCTTGGATAGGAACGTACTGGGGCTTAACGATGCCAAGCATAGTGTGTGCGGCAATGGAGACTCACGAAGGGGTGACGTGCAGTGTCGGGCGACGCACGGAGAGTGGTATGCGACAGCAGGCGTGTATGGAGGGACTAGAAGGTGGAGGGGAGCTCGATGGATCTCAAGGCTCCGATCTAGGACCGTCGCTCTAATACCATGTGGAAAGAATGAATTAACTTGTGTATGCTAAGGCCATAGGGCTCTCTTATATAGAGAGGAGAAACCCTAAAGGGCTAATTACATAATAGAGATAAAGTAAATAAGCAAATATAAAATAGCTCTCAACAGAGACTAACATGGTTGGCTTCTCTATCGTCTACTTCAGAAACTAGGCTACTTTTCTCTACTTTTGCTATAGTTGTTCAAGGAGCCTCTAACAAATAAAAGGATGTTGAAAATTATGTTCTTATTCGCATGTATTTAAGGTGTTCATTAAATAAATATCTATGGTATTTGACCATTAATAATGATTATTAATTAGAATTCAGATGCTTAATAGATCCACTTACTTCCATTATGCCAATATTAATCACTATATTGGTAGAAAAATATTTTTGGGGGGGAGATGGTGAGGGTGTGCTCGTATTTATCAATAGATTTATGCTTCATATGATCAATTGTAGTACATGTTTGAGACAAAACTTTCGTACCTAATTGGGTAGCGTATTTTGGTGTATTTATCAAGGCCTTAGATGTCAGATTTCAGTTCTGTTTCGATAAGCCTAGAAAGAGCTATTCGGTAGAACTTCGGTGAAATGGATGGAAATTGGGCAAATTACTTGATAACACATTTTTTCTAAAATTAATATTTCTAATACTCTTTAATCAATTTAAAATGAGACAGAAAGACATAGGTTATTGCTAATAAATTAATAATATGTTAACATGACATGTTACATTAAATTTCCGTCCAATCTCTCCAACAGCCGTAGTCAAAGCCAAAATCATATTTGGAATCGGAATTAGAATCCACTAGTTTCACCTCTTGAACATGAAGAGAATGGTGACATGTCCGTAGTGACAAAGAAAATATAGGCCTACAAAAAGACTAGCAAAATGATATCTGATATAAGAAATTGAATATCAAAATGATATCTTAGAACTTGTATCGAACCAAAATACTTTGAACTTAGAAAAATATCTATTTTTAGGAAGAAAATATGACATATATTTATATACAAACACACAAATCTTTCTAACATGTATGTCTAATAGACGCATTATAAAGCTTTTGATTGTAAAATATATAATATACAAGTTACAAACAAATCAATTAACACCAAGAAACCGCATACCATTCACAAGCACAATCTATATCCAACATAATAATAGGCAACTACTTACAGTCACAAGGACTTGGAAGGTTGATAACAATCTAGCACTCACGCAGGCTCGCACATACTCCTTGTAATAGAGAGAAACAACAAGAAAGAGAGCATGATACATAAGTAAATTTCTAGAGTTTTGTGAGATGAAGTGATGCAATGTTATGTACCAATATATAGAGCTCAAAAAGTACCTCAAAGTGGTCAAAATTATGTGAACTAGTGACCTAAGAGGATAGAAGAATGAATTTTAGTGAAACGTGGCAAGAATCCATTTTTTCTGTTGTTTCGGCCGAAATTTAGCCCAAATGGGCCGAAATTCCACCGAAATGGATCAAAATGGACAAAAATGCTGGTGAAATCTAGGAGAAGGAAATGTTGTGGTGCATCAATTTCGACTACTTGTCGAAACTGAATTTTGACCGAAGTTTGGTGGAATTTTGATGAAATTTACGGCCATGCTTATTATTAGGATTCTGAGCTGTTTTATTGGATGGCTAAAATTTCAGTATTTCATAAATATGGGGGAAATTCCTTATTTGCTATTTTATATGCTTTCATGTTGCTCGCCAAAGTAATTCCCCTTTCATATATGGAAACTTGATGATATGGAGGGACCCACTCCTATTTCAACTCGTATGCATGCCGCTATTACGGTAGCAACGGGCATTTTTCTTGTAGCTAGACTTCATCTTTTCACGGTTATACATTATAATGAATTGCATTTTCTAAATAAATTTAATAACACTACTACTAGGAGACATTTCGGCTTAAGCCTCACATCCTTGCTAAAGATCCTCCCATGAAGATCGAAAAGAGATATGATATCTGAAAGCAGACAAATACTAGGCTATAAACTGGCTCTCTAATAACGTCGAACAATCGACTGCAATGAATCTTTTTTGCAAGGAGACAACCAAAGACAGTTATGAGGAACTTGCTCAACCTTCTCACAATAACAAAGGTATGAATTCCTTAAAAAATGAGTGTGAGATTGGCTGGTAGTGCTCACTCGTCAATTACTTCAATTGATACTATTCATTTAACTTTTAGATTCGAATCCTCATGAGTTTATTGTGGCCTAAGTTTCTGTTAAGCTTACTACTGGAGTGCTACAATTAATTTTTATAAATCCTTTTGTTATTTTTAAGACATTTGGATACGGTTGATTAATAATGGGACTATTTAAAGGATGGTCTCTACGACTAGATTATTGTCTAATAATCCTTTTAATGTTGCTTTGCCAATCTCAACTAATCCATTATTATTATCTTGGCTATCAATCTATTTAAGTTCTATATAAGATGTTCCGTAAATTGTCTACTAGCCATTTCAGTATTGTTAGAGTATGTATTAGATAGGTGACAAACTGCTAAATATCCTCTTTCAATTTGATCTTTTTGTTGTAGCACGAGAATTTAGCAATTAAACAAAAACCACACTTAAAATGCATCGATCATTTCAATGCAGTTATTTATTTGTTTAACTTAGGTAAGCTCCAAGGCCAATCACAAGGAGGCGACAATTACTCATGATTAATTTTCGAATCACGAAATGCACAAGGTTTTCAAAGAAGATTTCTCTAATTTTTAAATGCAATTAAATGAGTCGATGCAACTATACGCCGAGTTTAGGGTTATTTTCGTAAATTTTCAATCAAATCAATTCCAAAATTATCAAACTTGGCCAGAATGTTAAATGATGCAAAATTAAGCTATCTGATAAGAGATGAGCTTTTAATGAATTTATGAATGCAAACAATGTGATCTTAGTATTTTTAATCTTTAATGAATACCAAATCTCAAACAAAAATTATCCAAAATAACTCTACACTAGAGGAGTCCATAACAACTATAATTCTAAAAATATTAAATATGGAATAAATAAGAATTAATTACATATACCACCAAACAAATTATCCAATTAAAATATGCATACAATTTAGTTGATTTTTTGGCACGTTAAAGAATACAAATAAATCTACACAGAGTAATTTTTAATGAACTTTTAGGATGATGCTTGATTTACTACGAATTAAATACCACATAATGGGTAAAATATAATCAATTCTACCATAATAATTATTATAAATCAAGCAAAACTCCAAAAATTACCAAATAAAGGATCACAACGAATAGAATCAATCATATTACAACATGATATTTTTAGAATAGAAAAACCAAGGCCATATAGGGTTCAATTAAATGCCAAAACACAAGGGTCTAAATGTAATTTAAATAAATCAAATAAGACAAAACAAATGCAAGCAAGGTCTAGATAGAATTACCAAAAACCTGCTTTGGTTTTTGCTCAATTATTCCAAGGGTGAGGGTCGGGTTGCAGTTTCCAAGAGCTACAATGGTGTCGTGTGCAAATGCTCAAGTCACGTGCAAGAAGCACGTGACCAACTCCTCAGACTTTGCGGCTAAGATGAGCCCCAATCTTGATATAACGGTGGATCAGGCTCGCGTGATCCGACGGTGGAGATTAAATATGGGGCACCCAATCAACGGTGCATGTAGCTCGAAGGTAAGGTCCGAGAGATTGCCTCCTCCATCATTTGGTTTCAGCAACACGAGGAGGTTGATGTCGATGGCTCAAGATGTTCACGGTTTGGTGGCTTATGTCGGTCGACACATGACCGATCGGGCAACTCGTTGTTTGGAGATGAAGCTCGAAGGGAGGTAGAGGTCTTCTGCTGTGAGGGGTAGCAATAGCTTCAGGTTTTGCGGAGCTACAAGAAGATGAAGGACTCGAGGGCATAAATTGGCTCTGCAACGGAGGTGTTTTGATGGTCTCCAAGTTCTCTGTTGAATGGTTGCCGTTTGACGTGCAACGGTGCAACTATTACTAACGGATGACGCTTGTCACTAGTCGATGAAGATTCAAAGATGGTAATGCCTCTCTCTATTGATGCGTTGATTGACAGTGGAGCTCCAAGGAATCTCGACAAGAGGCCAGAGATGAAGGGTATGCTCGGAACTTTGATGTCATTTGGATCAGCCTCTCAAACAAGGTGTGGGTTTCAACTGAAGATGAGCATTTGTGTTCCTGCAGAAGGTCAAAGACGCATAACCCAGAAAGGGCAGGGGAAGGAATCGCGGGGCGTGGAAGGACTTCAAAGTTGTTCTCTGGCAATGGCTTCACAAGAGATGGGATGTTACAGAGGAGGTAGAAGGAGAATATGGCGAGGTTAAGAAGATGTAGGCGAGTGAGTGTCGGATTCGGGTATTCAAATGACGATGATTTGCAAAAAAGAAAGAGAAGAAGCAATAGCGGAGAAACAAACCAAGAAACAAAATGCACATAGAGAAGAGGAGAGAAGGGAAAAAGCAAGAGGAAGATGACTACCTGGATGTAGATGAACGACTCACCTAGGAGAGAGGAGTATAGATCCCCTCTAATCTTTGCTCTAGACCTCAGCGAATGTTGAGGTCCAGCAACTCGAAGCGGTCTTCGCTCAAGGAGGACTCAATCGCATTGCCACCGGAGTGGTTTTTTGCGCTCAGATTCTCTTTCTACGATTGGCGAATGTATACGAAGATGTGGGTGAGGGGAGATTTATGATTGGGCTCCAGGAGGTGCATGACGTGCGGAGGAGTAGGAGACGTCGTGAGGGCAAAGTGTTCGGAGGAAGTTAGGGCATGGACTCATCGTTGGTCGTTGGATCGAAGAGGGAGCGAAGCTGCCTAGAAAGGAGGGAGTTGGTTGACTGGGCAGAGGAGTCAGAGGGGGAGACAAAGTCTCAACCATCCGATCAGATCAGATCGGAGGGTGAGGGAATGACCACGTGGAGGGGTATTGCCTAAGTAGACGCGTATAGAGGTTGTTCTACAGAGATCCAACGGTTGAAATGAAGGATGGCTGGAGGAGAATGTGTAATGTGTGGTCGCTCCAGGAGCTACTGTGTGTCGTCACCACAAAAATTAAAAACAAAAAGAAAAGAAAATTCAAAATAAAATGGAAAACGACTTCAAATCAAAAAGGTTTCTTCACAAAAATTATTCGTCTCGTCGAGATCGATAACTTTTGAAGAGACCAAGACCAAAAGACATCATTTGTATAAAGTAGATTTTTTTGTGGTATTCTATGTAAATAAAACACAATATTTTGAGTTTTGAAATAATTATGAATTAAAATTAATGATAAAATTCAAAAAAAAAATATTAATTAAAATAAGAGGGATGTATTTACACTTTATCTAATTTTTTTGGGATATCTAGTAATTGATAAAATAAAGAAATACAAGACTCATTGACATATTGTATATACAGACTCACAAAATTACATTTTCTTTGATTTTTACATCTTTTGAGTTTTGATTTTTACACACTTTATTAAAACGCAAATCAAAGAAAATAAATATATAAGGAATAAGTTAAAACAAGTTAATTATATGCATAAAATGGCAAGTCAAAGTCAGTAAAGTTAATTATATGCATAAAATGGCAAGTCAAAGTCAGTAAATATATATAATATACATTAAGGTCCCAAAACCCAAATTTCAATTCAAACTCCGATTCTTTTGAACATGGTCTTGAATTGTAGGTATTTGAATGTACTTTATGAAGATATATTTATGTTTCTCTAATGTTTTATCAGTTTACTTTATTTCTATCTAAACGGGAGCTCTCGTACCCAACAAACCCTAACCCCACCTACCAGCCTCTCTCTCTCACCTCTCGCATGTTGTCGATCTTCTCTCCCTCTCTAGTCACGCCACCACGTCGCTCGGCTCTCTATCTCTCTCTCTCTGCGTCGGCGTGCCGCTTGGCTCGAACCTCTCTCCAACGGCACTGTCGCCGCTGCCCTCTCTCCAGTGTGAGCTGACACTGAGGGAATCTCCCTCCCGTGCATGCTATGACCACCACGGGCGGATCCCTTTGTGACTTCCATCTCCGTCCGGGTCTTAGTCTACTTCGTGTTGATGGATTTGGTTGCATTATATATCTACACATGCAATCAAATCCCCATATGCATGTGTAGACGTATTTCTATTGGTCTACAAGACCCTGGTTTTCTTTACCCGGCAGTGTGTCAAAGAATAAAATCGATATCCCTACCACAGGCACTTTCAGAGGTCCAGCGCTAATTGTCTAGATGGACGGGACGAATTACGAAGTATGAACCATGCAGTTCATGAGTCTCATGAAGTCTACGGGTAAGAAACATATTCTTACCAAAAAAGAATCGGTTGAGAAAACTGGGATCAATGCCTCGTGGGAGGCAGATGATACTTATGCACATGTCTGGTTATTCGGTACATTGACGACAAAGATCGCCAATGATGTGTTACATCAGCCCACTGCTAAGGTGATGTGGGATATCATCGCAGCTACTTATTCCCAAGCGAGGAATGAGACAAAGATTCTGTAGCTACAACACGACATATTTACTGTTAAGCAGAACGGGTGACCCCTTCATTCTTTATACATGTTCCTGCGTGGAATGTTTGAAAAGCTCTACAGTTTTATGCATTTTACATCTACCCATAAGCAGCAGAAGACATAGAGGAATGCCACGATGGTTGGTGTATTCTTAGCAGCACTTGATCCACAGTATGAGGTTGCTCGTTCACAGATATTGGATGCTACTATTCCTCTCATGGAGGAAGCTTTCCGCAGACTTAGCAGAATCATTATCTCATCACCTACTTATACTCAGATATCTTCTGCGATGGCAGCCTCCCGCAGTAGAGGGGGCTCTTCTCAGCTTCGTGGTCCTGGACCTTATGGTAGAGGAGGTTGTATTCATCAGCCCTGCACTTACTATCATCGACCTGGTCACACAGAGGATACATGCTACTCCAAGCACGATTTTCCGGCATCAGCCCATGTAGCGGAGCAAGTTGACATCCTGCAACTCCTTCGGATCAGATGTTTGATGACCTAGTAGCCCGATTGAGGGACATTGTGCCTCCTGATAATCCCAGTGCTTCCTCACCTGCTCTAGGGAACCATTCAGATATTGCAACTTCCGCTGGTGTTAGTACCTCTACTACTGCCAGTACCTCAGGTAGCATTTATACTCTTACTACTTATCATGGATCTGATATTACAGAATATATAAAGGACTCCTAGGTGACACATCACTTATGCAGAGATAGAGATAAGCTTATAGCTTATAAACAGGTTCCTCCAGGGAGAACTGTTGTCATAGCCGATGGGACTCATTCCTCGATCACATGATAGGGGGAGATTAGTTCGGCGCATTCAATGCGTCTGCAGAACGTGTTGCATGAACCTGACTTTTCTATGAATTTATTATCTATTAGTTAGATTACAAAGGATTTGCATTGTCGAGCTATTTTTGACCCATTGTCTCGTGTATTTTAGGACATTCTTACGGGCAGGGTGATTGGTTGTGATTGTGAGCAGGGAGGCCTCTATCGACTGGTCCGAACTCCCTATGTTGGCCTATCCTCCCATTTTGTTGGACCAGTCTCTCCCTTCATGTGGTACATGTACTTTGGTCACCTTCCCCTTCAGAAGATGTGTCAAGTTCTCCCTCAGATCTCACCTTGCTCATCCTTCGAATGCGAGGCATGTCAGTTGGGACAGCACCATTGGTTTGCTTTTCGTAGTCGTCAGAGTCAGAGCAATAGCTCCCCTTTTCGAGTTATTTCATGTTGACATTTAGGGTCCAAGTCATGTTCCTGATCATCGAGGACACAGGATTTATTTAATTGTTGATGATTTTTCTCGTTTGTCATGGGTCGTTTGTTGAAGAATAAATTTGAGGCTGGAAATTTGATTACAACTTTTATCAATGAAGTGTAGAATATTTTTTCTTCTTCTGTTAAAATTGTGAGAACTGATAATGTATTGGAATTTTGCACTCGTGCACTCTCACAATTCTTTTCATCTCGTGATATTATTCATCAAACATCATGTGCATACACTTCTCAACAAAATGGTGTTGCAGAAAGAAAGCATTGCCATTTACTTGATGTTACTCGCACCCTTCTTATTCAGAGTCGTGCCCCATATTCGTTATGGGGTGATGCGGTTCTTACAGCTTGTTATCTTGTGAATCACATGCCAACGTCTGTACTGGGTGAGAAAAATTCCCTTCTCCCTGACATTTCCATAAAAGGAGTTATTCTCACTCACTCCTCGTGTTTTTGGTTATGTTGCCTTTGTCCATCAACTGTCTCCAGGAGTTGACAAGCTCTCTCCTAGAGCGGTCAAATGTATTTTTTGTTGGGTATTCCAGGATGCAGAATGGATATAGATGTTATGATTCATTGCACAGAAAATATTATATTAGTGCAGATGTCACATTCTTTGAGTCGGTGATGTATTTTTCTCCTACAGGTGATAGGTTGGCTTTCTCCAATTCAGATAATGAGGTCTACATGACACCTCCTATGATTCCATCACCATCTCCACCACCTCCATTACCATCACCATCACCACCTCCACCTCCATCTCCTACTCCAACTCCATCGTCTTCTCCAGTACCGCCACCCGTCGACATGATCATGGTCATTGCCAGCCATCCAGCATGCCTCAGGTTTGTATTGAATATAATGTTTCTAATGATGAGTCTGGAGATGTGTCTGAGCAGGAACACTTACAGGAGGTTGGCATATAGATTGAAGAGCTTCCCAATGACCTGGTTGTGCTTATTGCACTTCAGAAGCAGAAGCGTAAATGTGCATCATATCCTTTTGCTTCTCTGGTCTCTTTTAATCGCTTAACATGGGACTTCAGGAGATTTGTTGTTGCTCTACCTGTCGTGGAAATTCCACGGAATTACCATGAGGCCTTGAGAGAGTCGGTGGCGTCTGACCATGGAAGAGGAGATGGTTGCCCTACAGTCGTGTGGTATATGGAATTTGGTTCCCACTCCCAAAGTATATGTCGTCAGTTGCAAATGGATGTTTACGATGAAACACCGTGCAAGTGGGAGTCTTGATTACAAGGCCAGATTGGTTGCACGAGGATTTACTCGGACTTAAGGGGTGGATTATATGGACACATTTCCCTTGTTGCTCGCCACTCCACTTTACTAGTTCTTCTTTCAGTTGCAGTGATGCGTGATTGGCCTTTATTTCAGCTTGATGTTAAAAATGCATTATTGTATGGTGATCTCCAGGAAGAAGTCTACATGCAGCAGCCTCTGGGGTTTGCGTTGAGGGGGAGTGTCAGCAGGTTTGTAGACTTCACAAGGCAATATATGGCCTGAAGCAGAGTCCAAGGGCATGGTTTCAGAAGCTCTCGGATCTAATTGAGACACAGGGATTCAAGAGATCAAATACAGATCATTCATTGTTTGTACAGAGAACACCCGGAGGTACAGTTGTTATTATGGTCTATGTTGATGACATACTTGTTACATCAGATGATGCGCAGGGGATCAAGAGGGAAAAGAAATTTCTAGGTCGATAGTTTATTACCAAGGATCTTGGCACCCTATGGTATTTCTTGGGGTTAGAGTTTGCCGAGAATCAACAGGGTCTTGTGATGACTCAAAGAAAGTATGTTACAGACATACTAGTTCAGACAAGCATGATTAGGTGCCGACCTGTTACTACTCCTATGGATCTCAGCATGAGGCTATACGATGATACGTATGAGGTAGACATGAGAAGATACAGAGAATTGGTGGGAAAGCATCTCTATATTACAATCACTAAACCAGATATCTCCTTTCAAAAATCACCTTTGTTGTTAGTCGGGTTAGTCAGTTCATGGAGCAGCCCCAACAAATACACATGGATGCATTATATATGATCTTAAGATGCCTAAAATCATCTTCAGGTGCAAGATTGTTATTTTAAGAAAGGAGCAACTCTTACTATCGCAGCATGTGCAGATGCAGACTATGCAGGATGTCCTAAGGACAGGAAGTCTACCTCAGGCTTCATTATATTTGTTGGAGGTTCTCTTGTATCCTGGAAGAGTAAGAAGCAAATTGTGGTTGCCAGGCCAAGTGTTGAGTTAGAATATAGGGCTATGGCACAAGCGAGCACAGAGTTGATGTGGGTCCGAGCTGTGCTAGCAGACTTATATATAGATGTACCTCTTCCTATACGGTTGCAATGTGATAATCAGGCCGCTTTATTTATTGCAAACAATCATGCCTTTCATGAGAGAACTAAACATATTGAAGTTAATTGCCACTATACACGGGACATGATCCAGAGAGGTTTTATCTCTACTTCCCATGTTGGTTTCAAGAGATCAAATTGCAGATATTTTCACTAAGGCTTTGCTCAGAGGAACTTTTCAGAAGTATTCATCCAAGCTGAGCATGATTGACATCCATGCTCCATCTTGAGGGGGAGTGTGAAGATATATTTATATTTCTGTATTGTTTTCTCATTTTGCTTTATTTATGTCAATCTTATGTAATTTACCCCTAGGTCTCTCCTATATTTCAACTTCATTATTTTTCCCAACATACATTAATTCAAAAGTGAGCACGGGTTCATAGGAAATTGTATGTGAGAGATATTCATATTTTACGGCTTTTTATCTCCGAATTAGGGTTTGGTTTACTTCATATATATGCAAATTAGTATTTTTATGTTATTTTTCCTTTGTTAATATTAGTGATATATATACAATGGAGTTGATTTTATTTATTTTGGAGTTGGCATAAACTAATTATAAATAGGTTAAGTTAGGTCAATATGCATGTCAATATACAAGAACAAGATAGGGCTTTTATTAAGATTTTAATATGCAACAATTAGCCCTTATTTATACAACATATGGATTTATTGTTTTATTTGTTTAAGGGGTTTATTGGTTGAATTGTCTTGGAAATTGAGCCTAATGAATAAGGTAGATGAATTGTGGATTCATCAATAGATAACGGATCTCTCTAAGATTCGATTACCTTGCTCTCATGTTAAGTTCCCCACATCATCTATTAGTGGGATTTTGGTTTGTTTATGGGGTAAAGATCCCTACACCTCATGTACTCATTGAGAGATTCATAAGAGAATATCCGACCCTAGAGGCCTTCTCATGTGGTTTCACCATGCTACTCATGGAGCAGGTTTCTATGTAAATTAAGATGTTTATGTTTCTTGTTTCGGATTTCGCATCAACATTCTTATGTTTCAACATGGTATCAGAGCAGTTTGGTCATGTGTTTCTACTCTTCGAGTCTTGACTTTTATTTCGCCATCGAGGTGGCCATGCCGGACTTCTTTTCGTGGAAACCCTGTTGTGAGAAGAGAAATGGGTAGGTACCCCTTCATATATAGGGGTTGCTACTTGCTTTATGCCCAACGAGACATGTACTGTTGCATATCAAAAAATATGGCTGAGAAAATGGAAAAAGGTAGAGAGAAAAAGAGAAGGTTGATTGAAACAAGCACAGGTCTCCTCTGATGCGACTATACTCCAGGCTTATCCTTACGCAGACCTCCTTCCGTTGCATGCACATCCCCGAGTGGGGCTTCTCCCAGTAGTGCCAACTCTGAGTGACTCTCTTCCTGTTTCTCTCAAGATGTATCGAGTGAAGATGTATTGTGTATGTTTTCTTTTGTCGCAAACTACAGCTTTCTTAGCCCCAGCTTCAATTGGAGTGCTAGAGTATGTATTAGATGGGTAACTAGGTCTCTCAATGATCCAATTACCATGGTCTCATATTTAGTCCCACATCATCTATTAATGGGACTCTAATTTGTCAGTGGGGCTATATAAAGAACTCCATACCCCTGCACTCATTGAGATGTATAATAGAATATCCAGCCCTAGAGGCCTTCTCATGTGGTTCCATCTTTCTCCTCATGGAGTAAGGTTCCACGTAAATCAAGATGTTTATGTTTCGTGTTTCTGATTCCGCTTCCATATATTTATTTTTCAACAAGTGCAATGCATTTTATTTCAACAAATATTATTGAGCATCGTTCCCTTGGTGCATATAGCCTTGGCATCATCTCTCTTTGATTTGAAACATTATCAGAGTTTCTTATTTGAAAAAATAAATCAAAAGTGGCTAGTGTTATCAAAACCTTTATTATTGAGAAATAAATATATTTTTCAAGTATTGGAAAATTATAACTCCAAAGACTTCAGACAACGCTCCAAAAATGTGTACATATTCTCTTAGGTTTTCCCGTTCGCGGGAATATCCCATCGAAAAAATTCAAGTGCACTCCAAATAGAATGGTGTTGTTGAGAGGAACCATGCACATGTGCTATATGTGAATGCTACTATGTTGATTCATTGTTACGCTCCCCACCCCCCCTTTATTGGAAGATGTTATGCTTATTGCAAATTATTTGATTAATTGTATGCCCTCATGTGTGATTGACAAGTCTACTCGAGGCCTTAACTTTTTTTCCAAGAAAGAGAAATTACGAAGAATTTCGCTAAAATTTCACGAAAATCGTCAAAAAAATCGTTGAAATAACTCTAACTCAATATTTCCCAAATTTATTATTTTTAATATTCTAAATCGACATATAAGATAGAAATATACAATTGTTTGTATAATAGATGTGTAACTATAAGTTTTGAAGTCGTATCATCGTTATAATCACCATGCATGCTGAGCACTAGCAATACCATGTCGAGTTTTAAAACTATATTCTGAACCGGAAGCAGAAGCCATGATATTCATGTCTTTAATAAGAATGGGTGACACATGCAATAATAATAGAATAAAAAACACATTAAATTTAAGAACGAATAGATATACAATATTAGGTTATAAAGTAAATATAACTTATGGAACTTGCATCAACTAATTAAGTTTGGATTTAAATCTTAAATTTCAAAACTAGCAAAAAAACTTGTTCATACAATATAAGGCTCACTAAAAACACAGCATACTCGCAAAGCAATATGTAAAAATTTGTCGATATCGACAAATTTCGATGGAAGCAAATGCTACACTTGCTTATTTTTGTTGTTTCGCTGAAAAGACGCAACTACAATGAAATTTAACTGAGATTTCGTTCAAATTCTGAAAAAAGGAATAAGAGGTCATGGTCTTACTCTATTATGTTTCCTTGATAAGAGGCATTTTCTTTTTACCTTCACATATTTTTGGATGTAGTGCTTAGCTCATAACTTAACTCCTAGTAGACAAACTATCTTCCTTATTAAATGTATATTGTGGGTAATCCAGAACTTAGAAGTGATATATGTGTGGGTGTAACGATCCTTAGAGGTGGAGGTATTTTGTTGGTGTTGATGTCACCTTTTTTGAGATAGAATGTTTGTTCTCTCCCAATGGGTCTCGACTAACTACTTCTAAGTATGACATTAAGGTGTTTCTTCTTCGAACTACACTCACTATTGAGATCAAGGACAATAAGTTTCAATTTGTTTATTCACATTGTGTATAGATTGTTCAACCTAAGAAACTCGCTCGACAGCCCATACCATTACCCGTTACTTCATAAGTAACCATGAAAACTCGATTTCAACTAATGGCAATGTCTTTGATGCTTCCTAACATACATATAGATGATGTGGTATAGGATACATGAACTAATACAATGGATGGCTCGAACATTTAGATTTTCTTAAGTGGCAAGCATATATAAATGATGCATCCAATTTTAAGCCACTAGTCATCGGACAGATTTTCATATACATATAGACAATTTGTGGTACATGTATTAGTTATTGAGATTCAAACTCTTATATCATGAGGTACTTTAAAATGGCAAGTAGCATGCAACTATGTAGAAAGAGATGCCAATTACAACCCCTAAAGAGGCAGTAACGGTGGGTTGCAAATAGATCTTCATTATTGTGGAAAAAGAATAATGAATTGAATTATGAGGGAGCCCTAAAGTTCTCTTGTATAGAGATGAAATACATGATAGATACGAAAAGAAAAGAAATACATGAAAAAGAGAAGATAAATAATCTATCAACACTCCCTCTCAAGATGGAGCACAAATATTGAGCATGCCCAACTTGGAGTAACACCTCTGGAATGGTCCTCTGGCTAGGGCCTTGGTGAATACATATGTTGTTTATTCCCCTAAGCTGGCATGGGAAGTAGGGATAAAGCCCTTCTAAATCATGTCACGAGTCTAGTGACAGTCATCCTCAATATGCTCTGTCCTCTCATGGAAGGTAGGGATGTTGGCATTGAAAATAGTAGCATGGTTGTCACATTGTAGATGCGTGGGAAGAGGCACGTCAATAGCTAGATCAGTCAGAATTGATCTGACCCACATCATCTCTGTACTCCCCTGTGTCGTGGCTCTGTACTGAGATTCTACACTAGATCTGATAATCACGATCTGCTTCTTGCTCTTCAATGGCACCAAAGAGCTCCTTATGAACACAGCAAAACCTGAGGTAGACTTCTTGTCCTTAGGACGTCCTACGTAATATACATCTACACATGTTGTAACGGTATGGAACGTCCCTTTGCTAAAGAACAGTCTAGTACCAGGAGAGGACTTCAGGTATCTCAGAATCCTGTGAACTGCCTCCATATGTGCATGTCTAGGATGCTCCATAAATTGACTAACCTTGCTCACTGCAGAATAGATGTCTTCCCTGGTGATGGTCACATATAGTAGCTTCCCAATGAGCTACATATACTGCCTCTTGCATGCCTCCTTTGTATCATCATCATATAGCTTCATGCTAGGGTCCATGGAAGTAGTGGCAGGCCTACAATCCACCATGCCTGTCTCAGAGAGAAGATCAGTGACATACTTCATCTGGGTCATAACAAGACCCCATTGGTTCTTGGCAAACTCAAGTCCCAGGAAGTAACGTAAATTGCCAAGGTCCTTGGAGACAAATTGTTGTCTAAGGAAATCCTTGGCCGCACAAATACCATGCATGTCATCCCTTATAAGAATAATATCATCAAAATAGACCAGTATAGCAATGATACATCTCTCAGTCCTCTGAACAAATAATGATTGATCTTCAGTCGATCTCACAAATCCATGTTGCTCTATCAAGTCTGAGAGCTTCTGAAACCATGCTCACAAACTCTATTTAAGGTCATAGATAGCCTCATAAAGTCTGCAAACCTTTTGATATTCCCCCTCAACAGCGAAGTCAGGTGGTTGGTGTATATAGACTTCCTCCTTCAAGTCACCATAAAGAAATACATTCTTCACATCAAATTGAGACAAGGACTAGTCACGTATTACTGCAATTGAAAGAAGGATCCAAAGAGTAGAATGGTGTGCTATAGGAAAGAATGTGTCCTTATAGTTCACCCCATAAGTCGGGGTGCACCCACAAGCCACAAGCTTAGCCTATCACTCCTACAGCTTTAACAATCAACTGTCATGAAATGGCATGTGAAAGACCAATCGAGCAGCTATAAAAAATGTAGCTTCTCATTACAATGGAGAGTTTATACGGGAAGAAGCTAAATGTATAGAGAGGCTATTATCTCACCACTATGAAGAATTGGCGTGATTCTCTTAAATGTTTTAATGCACGTTTCTTTTATAATATGAAAATAATGGTCGATGCAAGACCTTGCTTTAGGTTTTAGCTAGAAGAAAGAGCTTTATAATTGACACGAGAAGAGGCCATGGTGGTTCATTGTAAACATCCATTTGCATCCAGCCACATAAGCCATTGTAGGGGCAGTAACCAAGCTCCAAGTGCTACACGACTATAACGTGTCCATCTCTTGCTCTATAGTAAGATGCCATTGACTGTCTCGTATAGCCTCTTGATTCATATGTGGGATCTCTACAGCTGATAGTCACACAAACCTTCTAAAATCCGCTAAAAGATTCCCCAAATAAAACCGAGCAGTGAGAGGATACATGACACATGTGCGCCTCCACTTTCATGGCGCAATGGGCACATCAATATCATCTATACCGTCGGGAATTTGTAAAGTAGCCTCATGAAAAGGCACATGCTCGTCATGTGAGTAGCATGTTGTATAAACAAATCACCAATGCCATCAGTAGAAACAAAGTGCTTAGAACATACCTGGGGCATGGTGGATGATAAGGAAGGCCCGTGAGTAGGGAATACAGACAACAGCCTGCAAATGTAAAACAACAACAACAACAAAGCCTTTTCCTACAATTAAATAGGGTCGGCCACATGGATTCTTCGCCTCCATTCAGATCTATCTTGGGTCAATCTCGGACTTATATCCAAAAAACTAAGATCCCTTCGTATAGTCTCTTTCCAACACTTCTTGAGCCGCCATCGCCCTCTCTTAGCCGGCTCAACATCCCAACACTCGCATCTCCTAACCGGTGCATCAGTTGACCTTCTTTGCAAATTACCAAACCATCTTAAGCGGTTTTCTCGCATCTTATCCTCGATCGGAGCTACACCAACTTTCTCTCTGATTGCATCATTCCGAATCCGATCTTTACGTGTATGTCCACACATCCATCTTAGCATTTTCATTTCTGCTACAGCCATTTTCTGCACATGTCTATGGTTCACAGGCCAACATTCAGAACCATAAAGCATAGCAGGTCTCACGGCTGCTTTGTAAAACTTTCCTTTAATTTTTAAAGGATTTTTCTTATCACAGAGAACAGCAGAGGCTCCTCTCCACTTTAGCCAGCCTGCATTTATTCTATTAGTAACATCTCCATCAATTTCCCCATCATGTTGCAAAATAGATCCCAGATATCTAAAAGAATCTCTCTTCCGAATGTTATCGTCACCAATCTTCACCTCGATTCCTTCACCATTGCTTCCATCAAAGGTGCATTCCATATATTCCGTCTTAGCCCTACTTATACGAAAACCTTTAGTCTCCAATGCATGTCTCCAAACCTCAAATTTCTCATTTACTCCATCTCTAGTCTCGTCAATCAACACAATATCATCAGCAAATAACATACACCAAGGTAACTCATCATGAATTTGACTTGTCAACTCGTCCATAATCAAAGTAAAAAGAGATGGACTCAAAGCTGAACCTTGATGTAAACCAATGTTGATATCAAAATAGTCAGTCTTTCCCATCGGGGTCCTTACACAAGATAAAGCCCTATCATACATATCCTTTATGAAATTTAATGTATAGGGCAGGTACTTGTCTCTTCTCCAAAACTCTCCACAGTATCTCTCGTGGGACGGAATCATAAGCATTCTCCAAATCAATAAAGATCATATGGAGATTCTTCCTTTTAGCTCTATAAATCTCCATTGTTCTCCTCAGCAAATGGATGGCTTCAATAGTTGAGCGACCTGGCATGAATCCGAATTGGTTTTCTTTTACTTGGGAAACATGCCTCAACCTTCTTTCGATCACACATTCCCAAATTTTCATAGTATGACTCATCAGCTTGATACCTCTGTAATTTGAACAATTTTGAATGTCTCCTTTGTTCTTATAAAGAGGCACCACGATACTCCTCCAATCTTCAAGCATTTTCTTGCTTCGCCAAATAACATTGAATAGATTCGTAAGCCAAGTCAAACCACGCTCACCTAAAACTTTCCATACTTCTACAGGGATATCATCCGATCCAACACCTTTCCCAGGTCTCATAACCTTCAAAGCCTCCTCTACTTATTTTCTTTGTATTCGTCTATAGCAAGCACGATTCAAGTAACATTCACTACTAGCTAGATCACCCAAAGTGAACTCTCTATTTCCTTCTCCAATGAAAAGTTTATGGAAGTACTGCTCCCATCTAGTCTCTATATCCCTCTGAGTAACAAGCACGTGACCTTCCTCGTCCTTAATGCATCTCATTTGAGAAAGGTCTTTGGTCTTTCTTTCTCTTACTTTGGCCAACCTGAATATATCCTTTGGCCCTCCTTAGAGTTGAGATTTTTATACAAAACCTCATAAGCTTTTGACTTAGCTGCATCCGGGCGGTGATGCAGCGGAACTAGCTTATTTACCCGCATGCGTTCCTCATGCGAGAACCCTTGCAAATTTTGAACTACATCCAGGCTGCGATGTAGCGGCCCTTGCCAATTTTTCATTGCATTCGGGCGATGCAACGCGTCGTAAGTAGGGAACGCCCCAACGAAATCTGTATGTTTGCTTAAATCCATGTTTAAAAGATCCGAACGGTTTCGAGATAAATTCATAAATAGTGTTCTTAGAAGAACTTTAAGAACACTATTTACGAATTTATCTCTCCTGCGCTGGTTGTCGGCTACCTAACGCGCAACCCTCCTCATTTACCCGGGCTTGGGACCGGCAATGGCTGAGTTTAAGAGCCTGCAAATGTAAAAATGTGGCAAAAATTATGCCAAAGTACCATGACGTGGGGGCGGATAAGCAACCATAATAGGATATAGTGGTGGAGGTGGTGGAGCCGATAAAAGTCGTGGTAGTGGAGCAGGTGGACCCGAAGGTGGTGGTAGTTTAAGAGGAGGCATGTAGACCTCTCCAAAGTCCAACGAGGTCAATTTATCACATGTAGGAGAAAAATACATGCCTGACTCAAAAAAGGCGACGTAGTGCTTATAGTACTTCTGTTTAAGGGAATCAAAGCATGAGTACCCTTTGTGGGTCCTTGAGTCTCCCACAAACACAATTTACAACTCTGGGAGAGAGATCATCATGGCCAAGAGTCAAATGATGCATAAATTCCACGAAGCCAAAAACACATGGTGGTAGTGAGAAAAGGCCCTTATCAAACGCAATCGAAAAAGGAACCTTTTCATCAAACATGGAAGACGGCATATGATTGACCATGTAGCAGGCAGTGAGAAATGGATCTCCCCAGAAAGAATAGGGAGCACGACTCTGGAGCAAAAGGGTCCTGGTCACGTCAAGAAGATGATGGTGTTTGTGTTCAGCAACACCATTCTGCTGAGAAGTGTGTACATAAGAGATGTGATGTATAATGTCGAGGGACCTGTAGAACTGAGACATTTAAATGGTACAAAACTCCAAGGCATTGTCATAGCGAACATATTTAATAATAGCAGAAAAAATGTTTTTACCTCAATTTTTTACTCAAAAAAGGGGGAAACACGTGGTGATGTCCGCCCCAATTTATTATTGAATTAAAAGAAAATATAGATTACAAGGTCCAAGAAATAAGCAATTGTTTGTAATGAAAAGATACATTCTTGCAATAGAAGTTGTGCCTAGAGAAAAGAACATCATTATGAGCCAACCAAATGGCCCACAGCACCGCCAAAGAAGTAACAACCTCTTTTCGTTGATGATCCCGTGCCCCATAAAGAGAGGACCAGAAGGAGTCGAAGTCAAGAGTGCATAACCAATCCAGCTTCACCTCATTCCACACAGGCGAAGAAACGCGACAGCGGAAAAACAGGTGCACCCGTGTCTCAATATCAGTTCCGCATAGGGGACATCTATCCGATACCACCTCAAATAGCCTAGCACAATGGTCGCGGGTCATGATACGCTTCCGTCTGAAGAGCCAAAGGAAGAACTCAATCCTCGCTGGTAGACCAAGCACCCAGATGAACTTGCAATCACGAATCATATTATCCATAAGGGATGGCGGAGGTCTACAGATAGCGTCATAGGCCTTGCTAATAGAGAAGGGTGCATTCTTCCAAATCCAATGATCCAGGGCCGAGGAAGGCCTGGCCACCTGTCCAAGCAAGTCCAAAAGACAGAGGAATTCCTCTAAGTGTTCATACAAGAACGAAGATCTGAAGATTGGCATCCAGTTACCATTATCCCAGCACTCCAGAACACGTACATCAAGATTAGCAGCCAAGGCAAATAGGCGAGGGAAGCGACTGCAGAGGGTGTCGCCACCCGTCCAATCGTCTAACCAAAAGCCAAAAGTGACTCCATTCCCTACAACCGGCCTGAAAAGCTCATAAAAGCAAGGTGTAACCTTCAGAATTCCCCTCCAGAAAGCAGATAAGTTAGGCCCCTATCACATTGCACTAGGACCGTCAAGGAAACACCAATAACTGTCTGATTAAGCGACAACATATACCCTCATCTTTGCCCCAAATCCTGCTCACCCACTTGAGAAGGAGAACCTCATTGAGAGACTCTAAGCTTTTGATCCCAAGGCCCCCTTCCCTCTTCGGCTGAATAATGGTTTCCCACTTGACCAGGTGCACACCATTTCCACCATGACCAGATTTGCTCCACGGGAACCTGCGCATCAAACGCTCCAACCTCCGTCTAATGGTCATCGACATCAGGCGAGAGGAGAAGAAGAAAACTGGGACCGCAGAAAGAGCCTCCTTTCAACCAGCCAACTTCCTTTCCACCTTTTCCACCACCGGCAACCAATCCGACAACCTCATTTTGTCGTCTGTGAGAGGAAGCCCAAGATAACGGATAGGAAGGGAGCCACGAGTTGTACCCAGCTCCAAAATGCAGAAAAAAGCATCCCCCTCCAACATGCCAAACGTGACAATTGTGGACTTGCACGGTTTAGCTCCAGACCAAACAATTCTCCAAAAATCTCAAGAGTAACGGCCATGGCGCTCGCCTCCTCTTTGCCACCTTTGATAAAAAGGATCGTGTCATCCGTGTATTGCAGCAAGGGAATACACATATCACCACACCTGTAGCCCGTAACAATCCCATTGTTCAGAACCTGATCAATCGTACAAGCAAGGACATCAGCAACAGGGACAAAAAGTAAATGAGCAAGAGGGCACCCCTGTCGGACCCTTCTCTACGGCTGAAAAAAAACACCCTCAAGACGGTCGTTAACCAATACCGAGAGCGACGTCGTGGTGATGCACCGCTTCATCCAAGAAATCCAACTATCCAGAAAACCTCTCCTATAAAGAGCAGACCACAAAAAATGCCAATCTAAGGTATTATACGCTTTGGCAAAGTCGACTTTCCACAGCATTGCATGTTCGCCACTACGCTTCCAGACAGAAATAATCTCAGAGGCCATCACCAGACTATACCCAATCTGACGACTAGGGATGAAGGCTGACTGGCTAGGAGACACAAGATGGTCAAGAACTCTGTTGAGGTGAACCGCAAGTACCTTTGCTATAATAAGATAAATGTCATTCGAAAGGCCAATTGGTATGTTATCTTCGATCATCTCGGTCGATTCCTTCTTCAGGAGAAGGAAAATGAGCGCCTTATTCAACATTTCAAAACACGCATTACGGCGACAATTAACATTGCTTAACCATGATCAGTAGGCCCGATGACATTTGTAATTTTAATTAAGATTTCTTAGTACTAATGATGTCGATTAAGAACTAATGACGGCTTAATAAACATCAATCTCGTTTGCTTTCAAATTCATAACTGGTCGAAATAGCCTCTGATTAAGGTGAAACAAATTCTGATGGATTCGTCTCATCCGGTCAAATCTAATATCTATATACATTGTAGGATCCGAAGAGGTTGATTTTCAGGGCTTTACTTATTAATCTAACATTATAGACCTCATTTTTGTGTATTACCTCTGAGTTCAAACAGAGTGTGAAATGTTTCGAAATGGAAATGAAAATAGAGATGCTCGAAATGAAAATGCAAGAGAATCATGATCAAAATATTTCCCACCTTAATCAAGATTAATTAAAAGTATAAACTTCTAATTTCAAATGAAATTCCTCAACTCACTCAACAAGTTGCTCGAGGTCAATCAGATGATCAGTCCAAATTATTCGGATTGGATTAATTTTGAACTCGTGCTTGTAGTGGAGCGCATCGTGTATGTGCTCTCATTCATGAAGTACGAGAAACCTCAAATAGAAGATGCTCACAATTTCAACAAGTGGGATGACGAGCATTCACTCATTCATTGATACATTCTTGGATCATTTTTTAATGTGCTTCAGAAGCTATATATGGATATGGCATCAGTCGTGTACATCCTATAAAGGATATGTTTAGCGATGTGAACCGCAATTAGCATTACAACATCTTGAAATACATGCTTCATTGCAAGATATTGGAAGGCAAATCAATTAGGGATCATGTACTCAAAATGCTTGGGTATCTCTCTGAACTGGAGACTCTTTTGCGGTGGACATGGATGTATAAATACGGATTGATTTCATACTGCGTTCTCTCGGCAAGTCTTTCAATAATTTTATCGTTTCATTTCATGTGAATAAACTTGTGGTTCGACCTAAATCGCAAACGGGAGGAGGTCAAGGACATAGGAAAGCCTCGAGTAACTCAACCGAAGCTAGGAAGTGGTCGATGCTCGATCGGAACCTAGAGTTACACCAAGTGTAATGTATATCAGTCACATGAACAATATCTGATCGCAGATCGCTTATCAGTTCAAAAAAGTCATAAGACCCAAGGTCATTAACTCCATATAAACAAGGGTGATCAGAAGAAAGTGATGTAACATTGAATCCCCCCGACTAGCAGAGCCTATGTCGGGAATCTCTCTCTAACATCACGAAGTTTCGTCCGCAAAACTCTCCTTTGTGATGGATCTGTAGGAGCGTAATGCAAGATACAACCAAGGGCATATATGTGTGCCTAATCTGAAGCAATACGGATAGCACATATCTACCATTCAGTTCAATAACAAACGAGCATGCCTCACTCTTCCAGGCTACAACAGAACCTTCCGCTTTACCCACTGCATCCAAGGCATGGTATTCGAAGGGATTTGAGACCCTGAACGAGTTCCACACAAGGTCAGACCAATTGTAGTTTCATCTCTTGCAACAAAATAATATCATAGAACCACATTTGACAATGAATTAATCAATCTCAGTTTCTCTGGGACGCCTAGACCCTGACATTCCATGTAATAATCTTTATGAATCAACCTTATGAAACCCGATGGTAAGAACTACTCCTGAAAGTTGGGCCACATTTCTTTGAAGTAACACATTCCAGTCATCAGGAATGCACAAAACAGGAGGTTGCGATGTTGAGGTTGTTACAGTCGTGATCTAATATAGGCCCTCCATTTCAG
Organism: Ottelia alismoides; assembly: GCA_037367405.1. Taxonomy (NCBI): domain Eukaryota; kingdom Viridiplantae; phylum Streptophyta; class Magnoliopsida; order Alismatales; family Hydrocharitaceae; genus Ottelia; species Ottelia alismoides. The sequence continues at coordinate 1,258,315 of JAZKJV010009057.1, read as the reverse complement.
TTGAAGCGAAGCCCACTGCCCGCCACATGATTGAGTGACAGCACAAGGAGAAGCGCCTGATCGAGCTACTTAAAGGGGTAAACTTCATCGAGCCCCTCTGCCTTTTTCTGTTTATTAAGAAGTCCGGTAAATAGTAAAGTTGAAGTTTTGTGTATAAATTGCAAGGACCCCCCGTATTTATTGAATATTGCTATCAGGTCCACGCCAACTCACCTTATGTGGCAATCAGATGAGATCCCCCAGTTTGTTTTCTCGTTGAGACCACTGCCCTATCAGAAGATTGTGCAGTGGAACCCTTGTTCCTCTTGTTGAATCTCTTAATTTTCCTCCAACGAAGCTGTCTCACAATAAAGGTCCCCAACGAGCCCAATTGCACCATTACAAAAACCAACACGGGAGCATTAAGCTCCATCCTTAGCTCCAACAAGGCGTAGGACACCTCGATAGGGCATAGGCTCCTCTGCTCCAGATCGATGAGATCCCATGAAGGGAGAGACCCATCAGCCAAAAGAAACTCCAACTCAAGTCCGCACAGCCTCTACAACAGACTCAAATTCGAAAACAGAGAAACATTACCCTTTAAACCTGGATCCAGAGCAAGAGACAAAAGTGACCCTACTTCAGGTCGGATTCCAATCTCCTCAACTAACCAGATCGAACCTGCCAAAAATCCGATTCACGACATTCAGCCTCATAAAATCAAAGAGAAGAAAATCCTAAGCCCCGTCCAATATAGCAATGAAGACCATTCCATCAGACTTCAAATGAGGTGGGTTTCAAATCTCCACGAATCCTAATGAGATTTAATGTAAAAGGTCCGGAGATTTGTCTCCAATCTTGCGGTCACCTCTGCCATCTCCAACGTAACAACACCAGCCTTCTCTGCTAATGTCTCTGAAAAAGACCCCACGAAGGAAATGAACGCTTTGGCATCTTCATCTTCTTAGTCGATGAGATGGATGGCATGACCATAGCCTCCAGCGGTGACGGTGGTGGATCGACCTATAGCAAGGGTGCAACTAATTTCAAACGGAAAGTCCTCAAGCCACAAATGGAAACTAACGTTACATCGATGTCAGTCCCAGTGCTCTAGCCATCCGGAAACACTTCAGTAACCAATTCCCACTCCCATAATGCAGATCTCAACGCTTCAGCCATCCTTAAAAGAAACAGAACCCCAAAAATCACCACCCGACTCTTCAACATCTTCTGGTCTTCGGTAATGAAGCACAGCGATCGTCACCAAATATATCCTTCTTCAGGTTCCTTGAAAGCAAAATTCCAACTCTCCTTGACATTGGACCTCGAGCACAAATGAAGTTTCCGTCAACCTGAACCACATCTCCCAGGAATGAGGCCCATAAGGTTTTTTTAACACCGGAGGACATAGATTCAAGCTCTCAGCCCTCCCCTAAGAAGACCCCCATCAGCATGCCATCCACCGATGCAGTTGGACTGAAGGTATCCCCCTGACCAGCTCTGCAAAAGAATGGTCATATCATCCACCTTTCTCTCCAGCCACAACAATTCATGGCTCCCGGTGAGCACAAACATTGTCTTGTCCCCTCCATCAAACAAAATGAGTGAGGATGGTCCCAACCACCGCACCCAAAACATCACAGTGGTGCCGAACATGTTGAAGCCCGATGAATACGCTCCCCAATCTGAAACGAGGACCCCTCTTCCAATGGGTCACGAAACGCTAATCCTCCTCTAAACTCTTCTCATCGTGCTTGTAGTCCTCCATTATTTTCTCTCAAGGTGCTTGGTGACCCTCTCCCACACCCTCTCCCCTTCACGAGCCCTCGTCGGACCCAAGCACTCTCTCTCTCTCCTACCCATACTTCTTCATTGCAAGAAAGAGAGGACAGCAAGTCATTGTTTGCAAGGCAACTTCTCATTTTATTGAGATAATGACCATCCTATATACCATACATCACATCCAATCACTATCAAATTTAAAAAAAACTACCTCCTTACAAAAAATAACGTCTCCCATTGAGACGGTAGATTTAAGGATTAGAACTGCAAAGAGAATGGTTGGTGCTTTAGATGATAATGGGATATTATGGAGGGGTAAATTTGTTTCCATAATTCTATAATATGTTTTAGAAATTCCAAAACAAATTTTAGAGTGCGGGAAAGAACTTAAAAATTCTTCTTTGCATTACAAACAATAGAATGGAGCCAAATGAGATGTGGTAAAAGTGAAATGTTGTTTTGACTGAATAAAAAAGAATTCAGGTTCCAAGGCATGATAAGTTCATGGTAAGTAGTTTTTAGAGAACTATGCTCTGTTATTTAAGATAAAAATTTATCATTACTGGGTTTAAATATTCACAAATTTCTAGAGGCATATTCCATCTTATTTTCCATCCCAAGTATTCATTGCATCAACCTTCCTAAGCAACCTTGTCCAACCGACACCTCTCTCCTAATAATCTCTGCCTAGCTACGCCCTTCCTTGGCATCCTCACAGTCCATGCCCTCCCACAGGCAATGTCCGTTTGGTAATGTTTTCTGAATGGAGGCACAACCGAATTTTATCCTCATAGTGACAATAACCAATTATCCTCATAGTTGGTGTATCTCCGATAAAGGATAAGATGAGAGAAAACCGCTTAAGATGGTTTGGTCATTTGCAAAGAAGGTCGGTTGATGCACTAGTTAGAAGATGCGAGATTTGGAATGTTGAGCCGGTTAAGAGAGGGCGAGGAAGACCCAAGAAGTGTTGGAATAAGACTATCTGAAGGGATCTTAGTTATTTGGATTTAAGCCCGAGAATGACCCAAAATAGATCAGAATGTAGGCAAAAAATCCATGTAGCCGACCCTACTTAAATGTGGGAAAAGGCTTTGTTGTTGTTATTGTTGTTGCTGTGACAACACATTCCCCCACTATAGCACCCTCACCAACCTCTCGCATAAACATCTTTTTTTCCTTGACCAAGAGCCGATATCCAGATAAAAGTGAAGATGCTTCTGCTACTAGACATTCATGTCTACACTTGCAGGTCAGCAACCAAATAACGTGTGGTTTTAATGATATTCAAATTGAAGAATACTTTATATATAAAACTTCTAATATTTTTCATGTTAAATTTTAGTTTAAGTAATTAAAATCGAAAGATATAAAAAAAGAAACCGGGTCATTAAGTCAAAAAAGACATAAAAGTAGACCATTAAAGAAATTGTGGAATTAGAAATCCTATCCAATGGGAATCGTCATTAATTAGTTCGAGCCAATCAAATTCGTTAAGGATAATAAATGGATTGGATTGTATTGGACGGGAAAAGACTCCAAGTAAAGATTATATTGGAGATGGATTATGTAAGAATGCGTTCACTCCGAGCCATGTGCACCTCAGCAAGTAGTGCTCTATATTACTTCAAGGACACTTAAACAAAGAATATTTATAATTTATAGAATAACCATGAAGACTAGAATAAACAGCATATAATACACACGTTTCAGAACCTACATGCAACATTAATTTTGACTTGTTGACGTCGTGCTTCGAGATCCAGCGATTCCTGTATCACGCACTAAATAGACAAGAATCAACAGTAGAATGCTTTAATTTAATGTCATCAAAACCATTTACCAAAAGAATGAAAATTTTATTGAAATCTTGTTATAATATAGCAAGAGTATTTTTTATGCCATATCAAGAGCAAAATTAGACTACAGAGACAAGGTATTGCTTGATTAAAATCGTGTTTAAATTGTTAAAGTGACTCTTCACTTCGAACATAATGAAGAATAGCCGTCTATTATATTTAACTTGTTAGAAGTTTTGACGGATGTATGTAATCCACAAAATTAACCTGATTATTTGGGGTTGGGTACAAGGATGCATGTCATCACCAACTGCATCAGATCGGTCATGTGTCAACAACACCAAGCCTTTTCCGACTCCATGTTCATTTTTTGCTCGAACAGATCTTTCTCCATGTTCATTTTTTGCTCGAACAACACCAAGCCAATTCTAAACAGATATTTCTCGAGCCATGCACGAGTGTAGATCCAAAAAAATCAAATCATTCCTAACAATCTCCTTCCCACGTTTCTTTGATCTTTCTGCCTCTACTACAGAGCTTTTCAACCAACTATTCACCTCTTAGAATTAAGCCATCAATTCTCTGTCTACATGTATGCGCATACCACCTTGAGCATGTTTCACTTGTCAAATCTTCTATCAGGACCACAACTTAAGTTTTAGGGATTTTTACCCGGCAGACCCTATAAAGTTTTTAAATTACCTCTACGACCTTTTGCACAACGTAATTACCCCATCAACCCTAAAAATTACCCCAAGAACCCCCACGGACTTCAAACAGATTACCCGGAGGGTTCATGGGGTAAGAGTTAGCAAGTTTACGGGGTCGAGGGAGGAATTATGTTGTTTCAAAGGTCGTAGAGGTAATTGATAAAGTTTATAGGGTCTGTCGGGTAAAAATCCCTAAGTTTTATTGTAATGTAGTCATTAACGATCCAATTCATTCTTTTAATCATCACATATGCACCGTATATTCAGCATTTCTAGTTAAAAACTTGGCGGAGCATTATAATCTTTGCATTTAAATCTAAAATGTAACTTGTTGCAACGAATGTCACTTTCTCCTTCACTTGTCCACCACCCCTCCTCTCCTTACAATCCCTTACTTTTCTCTGTCCCCTCTACTTCTGTTTTGATACTAAATTGATGTTAATTGGAAGATGTAGAAATCGATAAATGCATAAGCGTATCAAAGCTAGAGAGATATAAAATAATGGAACGCCGGGATTTTACATGGAACCCTACTCCATGAGCAAGATGAAACGACAAACCACCTCAACGAGTTGATGTCACTATTCCACTCACTTGACCGATATAATGGGTATGGGACTTTTTATATAGCCCCAATAGAATGACCGAGTTCCACTTGTAGTAGATGTGTGACTACATCAATGGATGTGGTAATTAGACTTTGGAGGGAACAAATTACCTATCTAATCATGTATGATGCATACTCTAACACTCCCCCTCAAGCAGGAGCATGCAATACTCAGCTTCGACAAATAGAAATAAATCACTCACTCACAATACATGACACTACAGATAATATCAGTTCAATGCATACACTATTGGTTGCTTGCTGAAGACGTTGCTTCTCATGTCATGCTGGTGAAAAGGAACTAAAATGCTGGAGTGTGAACTAAACTGGATCTCCTCGTGGGGAACATGTGCTTAATACTGTGCAAAGTCACTCAAACGGGAACGCGTCTCCACATGAAAACTCTGGCATGCAACTACTCCATCTCTCTGAAGGGTCAAACTGGAGAAAACCGTGGAAATATCTTCGTCGGAATCCAGGGACGCAGGAGAATGGAGTCTAAATAAGAGTCTCCTCGTTAGAGAACTGGGCCTCTCCTATATTGGCTCAAAGAATGAGATCTCTACTCTGAAGTCCATATGAATCCACATGAAAATCCTGAGTCCACACTGAAGGAAGTAAATAAAACTTTATGAACTCCGCACCATGGAAATGCAGAAATGTAGCAAATTATTTACAAAAACTTTGATTGCTCATCATATGGACAAGCAATTTCAGCACAACGAATTTATACTTACGAACATTAATTTAGGGAAACAATTTTCCTAACATAGTTTCTTATATCCTATGAATATTAAGAAGAGATTAGGATTACCTCTTGAAGCGTGAGTCTCTAAAGTAAGAGACCTCCTGAATGAAGTCTGATCCGAGGACTCTCCTCTCATAGGCGCGATGATGAGTCGTGTTACTTCCCACAAACTTCGATATCTTCTTCTTCTTGAAGTTGTCTATTCAAGGATGTATCAAGATGATCTCAAGCTCATGATTTCATCTCATGAAATCGAATCATATTGTGCATACGTGAACACAATGAAGAAGATGATCTTCTCTCTCGAAGAGCCACGCCTAAGAAGAGAGATGGAGGCTTGATGCTGGACGTGTAGGGTTGTAGAAAGAGAGAGGGGGTGAATGTGTATTTTGAGAGTCTTCAACTCTCAGGACTTCTCTCTTAATGATCAAGGCAATTATGGCTCTTAAGAGGTAAAGTCTTTCATGTGTTGAAAGAAAGAGGCATGTCCTCTCTTTTATACACCTTGGTAGATGTCAACTTAGAGTCCAACTCTAAGAGGGCACTCCCACCATGAGGGCCATTAGATAAGCATCCAAGGTCTATGTTGAGATTCTTATGTCGTGTGGGTTTAATTTATATTTGTTTATTTTCCAGCTTATCATATGTAATATTCTCATAGAGTTTTTCTCCTATGGAAGAGATCTCTAGGGTTTCGTGAAATATGATTCTCATTTTTCCTACATGGTATCAGAGCGACGATCCTAGACCAGAGCATGTGCCCTAGATCCGTCCCCACCAAAGCCCTTCGAGCACCGCCATTGAGGCAAGGCGCGCGCCGCTGCCGTCGCAGGCGGAACCCCCCCCTGCCGCTCACCTCCCCCCATGTCGCTCGCCTCTGTCTCTCACGCATTCTCGCACACATCTGTGTATCTTCTCGCGCGTCTGCTCGCACGTCTCCTCGCGCATCTGCGCCCTAGCGCATCTGCGCGTCTCCTCGCGCATCGGTGCCCTAGCGCGCCTGCCCATCTGACGCTCCAGTGATGTAGACGTCTCCTCACTCCGTCGCAGGTGACCTAAAGGGGTCTTCAAGGAATGGAAAAGGAATGGAAGTGGTTGTGGTTTAAGTCTACACCCACAACCATCTTCCTATATGTCTGTATAGACATTATTTGTCTAGTTTACAACCCCGGTCTTGAGAAATAGTTGTCATAATGTCAGACAACAAAGCAGATATTCCATCCCTGGGTGCTTTCAAAGGTCCAGCACCGATTGTGAAGATGGATGGAATGAATTATGAACTGTGGGTCGTGCAGTTCATGAGTCTAATGCAATGCAACGGTAAGAAGCACATCCTCACGACAGAGGAGCCATGTGACAAGACTGGGACAAATGCCTCATGGGAGGCAGATGATGCATATGCACACGTGTGGCTATCCGGGACTGTGTCAGCAGAGATAGCCAATGATATTTTGAGTCAGCCTACTGCAAAGGCTATGTGGGATATTCTCGCCGCTACATACTAACGACGAAGAATGAATCGAAGATACTGCAGCTTCAGCATGATATTTTCACATCAAAACAGAATGGTCGCCCCCTTCATACTCGTTATACTTCCTTGAAGGGTATGTTTGAGAAACTACATGAATACATTCCCATGACTACTACGTCGGAGCAGCTCAAGGCGTACAGAGACTCAGTGATGACTGGGGCGGAAGGCATCAAGGTTAGGGTTTCGTCGAGGGCAGAAGTCGAAAGGGAGAGGGGAGTCGAAATAACAGAGGTTGAAATATGATTTGGGGCTTTCTTGTAATCGGATCCTTAAATGGATCAACCGCATATAAGACCGCATGAACGGCTGCGTATGCGGTTTATGCGCCCCGCTTGTGCGCTTGACCCGCATATGCTTGCATATAGCATATGCGGTTCGACTGGATGCTCGCATGCGCATATGCGGCCGCATGGGACGCATTTCTGAACCTTGCCCCCCCTTGCTCACGGCCACCTCCAATCACCCTGCCCGTGAGTATATCCTGAAACACAAGAGCAGATGGATCAAATATGGTACGACAATGTAAATCTTTGGTGATTTGACTAATTGAAAGTAAATTCATTAAAAATCAGGAGCATAAAGAACATTCTGAAGTGTCAATCCGTGATTCAACTACACCTCCCCATGACCGGTAATGGGAGAACGTGTCCCATCTACTATCACAATAGACCGTCCAGGTTGAATTGGACAAAAACACTAAACTGGCCTTTGTCACCACAGAGATGATGGGATGCTCCAGAATCCATGATCCATTCCGATAAATTTGCCTTGTAACAACTAGTAAAGGCATATGCTATACCTAACATAGAAGTTGATGCTGAGGCAGCTACCTCTAAGGATCCCGAAGGAGAGCCAGTAGACCCAGATGTAACAGGCATAATCTCCCTTAGTCGCGCCACAAGCTCGTCAAATCTCTGGTCATATACAAGTAATGGGCTCCTAACCTGCTGTGTTTGTTCTGCAACTCGAGCTGAAATAGGAAACCCATGCTTAGAATAGCAGGTTTCCTCAGAGTGACCTAGCCTGTGGCAGTAAATGCGTGGCTGACAGGATCGACCGCCTCCTCCTCTGCCTCGATTAGGGCCTCCCCTACCACGATATGGTGTAGAGCTTCCTCTACCACATGATACAGCCATAGCTGAAGATGCCTGAGACTGTAAAGTACTACCAGAGGATATAGACAGTCTACTCAATCTACGATATGCCTCCTCCATAGGAGGTATGGTGGCATCAGTAAGGATCTGGGCACGAGCTGCATCATAGTCAGGGTCAAGGGCTGCTCGGCCCTTCATGAAAGCTCAAAGCTCCTCCGTCGTGATTCGTGAAAGCTCCTCAGGCCCTCAGGCGCAGGCGAAAAGCTCAAAGCCCTCAAGCGCAGGCGCAGACGAAACCCTAAACCGCAAGCACCTGCACGGTTGAACCTTCGCCCTCACCTCCTCCTCCTACCTTCTGCCTTGAACCTGCGCCTTCGCCCTCACCTCTTGGGACTCTGTGAGTATCTTGAGCTTGCATCTTCAGCCTCTAATCACTGGGACTCTGTGAGTATACATCTGATATCTTTGGGTATTTTTCCATTCAATTTGTTTTGCTTATTCTTTTCCTGGGATTACTTGCATGTTGCATCCTTGTATTTGCTAATTAATTAAACAGAAATCACGTGGTAGTCACTCTAGTTGATTTGCTAATTAATTAAACACAAATCCCATATATATACGTTTTCTGCATGAACCCTAAAAAATATTAGGATTGCATGAACCCTAAAAAATATTAGGATTACTTGTACCATTTTTTAGTATGAATCGATGTGTGATCTGTCACGGTCAACATTGTGAGTGAAAGTCGGACGATCAAGACTCGAGATCAATGTGGACCCTTCTGATGAGAAAATGATCTGACCCGTTCGATCGAGTGGTCGGACGGTTCTGGAAGCCCATGGTTTCGTGAGCTCCATAACTAATGTGAAAACACGTTGATTATGTGTTATAGTTGTTTGAGTGCTAGATGTAGAGTTGTGAGGGGACGAAACCCTTAGTCAAATGTGGTCGAGATTCGCATGTCTTTCTTCTTAAATTAGTAAGTGAGAAAATATAATATGTGAGTATATTGACTTGGGAATCTACGTTCTTAGACAAGTATGAGTTTGAATTTGTGGCCGTAAGGAACTCATAGTCTGAGGATTTTTTTTAATCATCAGATTGAGGCCTGTATGCTTTTGGTTTGCCAACTTACCAGTAAGCCAATGTTTTTTGGGCTTTTGACACTTTGTATTCAAGATAGATTTTGTAATTAAATTGTCCCTTTCGATAAATGGATTACATTTTGTACTTTTTATTTTTAATGAGACATAATTTTTGTGTCATGTTTAGGTCAGTTGTCATGGCCACCTCTTCCACACCTACTACGGCAGAATTTACTTGCTATCTTCCAATTCTACCAATCCGAGGTGGAAATATGCATACCTTGTTGAAAGGACCGATTCAAACACGGTTATGTGTCGCTTGTGCGGCAAGGTCATAAAGGGAGGCATCAACAGAATGAAACAACATCTCGTACACATCAAGGGAAACACGAAGGCATGTCCAAAGGCTGATGGAGATGTCCGAAAGGAAATTAGAAATTATATAGAAGATATTATAAAGAAGAAGAATGAGAAAGTTGTTAGTATGAGAGAACTACGGGAGGAAGTAACAATCAAAGCATCTGACGGATCTTCTAACCAGCCATATGAAGGAGGAGGCGGTGCAAAAAGACCCCGTGTTTCTGAAGATGATGTGTCTTTGGGTACAACAATGCGGCAGACGGTGATTAAAGAGGCCTTAGCCAAAGAGGAGCGTGCACGCGTCAACAAGTTTGTGGCAAAATTCTTTTATAATGCTGACATTCCCTTCAATGTGGTGACCAAGAATTCCGTTATCCAAATGTGTGAGGCAATTGGACAATACGGAAGCGGGTACAAACCACCTTCATACTATGAAATTGCAGAAACTTTGTTGAAGGAGGAAGTGGATGAAACAAAGGAATATTTAAAGCGTCACAATGAATCGTGGAAGAGCAACGGTTGTCCAATAATGACCGATGCGTGGACTGATATGAAGGGAAGGAGCATTATGAACTTGTGTGAACTGTGACTTGGGCACTACTTTCTTGAAGTCTGTTGACACATCTGTTGATTCTTACACGATTGAATACATCTCTTCTCTGGTAGAGGAGTGTATCAAGGATGTTGGAGAAGACAATGTTGTACAAGTTGTTAATGGCAATGCTTCTGCAAATATGGCAGCTGGGAGGCTTCTTAAGACCAAATATCCAAGGATATTTTGATCTTCATGTGCGGCTCATTGCATTGATCTTGTACTTGAGGAGATTAGCAAGGAATCGAAGATAAAAAATTGTATCACTAAGGGTAAAACTCTCACTCTCTTTATCTACAGTCATGCAAAGGCTTTGAGCTTGATGAAACAGTTCACCCAGAAGGGTGAAATTGTTCGGCCAGGGAAAACAAGATTTGCCACCACCTTCCTTACACTACAGAGTGTAATGGACAAGAAGGAAAAATTACGGTTGATGTTATCTTCTGATGAGTAGAGAGAGTGTAAGTGGTCAAAAACAAGAAAAGGTGAGGTGGTTGCATGCGTTGTCCTCAGTTCATCATTTTAGAGCCAAGTATCCTTGACGCTGAAGATCTTCTCTCCACTTGTCTGCCTCTTGCATGTTGTTGATGGAGAAAGGAAGGCATCAATGGACTTTGTATATGGAGGATTGGAGGATGCAAAAAAAGAAATAAAGGCTATTTTTAAAGATGTTGAACATTCATACAAGCCCTTTATAGATGCCATTACCTTGAAGACGAAAGGAAGATTGGATAGCCCCCTCCATCTTGCAGCTTTCTATCTCAATCCCTATTATTTTTACAGGGATAGCGATGCGATTTCTAAAGATAGCTTCGTCATTGATGGTTTAATGGAATGCGTAGAGATTTTTTATCCTGAGTTGGAGATTCAGGATGCCATCACGAAGAAAGAGATTCATATGTACCGAAAGGGAGAAGGAGCATTTGGAAAGCCAATGGCTGTCAGACAAAAATCCACCAATGATAATGATTTCAATCCTGGTGATATATCTCAAGCATAATATTTGCGTTAAAGTTCTTAAGTTAGATTTATTATTTTATAAGAAATTAACTGTGTAATCTCTTGTAGCTCATTGGTGGTTGCTATATGATTCTCAAATGCCTTATTCGAAAGAAATGGCTTTGAGAATTATGAAGCTGACATCCTCTTCTTATGGCTGTAAGAGGAATTGGAGCTTATTTGCAGCAGTATAACTATCACTATTTAGATGTACAATTGTATATATTCATTGAGTCATTATAATTTATAATTGATCAAATTTATATATTCTTAATGCAGACTCACACCAAAAAAAGGAACAAACTAGAAACCAAGAGATAGAATGATTTGGTTTTTGTGAAATTCAATTCAAAGCTGAAGGAGCGTCGATCACTAACTGGGAGAGATCCATTTGTTTCAAAGAATAGAACACATGTTATGGATTGGAATGGTGCCAGTGAAGAAGAAGAAGAAGAAGAAATCTTCCAAGGGCCGGGGCTCACGTGGAACTTGGTTGCAGAAGCAAGTGGGGCAGAAGAATTTGTTGAGAATAGGAGGAGCCAAAGGAATGCGGAAGCTTTGCCAACTTTGGGTGAAGAAGAAGAATTTATGAGTGATTTAGAAAGTGATGATGAAATTCCAACAATCAATTTTGAAGAAGATTTAGATTAGAATTTAGAAGCCAGTTTATAACTTTATATATTTGAACATTCTACATTCAGAAACATATTTTGATATCTAAATGAACTATGTAGCTTTTTATTGTGGTGCCTTTTTTATTTTTAAAAGTATGTTTTTGTAGAAATCTAAAGGAAACATGTACTTTTTTTGTCTCTGACATCAGAATTAAATGTATATCTTTAATATTTTTTATTTAAATAATGCAAACCGCATAATCTATATATACTTCCGCATATCCGCTTACTCGCTCGGGACAGCCTGACCGAACGAATACCGCATACCGACTTTCTGAACCTTGCGGCTATACAGATTAGTGCAATCTCCATTTGTTGGTGTCTCCTCTCTTCACAGTAAATCTGTTTCTCCATTTATGTGGCATCTTCGATTTGGTCATCTTCCTCTAGAGAAGCTGAGTTATGTTCTTCCACAGATTTCACCTCGCTCTACTTTCCAGTGCGAGGCCTGCCAGCTTGGGAAGCATCATCGGTCCACTTTCCAAAGTCGTCAGGGTCGAAGTAGTCATAGTTTGTTCAAGTTAATCCATTTTGATATTTGGGGTTCCCAATCGTGTCCCAGATCTTCAGGGACAGGTTTTATCTTGTTGCGGTCGATGAGTTTTCGAAATTGTCTTGGGTCTTTCTTCTTAAAAACAAGTCTGATGTTGGTCCTGTTATCCAGTCCTTTATTAATGAAATAAGGAGCATTTTTAGCAAAAAACAAGTTTATACGTTTAGATAATGCACTAGAATTCTGCACTACTTAGCTTTCTCAGTTCCTTAGGTCTCATAATATTGTGCATCAGACGTCTTGTGCATATACTTCACAACAAAATGGGTGGCTAAACGAAAGCATCGCCATCTTTTGGATGTTACTAGAACCCTTTTGATTCAGAGTCGTGCTCCTCATTCATACTAGGGAGACGTGGTTCTAACTGCGGGTTATCTGGTTAATCGTATGCCCTCTTCGGTGTTAGGGGAGAAGATCACTTTCTTGATTGTGGTTTCCGAGAAGGATCTTTTTCCCTTACACCTCGTGTTTTTGGTTCAATAGCTTTTGTTCATCAAATGTCTCTTGGTCTTGACAAGCTCTCTCCCATAGTTGTCAAATGTGTGTTTGTTGGATATTCTAAGACCCAAAAGGGATATCGTTGCGTTGATCATGTTCGACGAAGGTACTATGTCAGTGTTGATGTCACCTTTTTTGAATCCATTATGTATTTCTCTCCCACAGGTGATAGGTTTACTCCATCAGAGGATGGAGAAGAAGTCTATATGCATCTTTCTTCGATCCCCATTGCATCTCCATCTCCTACACCGACACCTCCACCGCCGCCACAACCGCCACCTATAACACCACCTCCACCGCCTCCTCCACCGTCTCCTATTTTCTTTCTGCGGGTTAACCAGCGACGGTCCCATGCTCAAGCGCCTCCTCCATCATCCAACACTCCCGAGGTATGTACTGAACATTTGAGCTCTTTTAATGGCACTGGTGATTTGCATGTACAGACTGAGGTACAGGATGTCGTGGATACTTCTACAAGTGATGCGGATCCGGACATACCTATTGCTCTACGGAGGCATAAGCATACTTGTATTATGCATCCTCTGGCTTTAAATATTTCTTTGGATCGTCTTTCCACGGATTTTCAGAGGTTTGTTGTGGGACTATCTTCTGTAGAGATACCACGAACATATCAGGAGGCGTTACAGAGTGACCATTGGCGTCTAGCTATGGAGGAGGAAATGGCGGCCTTACGATCTCGTCGTACATGGACTGTTGTACAGGCTCCGCCAGGAGCGTCTGTGGTTGGAGTGGGTGTTTACTGTAAAACACCGAGCAGATGGCACTATGGATAGATATTAGGCCAGGTTGGTAGCTCGAGGGCTTACCCAAACCCATGGGGTGGATTACCAGGACACATTTTCTCCTGTTGCACGTCACTCTAGACTACGCATTATTGTTGTTGTTGTTGTGTTACGCGACTGACCGCTTTTCCAATTAGATGTAAAGAATGCGTTCTTGTATGGTGACCTACAGGAGGAGGATTACATGCAGCAGCCACCATGGTTATTAAGGCGGCAAGGCGACAAGGCGTTGAAGCTGGGCGCCTTGGCGCCTAGGCGTTTTCCTGAGAAACCCTTTTTTATCATTATTTAATTATCAGTCTAACTAACATAAAAGTTTTTTGTAATTCCTGGTGATGATCTGTGCTCTGCTGGAAACTCTTACGAGGTTCTCTCCGGTTATCGATAAGTCTATTACCGATGCCAGATTTCCATATGTATTGGGCTCTTAGTATTTTAGTACAGTTGTTAAAGTAAGTCTTGAGATATACTTTGTTCTGATATTTTTTCACGGTGAAATTTATGGCCGATTAGAGGCTTGCATATATAATAACAGTATTTTTCGTTGCTTATAGAACAGCTCCTTCTTATCTTAAATGTTACTTTCCATGATTATCGTGAACAGACAAGTTATCTCCTTTGTCAACTCCGATGAGAGGAATATATATGGACAATGTGCAAGAGATGAAAAATAGTACTTTACCGTGATTCTCATAAAAGATGACATTCATTCTCAGTAGATTGTATAAAGCATTCTTAGAAATGTCGTGTTGCTTGTATAGACTTTCTACATGTCGCATATAATCTTTTCTTCCTGGGAATGCGAAAGAAATGTGGGCAATTGATAACACATTAACCTATGTATACTCCCTGGAAGTTCCCGACAGCCCCCCCCCCTACATCAGCCTGAGCTCACCACATCAGCCTGAGCTTTATGCCTGGGCGGCCCAAGGCGTCGCTTCTTTTAATAAAAGCAAGGCGTATGTTCAAGGCGCACGGGCTAGGGCGCCTGGGCGCCTAGGCGGCCGCCTAGGCGCGCCTAGGCGTGCGCCTTAACATCTATGGCAGCCACCAGGGTCTGTTGCTGAGGGGGGGTCCAGTATGGTGTGCCGTCTTCATACGGCTATATATGGTCTTAAGCAGAGTCTGAGGGCTTGGTTTCAGAAGCTCTCAGAGTTGATTGAACAGAAGGGATTTCTCCGATCCATTGCAGAATATTCTCTTTTTGTCAAGAGAACTCGGAGAGGTACTGTTGTTGTTCTAGTTTATGTGGATGACATCATTGTTATTGGTAGTGATGAACAGGGCATTCAGGCAGCTAAGGATTTCCTTGGACAACAGTTTGTGACCAAGGACCTTGGTATACTATGTTACTTCCTTGGCTTGGAGTTTGCACGGAATCAACAAGGTATAGTCATGATGCAAAGGAAGTATGTCACTGACCTTTTATCTGAGACAAGTATGACAAGATGCAGACATGCTACTACACCAATGGATTCTAATGCTAGGCTCTATGATGATGACTCTGAAGAGATGGATAAGAGACGTTACAGAGAGCTGGTAAGAAAGTTGTTATATGTTATATTACCAGGCCTGATATATCATTTGTTGTGAGCAGAGTCAGCCAGTTTATGGAGCAGTCCAGACAGGTCCACATGGATGCGGTGTGCATGATTTCGAGATATCTGAAATCTTCTCCAGGAGCATATCTTCTTTTCAGAAGGGATACATCCCTCACAGTTAATGGATGTGCAGAAGCGGATTATGCCAGGTGTCCCAAGGATAGGAAGTCCACCTCAGGTTTCATTGTGTTTGTTGGTAGCTCACTGGTCTCATAGCGAAGTAAGAAACAGACAGTAGTTGCTCGATCTATTGCTAAATCAGAATATAGGGCTATGGTCCAAGGGAGTACAGAAATGATGTGGGTTAAATGTGTTCTGATTGACCTAACCGTTGAGGTTCCTCTTTCTATGCACATCAAATGTGATAATCAAGCAGCACTATTCATTGTTAATAATCCAGCTTTCCATGAGAGAACAAAACACATTGAGGTAGATTGTCACTACACTCGTGACTTGATCCAGAAAGGATTGATCTCTACTACTCACGTTGCTTCAGGAGATCAGATTGCAGACATGTTCACCAAGTCTCTAGCAAGGGGCCCTTTTCATCATTGTTGTTCCAAGCTGAGCATGATAGACATATATGCTCCAGCTTGAGGGGGAGTGTTGAGATTTTATGTCGTGTAGGTTTTACTTATATTTGTTTATTTTCCATCTTATCATATGTAATTTTCCCATAGAGCTTTTCTCATATAAGAGAGCTCTAGGGTTTCGTGAAATATGATTCTCATTTTCCCCTTTTACAGGCTAGGATCATATCCTATTCTTATTAGGATTAAGAGACAAGTTGCCTCTCAATTATCATCAAGAATAAATAAACAACAAACAATAAAAAGAGAGAGTATTAATGGCTTAGGACTCAAGGGTGGACGACCAAGCTTGTCAAGCTTGGACGTCCACCAAGTTTTCTTGTTGGTTGTTATTGCATTATCGTCATAAAAATTCAATTATCATAATTGGAAAATCTATGAAAGTTACCTCACAACAAAATGTAGATCCAATTTACATTTAATTTCCGATGTCAATCCAATTCACATTTATTCCTTGAAATAATATACGAATCATATTCATATATATTTATTAAATATATATATATATTAATTATTATGAATCAATCACAACAACAACAACAAAGCCTTTTCCCACAATTAAGTAGGGTCGGCTACATGGATTCTTCGCCTCCATTCAGATCTATCTTGGGTCAATACCGGGCTTATATCCACAAAACAAAGATCCCTTCGTATGGTCTCTTTCCAACACTTGTTGGGCCGTCCCCGCCCTCTCTTAGCTGGCTCAACATCCCAACACTCGCATCTCCTAACTGGTGCATCAGCTGATCTTCTTTGCAAATGATCAAACCATCTTAAGCGGTTTTCTCGCATCTTATCCTCGATCGGAGCAACATCAACTTTCTTTCTGATTGCATCATTCCGAATCTGATCTTTACATGTGTGTGTGTGTCTGTGTGTCTGTGTGTGTGTCCACACATCCACCTTAGCATTTTCATTTCTGCTACAGCCATTCTCTGCACATGTCTATGGTTCACAGGCCAACATTCAGATCCATAGAGCATAGTAGGTCTCACGACTGCTTTGCAAAACTTTCCTATAATTTTTCAAGGAATTTTCTTATCACAGAGAACAGCAGAGGCTCCTCTCCACTTTAGCCAGCCTGCATTTATTCTATTAGTAACATCTCCATCAATTTTCCCATTATGTTGCAAAATAGATCCCAGATATCTAAAAGAATCTCTCTTCTTAATATTATCATCACCAATCTTCACCTCAATTCCTTCACCATTGCTTCCATCAAAGGTGCACTCCATATATTCTGTCTTGGCCCTACTTATACGAAATCCTTTACTCTCCAACTCATGTCTCCATACCTCGAGCTTCTCATTTACTCCATCTCTAGTGTCGTCAGTCAACACAATATCATTAGCAGATAACATACACCAAGGTAACTCATCCTGAATGTGACTTGTCAACTCGTCCATAATCAAAGTAAAAAGAAATGGACTCAAAGCTGAACCTTGGTGTAAACCAATGTTGATGTCAAAATAGCCAGTCTTCCCAGACGGTGTCCTTACACAAGATAAAGCCCTATCATACATGTCCTTTATGAGGTTAATGTATAGGACAGGCACTTGTCTCTTCTCCAAAACTCTCCACAATATCTCTCATAGGACAGAATCATAAGCCTTCTCCAAATCAATAAAGAGCATATGGAGGTTCTTCCTTTTAGCTCTATAAATCTCCATTGTTCTCCTCAGCAAATGGATGGCTTCATAGTTGAGTGACCTAGCATGAATCCGAATTGGTTTTCTTTGACATTGGAAAATTGCCTCAACCTTCTCTCGATCACACGTTCCCAAATTTTCATAGTGTGACTCATCAGCTTGATACCTCTATGATTTGAATAATTTTGAATGTCTCCTTTATTTTTATAAAGAGGCACCACGATACTGCTCCTCCAATCTTCAGGCATTTTCTTCCTTCGCCAAATAACATTGAATAGATTCGTAAGCCAAGTCAAACCGTGCTCACCTAAAACTTTCCATACTTCTACAGGGATGTCATCCGGTCCTACACCTTTCCCAGGTCTCATAACCTTCAAAGCCTCCTCTACTTCCTTTCTTTGAATCCGTCTATAGCTTGCACGATTCAAGTAACTTTCACTACTAGCTAGATCACCCAAAGTGATCTCTCTATTTCCTTCCCCAATAAAAAGTTTATGGAAGTATTGCTCCCATCTAGTCTCTATATTCTTCTGAGTAACAAGCACGTTACCTTCCTCGTCCTTAATGCATCTCACTTGAGAAAGGTCTTTGGTCTTTCTTTCTCTTGCTTTGGCCAACCTGAATATATCCTTCTGGCCCTCCTTAGAGTCGAGATTTTTATATAAAACTTCATAAGCTTTTGACTTAGCTTCGCTTACAGCCTTCTTTGCTTCCTTCTTTGCTTTTTTGTAGTTTGTGACAGTTTCCTCTGTTCTATCCTTAGACATAGCTTTAAAGCATGCTTTTTTAATTTTTAGCTTCTCTTGCACCCCTTCACTCCACCATCAAGCCTCCTTTTGATCCGGGGCTCCTCCCTTTGACTCGCCTAGCATCTCTTTGGCTACCTTTCGGATATAAGATGCTACTGCCTCCCACATCTCGTTTGCAATTCCACTACAATCCCAAGATAAATCCTCTAAAACCTTCTCCCTGAAGCTCGATTGCTTCAGTGGAAGATTCCACCATCTAGTTCTAGTGATCTTAGGAACCCTCTTTTTCTTTAGCAGCCCTTTTATTTGTACATCCAAGACTAACAAGCGATGTTGGGTTGTCAAACTCTCTCCTGGGATTACTTTGCAGTCTTTACAACACAACCGATCTCTTCTCCTCAACGCAAAGTAATCTATCTGTGTTCTCGTTGGCCTACTCTTATAAGTAATTAAATGCTCCTACCTC
The DNA here is from genome assembly GCA_037367405.1 of Ottelia alismoides. NCBI lineage: Eukaryota > Viridiplantae > Streptophyta > Magnoliopsida > Alismatales > Hydrocharitaceae > Ottelia > Ottelia alismoides. Next base: position 1,239,446 of record JAZKJV010009057.1, on the reverse strand, counting down.
TTCTTGAAGAGAGTGTTTGCTATGAAAAGATCATATGCCGGTACAAAATCCAGGATGACTTTTCCCTCTTCATTTCTATCGCCAAAACCACGTCCACCATGAACACTAGCATACCCTGAAGCATCTTTTCCCACATGTCCATTAAGATCTCCACCTATGCAAATCATCTCTCTTTGTGGGATTCCTTGTAAAATCTTATCTAGATCCTCCCAAAAAGCTTGTTTAGTCCTTTCATCTAAATCAATTTGCGGTGCATAAACTGAGATTATATTCAGAATTTCTTCTTCAAGCACCAATTTTAGCAAAATAATCCAATCCCAGAATATTTGCACCTCAACCACACAATCCTTCAAATCTTTACGAACAACCACTCCAACACCGTTTCTACCCTTATCTTTACCTGAATACCAAAGTTTAAAGGTTGTCTTCTCGATCTCCTTTGCTTTTCTCTCCAACCCATTTAGTCTCTTGAAGACATAGTATATGAATCTTCCTTCTTTCCATCATATCCACTATCTCCATCAATTTTCCAGTCAAAGTGCCAATACTCCAACTACCAATCCGCAACTTCCGTTGCAATCTCTTTTGGACTAACTTTTTTACTCGCATGCGTCCATTATGCGAGAACCCTTGTAAATTTTGGATTGCATCCAGGCGGTGATGTAGCGGAACTAGCTTAATTACCTGCATGTGTTCCTCATGCGAGAATCCTTGCGAATTTTGAACTACATCCAGACTGCGATGTAGCGGCCCTTGCCGATTTTTCATTACATTCGGGCGATGCAACGCGTCGCAAGTAGGGAACGCCCCAACGAAATCTGTATGTTTGCTTAAATCCATGTTGAAAAGATCTGATTGTCATGAGGCAACGTCCTAAATAATATTTTTAAAAAAATATTTAAGAAGTTGTCTCTGACTATTTTACGCTGGTTGTCGGCTACCTAACGCAACCCTCCTCATTTACCCGGGCTTGGGACCGGCCATGGCTGAGTTAATTATTATGAATCAATATTCATATTAATTAAATATATAATGTAAAGCATAACCACAAAATCTAGATATACACATATCCATGATAATAACAGTTATTATCATATTACTGATATCATTGAGTACGAGTCTTAATCCAATTAGGACTCATGAGCAAAAATCTTAAATACTTGGAGATAATGTCAGGGAGATCATACTATCCATGTATAGTGACTTGAAATTTGGATAACTATCCAATTTCAGGGTTTATATCATTTTTAGCAAAATTGTCACTTATGAATGTTGAGCACGAACTTAAATAATTCATACTCTAAGTGAGCTCAACGAAACACATCACAACCTCCATGAGCTGGAGAATGCATCAGTGAGCTGATCCAAAATTCCTTGATCGGTTCTAACCATAGTCCAAATCATTTGGAGTTTAGAAATGAGCTCAAGGAGTGTATTTATTTCCGTTTCCATCACCATTTCTCTTTCCAACATTTAGACATTGAAATTGGAATTGGAGCAAAGAGAGAGGAGGTTGCGAGAGAGGGAGAGCGGGAGAGCAGGAGAAATGAGCTCATTTGGAGAAGGGGTGATGGACAGTGGGAGCAGAGAGAGGGGTTTGCGAGAGAGGGAGAGCCCTGAGAGAGAGGGAGAGGAGAGAAGGGGTGAAGCGGGGAGCGGGGCCGGGAGCAGAGGGTGAGGGGAGGGTGAAGGGAGCCCTGATGATGCAGGGCTTCGGAGCCAAGGGTCGGAGGATGCGACCATGGAGGAGTTGGTCGGCGATGGGCCGTGGAGCCGGCCAAAGGGGAGAAGGCTTGTGACGACGACGGTGGTGGGTGGTCCAACAAAGTGGTGCTATCGCTGCGAAGATGCAAGCCACATGTCGTGGGCTTGCAAGGCATCGAAACAGTTGTGCTTTCGATCTGGGAAACCGGGTCATCGACGCAAGGAGTGCTCTATCATGAGAGGTGGTTCGAGGTGGTCCTCGATATTGGTGTTGCCACCAGCTGTGGAAAGGGAGGAGATCTCGAGAAAGGAGGACCTCAACAGGGTTGAGGTTCAGTGAAGCCCTGAGCTGGAAATGACCTTATTGTCGAGTGAAGCTTGGGTTGCTCTTTTCCAATGGCTGGTTCATGGCGCGTCGAAGATTTGGCCATTAGAGGGTACTCTGATCGGTGAAGGTGATGCTTTGAGGCATATGAAGGAGTCCTTTACGATGGAAAGGAAGCCGAGTCAGGGGTGGATGTTGTGTGGCTCCACGGTGGCGGGTTTTGTGTCAGAGGTTTCTCTACGGTCGGGGTTGGCAATGTCATCGCGGGGGCTCTCGATGTTGGCCTTCTATCAGAGTTGCGGGGTGCGATTGCTTAGAGGAGACCCCGTTTCCTCAATGGAATCGCTGAAGAGGCAACCCCATTATGGAGGCTCGAGGTGATTGGGGTTCTGTTGCGATGTCGTAAACTTGAGGTTCTTAAAGAGGTGTTGAAACTCGTTGGCGAGGTCACTGAGGTTTGCATTTCCGGATTGCTTCTGGGTGAAGGCAGGGAGGTGCAGGTCCTGTTGAAAGGGAGGCGACCCGTATCACCGATATGTCTGTCGATGTGGTTGGGGAGAAGGGAGTTGCCGCTCTGGATTCGTATCATGGATGGCATTACTTCGTCGGGGTTGGCGGAGATGGTGACTGATCGGGAACCTCGGTTGTCATTGGGAAACCTGAGGGACACGAGGATCGAGGGCGACGAAGCCCAACCATTGGTTTGGGGGAACCGCACCACCGCCCCTGATGCCTCATTTTCCACGAGGGTGCTTGACCCGGCTCGTGGTTCCACTGCGATGTGTGGGGCGATCCATCTCCCATAGTGGCCTATTGCGGGGGCGGCTCCATTTAGGAGCCTCTCGGACCCGACTGCTTTTAAGGGGAAAGTCGTGGTTTCGAACCTGGCCCCAAGTGTTTTCTTGCCCTAGTTTACAAGATCTGACCACTTATTGTCGGTTAAAGAGGGCATTTCGACAACTTCCCACTCTTTGGGGACCCTAATAGGTCTGCAGCAGATATTTGAAGATTCGAAATTGGAGGGTGGCTTGGGGGCAGGGGGTGGCGGTGTTTTTGCATCTCCAGGCAGGAGGCGTCACAGGAAGCTTGCTTTGGCGGGGGAGTTGTGAAGGATATGGGAAAATCCTTAAGCGTGTCACGGAAGTGTGGAGATCGCATCATATGCGATCGGGAGCGACTAGTCGTATTAGTTGCTCGGGACAGCGGAATTTAAAATTTTAAAAACGATGAAACCACATGATCTGAGAACACTTCTCGAATCGTTTCATCTAAACCACCAATAGGGTATTAAGGTTACCTCTTGAAACGTGGTTGCGATTGAGTCTCTAAATGAAGAGACCTCATGTCTCAAGTTCGATCCAACAGAGGAGATGCTTGCGAGCGTATTGATGAGATACATGCTTCTCGCAATCCATGTTGATGATCCAAGCAGCGAATCTCCCGATCTCGTCTCACGAGATCTGACGTCTTTTTCACGAGCAATGTGTACCGAAGGAGATGGAGATCCACGAATGGTAGAAGCGATAGCACAACGGCGTGGCGACGATGGCGACTCTCTCTAAAGCACAAGGTGGACGGCCACAAAGAGAGAGAGAGAGAGAGAGAGGGACGTGTACAATGAGAATCAGAGAGAGATGAGACGTGTACAATGAGAATTACAGTTATAGTTGTAAAAGAAGAGCTAGGGTTGCCTCTTCTTTTATAGTATTTTGGGAGTCCATGGATCACAATCCATATGAAACACAAAATTAATGGTTGAGTTGATTTGTGTTTCTATTTATTGGCCATGATGTTGTTGTAAAAAAACACAACAACAATTAATTAATTTAAATCAAATTAAATATAGAGATAATATCAATATAATTTAATTTGATCAAATCAATAATTAATCAAGAGATAAGGAAGGTGGCAACCCACCTTCCACATATGATAGGGACGACCACTTGACCAAGTCAAGGTGGTCGTCCACCATCCACATATGGAAGGCGGGTGCCCTTCCAATTATGTAAGATTAATTAATCTCACATAATCCCTTAATTATTTACAACAATATTTGTTGTAATTAATTCACAAAAATAATTTCAAATTAATTTTGGGAATATTGCAATCATGCCATTAAATAAATGTGCATCATGTTCACAACCCAAAATAAAAATGTAAATTGTATTTCCAATTTATTTCCAATGTGAATCCAATTCACATCAATAATTAATTTGAAGATACTATTTACACTAAGCTCTCTCTAATATATTATAAATCATATTTATAATATATATAAATAATATATTTATCGCTATCCACATTATTCATATCCTTGATAATTAATCACATTTAATTATCTTGGATCATTATTCCCATATGCCTGAATAATATGAATCACATTCACATTATTCACATCTTTGATAATTAAATCACATTTAATCATCTTAGATAATTTTCCTAATATGAACCAAATTCATATTATTCATGATAATTAAACCATATTTAATTATCAATATCTAAATGCTCAGATACATAATTTAGGAATGGAATTATGCTTGAACTCTTTCAAGAATAGTGTGTTTTCTCCGCGGATACTTGGAGATAAGGACAGGGCGATTGTACATTCCACGTATAGTGACTTGGATATTGAGATCACATCTCAAATCCAGATCTCGGGGACCTCCCATAGATGTTTGATTAAATCAAAGCCATAGATCTAATCTTCTCATTGTATCTGAATCACAATAAGATCAAGGTCCAACATTTGGACCAAGATTAGATTACTTCTTTAGTGAGAGGAGTCACTAAAATCCAGACATGTTTCATCACTCCCTCTGAATGGAAGTGTCATATTTATACAATCGTTATGATCACATCACCCTCAGGTATTCCTAATACATGTACATCCTGCATACTAGAAGACATAGAATAAATCTGAAGTTTTAAATCTATTTAGACGGTCTCCTTCATGGTTTTATCATTAAGGTTCTCATTTGATCATTGGGAGTCGGTATCGATCATATACTTTCTAAAAGCATATATCATACCCAAGTATCGATCATATACTTTGTAAAAGCATATATCAAACCTACAAATTCAGTCAAGCTTCCAAAGCGAGACGACCGTGCACGGAATTTGATTCCCAATATCTCATAAGTGAACTTATGTCTTCCGGTTCAATAAATGAACATGTATGATCCCTTTGAGAGATCGTATTACTTATATGCCCTTGTATGCACACCAGCGCACCGGTGTATAGACCTTGATTAGATCATCAACCTATCAGTTTGCCAAATATACATACTTATAGGAGATGGTAGCGGTGGAGGTAGTAGAGGTGATGGTGGTGGTGGTGGCATGTATATAGCATCAGTAGTGTCAGAGGATACCAATTGATCACCTGTAGATGAGAAGTACATAACAAATTCGAAAAAGGTAACATCAACACTAACAAGATACCTCCTGCGCAATGGATCATAACACTTGTACCCCTTCTGTGTTCTTGAGTACCCGACGAAGACACACTTGACAGCCCTAGGAGAGAGCTTGTCAATCCCTGGAGACAACTGGTGGACAAAGGCAACCGAGCCAAATACACGAGGATTGAAGGAGAACGATTCCTTGTCAGGAAAAATAAGAGAGAAAGGAATCTTCTCACCTAAGACAGATGACGGCATACGATTAATGAGATAACATACCGTAAGAATAGCATCGCCCCATAAAAGAATGAGGGGCATGACTCTGTATAAGAAGCGACCTGGTGACATCAAGTAAATGACGATGTTTCCTTTCAGCAACCCCAATCTGTTGGGAAGTATAGGCGCAGGATGTTTGGTGGATAATCCCTTGAGATGAAAAATAATTGGAGAGAAAGACCCACGACACACGAGAGAAATCATCCACAATAACTATATAAAACCAGTGTCCCTGATGATCAGGAACACGACTAGGACCCCAGATATCGACATGAAACAACTCAAACTTGGAGGTACTACTCCGACACTGACGACTGGGAAAGATAGACCGATGATGCTTTCCCAACTGACAAGCCTCACATTGGATGGACGTGTGAGGTGAAACCTGGGGTAACACATGACGTAGTTTCTGAAGCGGTAGATGTCCAAAGCGCAAGTGCCACAGTAATAGGGAGATGGATCTTGCAGGTAGAGATGAGGCTCCAGCATAAGGGGTCCGACTAAGCCGATAGAGGCCGCCTTGCTCATAGCCACGTCCAATCACGTTGCCCGTAAGGATGTCCTGAAAAATGAGAGAAGATGGAACAAAAATTGCTCGACAATGTAAATCCTTCGTAAGTTGGCTAATGGACAACAAATTCATCGAAAAATCAGGCGCATGTAACACGTTCTTGAGATGCATGGATGGTGTCAGTCTAATCTTCCCCTGACCAGTAATTGGGGAATGTATCCTATTAGCAATAACCATAATGCGGCCTGGAGAAACTTGTCGGTATCCTGTAAGTAGACCTTAATCACCACACGATGATGCGTGGCACCAAGGTCCATTATCCACTCTAAAGTATCTGGTCCACTACTGCTAGTGAATGCATAAGCGCTACCTGATGTATTGGTGGATGCAGACCCAGCAATGTCGGAGTGACTCTCAGAAGTAGGCGTTGATGCAGCGGGACCAGATGGAGGAATAATGCCCCTTAGATGGGCTACAAGGTCATCAAAGCGATGATCCATAGATGAAGCAGATGGAGGCTCAATCTGTTCAGCTACTCGTGCAGAAGCGGGAAACCCATGTTTAAAATAGCATGTGTATTCGGTATGTCCAGAACGATGGCAAAAAGTACATGATGGCCGAACACGGCTTCCTCTGCCCTGAGGTCCACGGCCACGGAACTGATGATGACCCCAACGACCTCGATTGGCTGCCATGGCTGAGGCGGTCTGATTTGCAGTAGACGAAGGAACAATGATAAGACTCAGTCTATGAAAAGCTTCCTCCATATGAGGAATAGTGGAATCCACCAAGATCTGAGAACGTGCTGCCTCGTACTCTGGATCAAGGGCAGCCAGAAAAACACCCACCATAGTGGCATTCCGATAGGTCTTCTGTTGCTCTAGAGTGGCTGTGAGAGGCATGAAGCTATAAAGCTTCTCAAACATTCCACCTAAAGACGTATACAATGAGTGTAGAGGCCGTCCATTCTGCTTGATTGTAAAGATGTCATGCTGAAGTTGCAGAATCTTCGTCTCATTCTTTGCCTGTGAATAGGTGGCAGCCAGAATGTCCCACATTGCTTTGGCAGTGGGCTGATGGAGAATATCGTTAGCAATCTCAATTGCTAATGTTCCGGAAAGCCAGACTTTGGCATATGCGTCATATGCCTCCCAGAAGGCGTTAACCCATGTCTTCTCAGCAGGCTCTTCCTCAGTAAGAATGTGCTTCTTACTGGTTGACTTCATCATACTCATGAACTGCATGGCCCACAGTTCATAATTTGAACCATCCATCTTCACAATAGGCGTTGGACCTCTGAAGGCACCTGTAGATGAAATATCTGCCTTGCTTTCTGACATTATGATATTGGAAGACTAGGGGAGTAGACTGAAGATATGATTGTCTACACGGACATTAACGGGTTTAGTTGCATGTGTAGATGCAAGCAATCAAACCCATTAATCTGGAAACGCACGCGCGGAACGAGGCTGGAGTCGCACGTGCGCTGGCCTAGGGCTGCACGTGCATGGAAATCACGCGGCAGATGTGCGCGCAGATACGCGTGCAGGATCACGAACAAGGGATGTACCGAGGCGTGCACGGCACAGCTTCACGCACAGAGTTTCACGCGTACAAGCGTACAACTTCATGTGCACAGGTGCACAGACGCACAGGTTCACGCGCACAGGCGCACAGCTTCACGTGAACCAGCACACAGGCGCACAGGCTTCACGTGCACTAGCGCACAGGCGCACAGGCATACGTCTTCACACGTACAGGAGCGTGCTCCTACGCACAGGCGCGTGCGCGATCGAGCAGGAGGCGGCGCACAGGAGCGCCGACGTTGGGGTGGAGCGAGGCGGCGCAAGACGACGTACGGCACGTGCGGAGGGCTTGAGAGTGGAGGCTAGGGTTAGGGTTTGGTTCGAGGACTCCGGTCTAGGACCGTCGCTCTAATATCATGTTGGGAAAATGAGAAAACATGTTTATTCCATACGTCCTAGGCTCTCTTATATAGAGGAGTAGCCTATGGGAAAAATACATAAAAAGTCCAACAGGAAAAAGAAAATATGAGAAAGGTACAGACGAGAATATCATAGACTAAAATATATCTCTACAATACTCAAACATATAGTAACACATCTGTCTCCGGTCAGAGGATGCGTGCCAATATCATGATAGCATACGACATAGGTCTTTGGTTATCTCGATCTCGTTAAGTCAACTCTTTGACTTAACTTATCTAACACCTCCGAATCTCTATTCCTATGTAGAGGACTTGCAACAAGAGTTCGTTTAGATACCATCTCATTAGAAAAAGGATTGACATCTCCTACTCAGGATGGAGACCATCTCTTAATAATCATTTGACGGTGCTTGATGAGTCCTCAATCTAACTCTTTAGATATTCATCCAAGCACTAGTCTCTATGGTTCAACAATTGAATCAATAGTTGTATGATCATCAAGGGTACATAACCCTAATTGTACTAAGGGACCTATTATGCAAATTAGTTATTCTTCATTTCAGATCAGGGAATGATATTTGCAATAACATTTATTGCATAATAGCTCATCGTGGGCTCGCATGTCCAACATGTTGAACGTCTCAAAGCAGAGGTGAGGCCCGTGTTCGGGGTTGTGGAGGCCAAAATCATGAGAACTGGTTGGAAGGCTGGCCAGCTGGGTAAGCGGACTCCGTCAACAAAGCAGAGGGTGAAAGAAGAGGGGGGAGGACCGACGAAATGGGGTGAGGAAGTCGGTGGCCAGGTGCGCGACGCACGGCTTATCTTTAGAGATAGTGTCTCCTACGCTTTGTCTCTCTCATAAGCAACGGAGAACCGATGCTATGGAGGGGGCTCCCAGTTTTTGGGGACTGGAATCTGACATTGGACGCCAGCTAGGGGATGGAGACAGGTGCCTAATGATAGGGGCGGACTTAGGAAGGGGGGAAGCTGGGGAAGTGTTGGTTGTAGGGGAAGAGGGAGTTCAGATGGTGAACTGCGAGAGCGTTTGGGGGGCTGAAGGTAATGATAGGCGGCCGGTGTAGGAGATTGCAAGATCTATTGTAGTCCCGGTAATGGGGGATACCCCTTTGGTTCCTCAATGAGGGTGATAACATGGAACATAAGGGGCCTGGGGCAACCAGATAAACGCATGGTGGTTGGGTCCTTAATGACGAAATAGATGACGGGCATTGCTTGTCTTCGGGAGACTAAAGTTGGCTCTTGGGAGTCCGTGAGGTGGGAATCCACATCGGGCCCCCATCTTAGTGACTTCCGCACTGTGGTGGTGGACGGCAGTTCAGGGGGAATATCAGTGGCATGGAATGGTGATTTGTTCGTAGCGAAGGACGAGAAGATTCTGGTTTACTCGGTTTCTGTGGTCCTATCTACGGGATGGATCGCTCTCGATTTTTGGTGACCTCAGTGTACAGTTGTACTGGGGTGTCAACCAATCTGGCCTTATGGGATGAGATCCATTAGATTCAAGCCAATTTTCCGGAGATGGCTTGGGTGGTGCCGAGGGATTTCAATGTTACTTTGTTCACAAAGGATCGCCCAAGGGGGAGAGGGGCGCAGGATCCTTGATTGGGTCCGTTTGGAAAGGTGGTGGAGGAACTTGCTTTGGAGGTCCCGGATACCACGAATTGCAAATACACATGACGAAATAATTCATCATGTTCGCGTCTCGATAGGTTTTTGTTGTCGGTTGAGGCACTGGAGATGTTCAATTTAGCGACAGCTACTTCGCTCCCTAGATCTAGATCGAATCACACGTCCTATGCTTTGATTCTTGCAGCAGTAGGGGATCGGCCTCTTATTTCGAAATTGAGCGAAGTTGGCTATTGAAGCAGGGATTTCACGATATGGTGACTTCTTTCTGATTAGAACTGGAGGTGGAGGGATCTGCTACCATGAGATTCGCACTGAAGATGATGGCTTTGCGACAAAGGATTGTGGAGTTCAAGAGAGTAACCAGGCAACAACGGTGGGAGAGGCGTGATCAGGCGCAGATGGAGTTGGGGTGTTTAGATGCGTTGGAGGGCGAGAGGGACTTGGATGCAAAGGAGTTGGTGCATAGGAGTATGATCCAGCAAATCTTAGAGGAGGACAAAAAAGAGAAACAGAGTGTCGGCAGAGATCATGACAGAAGTGGGTGAAGGAGGGCGATGCCAATACCGCTCCTTTCATATTGTGGCAAGCGACAGGCGAAGGAGGAACCCGATCCACTCAGTTGAGGTGGGAACGGAGAGATTTCACGAGGAAATTGATGTGGCAAGGGTGATTACGGAGCACTTCAGGGGCATGAGCATGTGGCATGCACACTATGGGTCTCGTTGGTTGGGGCTAGGGGTGAAACGAGTGTCTGATTTGGATGTTGAAGGTTTAACAAGGGGCTTTGGGCGGGAAGAGGTGCTAGAGGCAGTTTTTGGGTTGAATCAGGATGGTTGTCCTGGGCCGGATGGATTTCCAGTCTTCTTCTACAGTGAATTTTGGATCTCATCGCGGGGGAGTTGGTGCAGATGGTGGCGGAGTTCGAGGAGGGAAACATGGTTTCCATCGTCACCACCGGTCGTTTATTTTCCTTCTTCCGAAGGAGGGGGCGGTACGCATTTAGGATTTCAGACCTATTGCCCATTTCAGATCTACTTTCATGACCTAAACCTGTGACTCGCATCTTATAGAGACATATTTACAATCGCATCAAAACTTCTTAATTAAAATTTGGTCATATAGAAAAAATCAATTTGCTAAATGGAACAATTACTCATGCCTGCAGAGTTGGAACCTTCTTCCGTTGCCCATTCAACCAGCATATCCATTCAACTGTAAGAGAACAAAAGAACTTGCTAGCTGAGATACAAGCACATTAAAGAAGAAAAATAGGACAGATAAATATTTTCATGATGTTGAAATTCGAATTACCACAAGTAAACCTAATAATCTAAAATCTCAAATAAGAAGGAAGTACGTATCAGGTACAAGTTCATTCGATAAAAAAAACTTGACCAATGGTGACTAACCTAAAAGAAAATAAAAAAGATTTTACAAGCTCACTATAAATCCATGCAAAATAGCAACCAATCTAAGCCCAGTCCGAGGATAACCTGGAAGGGATGTTGGATCTTCCTCGCCTTTGAATATGACCCATCGTTTCTCCTTCGCTAACATTAAAACATTTCTATATATCATTATAAAGTAGAATGTTTGCAAGAAATAATAGATGTACAAAGTTGTAAGCATTTTAGAAGAAGCATTCTGCAGAATTTTGTACGTAGAGATAAATTTTGGATGCTGTAAGAAGATTAAATGCAGATGTCTATGCTTTATGTCATGCAATTGGAGAAGACACCCACTAAATTCCAAATTTCATCCTGCTACAGATAACTCTTTTTTAGTCATTCTGCGAAAGGGTTCTAGACATCATGTACAACGTCGTTGCAACATATCAGAAAATAAGATTGTCAAAGAAATCCCAGAAAATCACCAGAAAAGGATAAAGGTTATAAAGGTATGCTTTCACTAGTTGTCTATTCGTACATAAAATTATATAAAAATTCATGTTAGTTGGCAGGACTACATTTTATTAGTATATCTACAACACAAGGGTGTGCTACGAAGCGTATATTGCATAAAATTTGGATTTTTCTTGAAAAATCCAAAAAATTGATATTAGAGGTTATTAGCCATCAACTTCATTGACTAAAGATTAAACAACAATAGCAAAGCCTTTTCCAACATTAAGTAGGTCAGCTACATGGATTCTTTGCCTCCTTTCAGATCTATGTTAGGTCATTTTCCGACCTAGATCCAAGTGATTAAGAACCTTTCAAATAGTCTAATTCCAACACTTCTTGGGCATTCCTCGCTCTTTCTTAGCCGATTTAATATCCCAAATCTCGCATCTTCTAATCGGTGCATCAGCAGACCTCTTTTGCAAATGGTTAAACCACCTTAAGCGGTTCTTGCTCATCGTATCCTTAATCAAAGCTACACCAACTTTTCTTCTAACCGCATCGTACTGAATCCGATCTTCTCGTGTATGATCACACATCCACTATAACATTTTCATTTATGCTAATGGTGTAATCTGCACATGTTTATGGTTCACAAGTCAACATTCAGATTTGTATAGCATGGCAAGTCTTACAGGCCAACATTCATATCCAATTCTCAACACTTCTATAGTAATGTCATCAAGTCATACACCTTTCCCATGTTTCATAGCCTTTAAAGCCTCCTCTACTTGTATTCGTCTATAGCTTGCATGATTTAGGTATCTTTCACTACTAGCTAGATCTTCCAAAGTGATCTATGGGTTCCCTTCCCCAAGGAAAAGCTTACGAAAATACTGCTTCCATCTAGTCCATATATCCTTCCTCATCTTTAATGTATCTCACTTGAGAAAGATCTGCGGTCTTCCTTTCTCTTGCTTTAGCCAATCTCAATATATCCTTCAGGCTCTCCTCAGAGTCAAGTTTTTTGTACAAGACTTCATAAGCCTTTGACTTAGCTTCACTTACAGCCTTCTTTGCTTCCATATTTGTTATCTTGTAGTTTGTGACAGTTTCGTTTGTACTATCCTTATACAAAGCTTTAAAGTAAGCTCTTTTCATTTTAAGCTTCTCTTACACTCCTTCGATCCACCATCAAGCCTACTTTTGGCATGAAACTCCTTCCTTAGACTCGCCTAGCATCTCTTTGGCTACCCTTTAGATACAAGATACCAAGGTAAGTCTTCTAAAACCTTCTCCTTGAAGCTTTATTGCTTCAATTTAAGATTCCACCATCTAGTTCTAATGATCTTGGGAACCATCCTTTTCTTTACCAACCCTTTTAATTGCACATCCATGACTAGCAAACAATGTAGAGATGTCAAGCTCTCTCCTGGGATTTCTCTGTCGTCATTCCAACACAACAGATCTCTTCATCGCAAAGTAATATATATGTGTGTGTGTGTGTGTGTGTTTTAGTTGCCCCACTCTTATAAGTAATTAAATACACATCCTTCTTCTTGAAGAGAGTGTTTGCTATGAAAAGTTCATAAACCATTACAAATCCGGAATGATTTTTTTCCTCTTCATTCCCGAAGCCATGGCCTCCGAGAACACTAGCATACCCTGAAGCATCCTTTCCCACATGTCCATTAAGATCTCCACCCAGGTAAATCATCTCTCTTTGTGGGATGATGTCCATAACTTTATCCAAATCCTCCCAAAAAGCTTGTTAAATCATTTCATCTAAATCAATTTGTGATGCATAAACTGAGATGATATTTATTTTTCTTCAAGCACCAATTTTAGCAAAATAATATGATCTCCATTTTTTTACACATCAACTACATATCCTTCAAATCCTTATGAACAACCACTCCAACAACAATTCTCTTTACCTGAATAACCTAATTTAAAACATATCTTCTCGGTCTCTCTTGCTTTCTCTTCACCCATTTTGTCTCCTGGAGACAGTATCTGAATCTTCCTTCTATCCATCGTATCTACTATCTCCATCGATTTTCTAGTCAAAGTATCAATATTCCAACTATCTATCATCAACTTCTTTTGCGACCTCTTTTGGACTAACTTATTTACTCGCAAGCGTCCATCAAGCGAGAACCCTTGCAAACTTTGGACTGCATAAGTGCGGCGATGCAGCAGAACTAGCTTATTTAATATCTTGTGCTCCTCATACGAGAACCCTTGCAAATTTTGCAAAAATCGTTACAGATATTGTGCTAAATGAGGCTTAACCGGGCATTGCAAAACTCTCCAATTGTCATAGATAACTGATTTGTACTTATCTGAATTACATCTCAAAAGTGTGGATCAAATTGCACATTCAGTGGCTAGAAATTGTGCTGATGGAAATCTTAGGCTATGTTTGGCTAGAGGGATTAGGGAGGAAGCTAATTCATGTGTGCCACATCAGGAAAACATAGTTCACAGTATGTGTTGGCAAAAGTTTTTGACTTATTATCACATATGAGCCACCTTTTGAAAAGATGGCTTTGGTTTTAGGCCAGTGTCGTCCCTTTAAGAAACACCCTTTTCTTAAGGCCACCTTCTGAAGAGGCATTTTTTGATGTAAAAACGAAGCCACCTCTTCAAGGGACACCTAGCTATAGACAAACAAAGAGCATTGCTGCTCTTTGTTGCAGCTTGCATCTGCCTCAGAGGCTTGCTCTTCTTGCTGCTGATTTTTCTTACTGAAGCTGTTGAGTGGCTTTGACTTGTTTTTGACATTTTAAATTTTGATTGTTATACTTTAAGACATTCAACTTTTGTATATCCTTCAAATAACGTTTCATTCATCCACACCACATTTGATTCAGTTTGGGACATATTTTGTAGTTGAAACTTGAACAAGGAAATAGAAAGGATAAGGAGAGTTACAATGGTAACTTTGAACAAGTTCACTCTTAAGACCACCTTCCGTTATAGCAATGATGGATACATTGAAGATAAAAATGACTCTTTTTACTAAAAAGGCAAAAGTGGCATGTGAAACAAGTAACTAATGAGTCTAATGTTCTCTCTCTTTTCCTTCTCCAAAACTTGATTTGAGGGGGGGAAGACATTCCAAATACTCAATTCCAATTCTTCTTACTCCCTCCATTTCACTCTTACCCCGTCCCCTTCTTCACCGCCAAACAATTCCACCTCAGTCTCCCTCCCCTACCATTTCCCTTCCATCTCCTCCTAACCTGCCCACCCAGTTGTTGCATTAAAGTTATTGGGTTCAGCTGTCTCAGGTATCGTTAGAAAGACTTCGGCCATTCTTCAAGTAAAGCGTGATTGAGCATCTTCGAAACTAAAAGTCGATAGACAAAATCTACGGACAGCAAAGCGAATCAATTACAGATACATAATTGACCCAATCGTGCAGCCAAATAAAATAAAGGGAAAGGAATTCGAATACAGCATAGATATTTGTCCAAATGTGACCGACCCACAGCAACAAACTGAACGAGGGTCGAAAAAAACAGTCTTTAGGAAAGTAAATTCCAGTATAAATAGAATGCAATCCTAACTGGGAATTTGACGTAGATCAGCATAAGCAAATACGTCGACGAAAAGGAGTGCAGAGAATGAAATGCTTACCGATGCCGTCGATCTGCTCAACTCTGCTGAAGTAGCGATTGCCGACCTTGTCTACGCCCACCTGACTGCTAGAGCGGAAAAGCCCCACCAGCTTCTTGATCACCTTCGACATCTACGATGGTATGTATTCCTATCCTCCTTTTTGGCGCTTGCCGAGACGATATGTTGTCTGATGAGGCGAGCTATATGCCAGAAACGACCACCACCAACGAGGGGGACTCGACGGGGGACATGGTTATTTCTTTCGGTCCGTTTGTTTGGTCGGAAACAAATTACGATGGATTGAAATCAAGAAAAGAATGAAATTAATAATGAAATAGAAATGAATAAATTTTTTCATTCCTTATTTAGTTCATATTAGGAATTAAAATATTTACTATAAGATATATTCATTTCTTATGTTTCGAAAGAGAGAAAGAAGAGAAAGAAATTAACCTTCTTTTTGATATAATTTGTCAAGTAGAAAATAGAATATGTTTCCTCCAACTTATTTTCATATAATTACTATATTTCATATAAGGGATCACTAGTTAAACCAAAATAAAGACTATTTTGATGCTTTCATATAATTGATATATTTGATATATTTGTATCTGTATCTGTTGGAATATTTTGTTAACATATATATATCCTAAAAATAAAAATGGTATCCATGGCCGTAAAAAAATAAACACACATATTAGTATTTGTATATGTATCTGCTAAAATTAAATCTGCATTCATATCCTAAAAAAACAAAAAATAGCATATGTATTCATATCTATATCTGGAAAAAAATAAAAACTCAAATCTATGTACCTATCCGTATTTGAAAAAAATAAAGGGATATTTGCACCCATAATCCTGAGTAGTTTCATAATTACGTACATAACCCTCGATAATTCATAACTATACCCAGAACCCTAAATAGTCCTTAACTCTTACATGTTATAACCATATGTTAACGTCCATCCATTTCGACGTTAACTATGATGGAATCCGTTAAATAATCCACCTTTGAGTTCATTTTTATTTAGAATTGATACCACTCCTCCTTCCCTTTCCCTCTTTCTTTGACCACCATCACCTCCCAGCAAATTCGACCTCAAGCCATCAACCTTGGCGGAGGAGTGATGAATCGTTAAACGGTTATTTTAATATGTATTCATTGTAATACGATCGTTAAATAATCTATCGAAGCAGAGTAGATAACTCTGGGAAAAGTGGCTCAGCTAAAAATAGATAAGTCCATGGTCGAACACAAGGACACGAGCAATTAGTTAATTGATACTAGGTGTGTTAACTATTTAATTAGTGTATACGTAATGGAATTTAGGTCAAGTTATGTAATACAATATGATGGAATGCGAGATTTTTTCAAGTGAATTCCTGCAATTTAAAACAAAAGATAATATGATGCAAAGTATATCTCACAACACTAAATAAGATGATCTACAAAAAACACAAACCTACAATGTACTCCTGATTAATTGAATAATAAATTAGAATATTTGTGCACGGAGTTATCCAAATGAAATAATCAATGATTAAGCTCAAAGGTATTTAATTTGATCAATACAACACTTAACAGGTCCATCAAAGTTTCAATATACAATAACATCTCAATTTAAATACAAACCAGGACATGATTATTTAGAGTAGTAGTTCTAAGATCCTAATTAGCTTATATTGATTTAAGGAAGATCAGATCATTAAAGAAGCGTTCAATCAGGTCATCATGCAAATTGAGCAATTTAATTAAGGTTTAAAGGTTTATTAAACACTCTAAATTTTAGTTGGAAATTCACAAATCAAATCAGAGAATAAGGATATCATATGAAAGAGAAATAAATGACCTTTCAAACAAGACTAACTTCATTCAATTTGGATTCATGGTTTACAAGATAATGAATATTTAAGATAGGGACATAAACATAAAGAAAATGTAGTAAAAACTTCATAAAAACTCACAAACATATCGCTACAGGGACTGAAATGTAAATATAGCAAGTTACACTTAGCTTTTATGGGATACCCCTTATGCAGGGGTATTTCTGCAAATATAGAAAGTTGATGGGTGTGGGGCGCGAGTGTCGCAAGCCTCGTGATAGGGCTCACGTGCAGATGATAGGCAAAGGCTCATGACGTGCGGCGGAGTCTGGCGCTTCGGCTCTGGCTTAGTTGCCTCCGAAGCTACAGGGTAGGCGTGTGAAATGTGGATGTTTTGTGGGCTATAGGATTAATCAAATCTGACGATAACGACTCCTCTCTTCTGGCTGAAATGCAACCGTGCAAGGCAGTGGCGAAGCGAATCTCCGACGAAGGGGAGTTGGCTTCTCCTTTCTCCTCTGTGTGAATTGAAGTTTCATGAACCTTCCAAAGATCCTGGTGAAGATGGGGTTAGGTTGAGTATGCTCTAGAGGTGGCTGGAATGTTTGGTCGAAGATGGGTCGTCGGAGCAGAATTTGAAGATCGAAGAAGCTCCAAATTTTCATCCAATGAAGCATTGCAGGGGTTAGAGTATATATGAAGCACACCCAAGTGTTTGGGGATGAAATGTAGGTGAAGTTGAAGTGGAATGAGGGGCCAATCAAGTGTATTGAAGTAGGCCTGATTGGGTCCTTCTTGCAAAAGGAGGTAGATCGAGGGAGATGGAATGATCTAGAGATGGATCGAGTGGAGTGATAGTTCCGCGAAGGTCAGTGAACCATGACGAAGATGGAGGTAATCTCATATTGGAGCACCTTATAAGTGGTTCTCTTCCCCGAATGGTTTCCTCATGCTTCCAGGATATGACAGTGAGTAAGGACACTTTAGTATTCCTCCTGAGGAATTCACCTTCTCCAAACACAATCCGATCCTTCAAAGAAAAGGAATGGATCCTCCCAATGGCATCTCCTCGAGTTCGACTTTAGTTAGTTAATATTATTCCTAGTCCAACCTTGGAGATAAGAAAGTTCACACGCTTGG
The DNA here is from genome assembly GCA_037367405.1 of Ottelia alismoides. NCBI lineage: Eukaryota > Viridiplantae > Streptophyta > Magnoliopsida > Alismatales > Hydrocharitaceae > Ottelia > Ottelia alismoides. The sequence goes on along the minus strand of JAZKJV010009057.1, from coordinate 1,221,196 downwards.
CATACCATGGGATTGAGTCGACAACACAAATCGACACATCAAGGAAAGTCTCTCTAATAGAATCTAAATCAGGGGAAACTCTACAATCAAGTCAGTAAAGGTGATCAGCTGCAATGTTCTTGACTCCATGCTTTCACATCCTTCTTTTCCATTAAGTAATAAATCATTGCGTGATCTGTTTAAATATTCACCTTAGATCCAATAATATACGACCTAAACTTTTCTAAAGCCTAAACTACAACGAGCATCTGCTTTTCAGTAATCGTATAATTTTTTTGTGCAGAATCTGATACTTTACTCATGTAATTAAGAGCAAATAGAATCCATGCTCGCCATTGTCCTAACACAGCTCCTATCGTGAAATCCGATGCATCAATCATGATCTCAAAGGTAAGAGACCAATCAGGAGCTTGTAAGACATGCGAATCCGTTATTTGTCTCTTTAAGAGCTCAAAGGCCTCTTGGAATTTGTGATCTAAAATGAACTCGACGTCCTTTCCTAAGAGCGTAGTCAATGGTCGGGCAATCTTTGAAAAGTCCTTGATAAATCTCCTATAAAATCCTACATGCCCTAGAAAAGAAGGCACTAACTTAACATTAGTTGGTGTATCAAGTTTCTTGATCACATACACCTTGGTAGGGTCGACCTCCATTCCCTTTTTGGAGATGACGTGCCCCAACACGATACCCTTCTGAACCATGAAATGATTTTTTTTCTCTAGGAAAGCACCAGATTAACCTTCCTACACCGCTCTAGAACTCGGTCCAAATGTTAAACATGAACCAAATGAATCTTCATGGATCGAAAAATCATCCATAAAAACCTCCAGGAAGTCTCCCACCATCTCGGTAAATGCTGTGATCGTGCATCGTTGAAAGTTGCCTGGGGCATTACACAACCCGAAGGACATATGATTGAAGTATGTACCAAATGGATGTGTAAAGGTAGTCTTTTCCTGTTTTCTAGAGCTATATCTATTTGATTGTAGACATAGTATCCATTAAGAAAATAGAAGAACTCTTTCCATGTGAGTCTCTCCAAAATCTGATCAATAAAGGTAGGGGAAAGTGATCTTTCTTGGCCGCAGCATTTAGGCATTGTAATCGACATAGACGTACCACGATGTGGGTACTCATGACACTATCTCTTCTCCCTCCTCATTGGTGACCATTTGAATACCTGACTTCTTTAGGACCACTTGCAAAGGGGACACCTACTTGGAGTCAGAGATGGGATAAATGAATCATGCTCCACACCGCTTCTCAATTTCTTTCTTGACCACTTCCCTTAGTTTTGGATTTAATCTCCTCTGAAACTCACGGGAAGGCCGACTATTATTCTAAACATATATGTGGTGTGAACAGAGAGCAGGGTTTATTCCTACGAGATCCAATATTGTCCATCTTATTGCCTTGTGTTTCTTCTCTAATACCTTAAGTAGTTTAGACTCATGTTCCAAAGTCAACCTAGAAATAATGATAACATGAAATCTCTTCTCTTGGCCTGTAAGGAATGTGTACTTGAGTGTAGGAGGTTGAGACTCCAACTCTGGAAATGATGAGTCATCTAATAAATAAGGCTTCAACTCTTATGAATATGGTTCTATGCTAGCCACCAACGCTTCTGTGTTGTGAGTCGGACTGCCAAGGAAACATGGTAGATCAGCCAAATCCATGTTTAACTCTACGTCCTCAACCCTTTATTGTTCCAAAGGAAAGGGAAATGACATGTCGAAAGGGACCTATAAATCATCAAGGGAGTAGGGTGAATATATCAAGAAGCATTGCATAACCTCGTAAACCGAATCCCGAATAATGGCCTCTCCAGATGGGAGGGTCTTGCTGAGAACTTAGAGAGTCTGTCTCCACAGATCGACTACTCGTATCAAGTTGCACTCTACCTCAGAAGATGAGTAATTGATGCTGGATTCTGCATCAAGTATTTGCCACTTCGTCTTCTTCATCTCAAGTTCCACTTCTCTGCATGGAGAATGGAACTTCATCATACCTGACTGATAGTCAAATACTGCACTAACGATATTAAGGAAAGGTCACCCAATATTGATCTGTGCAGAATCTCCATATCAAGGACCGTGAAGTCCACTTTATGATCATGTCCCGAGAACATTCTTAACCTCTCCTTTAGCCCTCTTAGTTGATTTGTTTGCAAACTAGAGTATGGCTCGTGACTACTTGAGAGGACCTAACTCCAATCGATTATATAAGGCTAAAGGTAAGAGATTAATACTTGAACCATTGTCTAAAATAGTTCTTGCAAATGAGATATCAACACTTTGAATCAGTACATAGTGTGCACCCAAATCTCTCTTTTTTCTAGGTAACCGTTGATTCTTGATGTATGATGTAGTGGCCACCGTCTTATTACTTTTCACCTTAGGAGGTGACTTCTTGTGTTTCCTAGTAGGAGTGCATCTCTCCTTCATGTACCTCACAAACGCAGGATGGGTCACCAAATACTCATCATATGGCACCTTAACCATGATGTTATGGTGACAGAATCGTGCCATATACAGGGTCACCTTTTTGAATCTTTTTAATGTTGCACTTTTCTGTCGTTAGATTGTGTGGGAAATGGATTGAAATATCAGAAGATGAAAATGAAGACTTAGAATCATACATCAAAACATGCTTTCCTTTATTATTAGAATCCAAATTCTTCATACATGAATGTTGACAATGCAACGTGAAATGTAGAATGCTATTGTATGCTTAAAGGTTGGGGAACATCTGCTGCTGGTATGTCCTCGTCAACCGAAGGTGCAAGGTCTGTAGACTCTGATGTTGTGTCTCCATGTTGTGCTTTAATGCTTTTGTTCCTCTCTCCTACGGTTGTGAATATCCTCCTCGGTTAATGATGATCATCATGTCGCATCTGAAGATGTCGGTCTCCTCCATCCTCTAAGTTCTCCTCGGGTGGAGTCTTAGAGACGTCCCCCTCCATGTCTCATGCATGATTAAGTATGACCACGGTCTTTCTGCTCTTGAGTGACATGTGCAGAATATCGCCAAACGGAAAGATCTCATGCTTAAAGTTAGGTAAACATGAGTAGATACCTGGTCACCATGTTGTTGTTGTGTCCTGCTCAGGCTGTTGGGGTTAGCTTGAACCTGGGTGAGAATGGAAGTAGAAGAGGAAGAACTCTCATCCTGCCATCGGGAAAGACGGTTGATGCCACACTCCATAGCCATCAATCACACCTTGTTTGATTGCATCTGAGCCACTTCCCGCTCGTATCTCAGCCTTATGATCAGATGATCAGAGAGCATCATACCCATCCCTCATCACCCTATCCTCAATTGTTGGATCCCCAGATCCAACGGTTGATATGCATCATCAACCTTCCACTCTCCAGCCCCACACATGTACATTCACCAACCCACCACTTCTCCCCATTTCCCCCACTACGCCGATCAAATTCTTTGCCAACCAACCGGCCCTAGGTCTATCTCTAACTGCCCTAATTCATGCGTGGCACACATGCCACTCTTTCCTCTAACTATCGGTCATTGGGGGCGGCTAAAGTCTTTTGTCCATCACCTGGAATTACCCCCTAGTTCTCTTTTCATACCCCTTCTCTGACGAGATTTGACCCCATCCGCCTTTATGAGGGGGGATCCTTGAGCTTGCCTATCATATATGTGATAGAGATTTGGCTAGTGAATGAGTGAAGATGGGAATTTTCCCTCTGGAAAGACCCATGTCATCTTCGACGTATAACAGTGTCATAGCTGTTAGAGCTTCGATCCTCTAGCCCCTGGACTGTTAAGCGATGACTGGAGCTCATATGCTATGCCCTAGGCCAATGTCTCCACCTCTCCAGTTCCTTCTCCATTCCACCCTTCGTCACCAGGTAAGTGTTTTCTTCTTGCTCATTGCTTTTCTCTTATTTTTCGTAGAACACACTCTCTCTCTCCTCACCATCTGAGTACACCCGACCTTTGTTGTTCACTCTTCATCTTTGTGCCACCTCCATCTTCATCCCTCCACTTCTCTATCATCGTGCCAACCTCAATCCATCACTGCCCTCGCTAAGGGCGGTGACCCATCATGATTCGACCTTATGCCACCACTAGCAGAGCCTCCATATCATCCCCTTACACATCCAAATAGATTCTAGGATGCTTCGACTATTTGCTAACCACTACAGGTGGGAGAAAGACCTTCAGTGATAGGAAATTCAATAAATCTCTATTCAACCTTTCCATCTCCGATGAGCCCTCGTCGCCAGGAAGCTTGAGACATCCTTAGCCCTTGGCTTCCCTTCCAGCATCTTCGCTGAGTTCACACGAACCTTTCCGGACCTTTGTAGGCCATGCCATTTCAATCCAAATCAACCTAAGAACATTATTTTTGTGTTTGCAAGCTAATCGTACATCCTAGAGCCTGAAGACCCAACAAAAGGTGTCCTAGGTGCTCCAACTTCCTAGCACTGTTGGGACCCCATCGATGGGTTCTAGAGATCTTTAAGCATGACATCATGTGCATATGATCTTCAACTCCATTTTGGGTCCGCCAGAAGCCTCCCAGGTGGTCAAATGATGAAGATATCCTCGATCGAAGAAGGTCAAGCTCATCCTTCTTCCTTGTTCTTTCAGCGAAGCAGTCACCGTTCGATCGCCTCTACTCTCTAGTTTTGATATCCAACGTTGGATCAACCCACATGCTAGTTGTTTGATGAAGATCTAGGCCTGATCAACACCATCCATCACCAAAGGGGTTTCAGCCACCCACTGCGTACCATGTAGATTAGTGGTGTTCGATCCAATGTTGGATCACACGCCTCTTTGGGTATTTTGTGGAGCTTTCCCCACATTTTTGGATTTCTTTATAGTCCATAAACCTTTATTTGTAGTTTAAATATTTCTATAATATTTACATTAAGAACCATGAGCTTTCGTCGATTTGCATTTCGGCCCAATCCAGGTCACTCGTGTCTCTACACTTGAGGTGCCTGGATATTTTACGCCAATACCCTTGTGGGTCTGTGTATTTATTTTTGGGTTTTTTACCCCACAAACCCTATAAACATTGTAAATTACCTCCACGACCTTTGAAATAAGTAATTCCACACTCGACCCTGTAAACTTGCAAACCCTTACCCCATAGACCTTGTAGTTAACCCCCATCCATTTATCAATTAAAAGTAACCAGATTTCATTACGTTCATTTACATTATACCTATTTTATTTCTCAAATTTACATTAAGTACACTCCCATGACCCTCCTCCTAATCTCCCTTTCACCACTTAGCACACACCACCTCCACCGCACTCATCCTCTATTTTAATCGAGAAATCTAGAGATTTTAATTATTTAAAAATAGAATGTGTCGATGCAGCCCTAATCTCCCTCAAACAAAAACTATTAATTATTCAATTCAATTCTCAAGTCAAGAAAATAAAGCAATAAAATATGTAATCAAGAGAAATGAACTTTGCTATTTTATTTACCTGTATAACGTACATGATCGAACTCAGGGAGGATATAATAACCCCGAGGGTTATTTAAATCAAAGGCAAGCAATGAAATAAAAAGAGGAAATCCCTAGGTAAACTACCTTAGTTTCTATGTATTTTTTTACCTTTTAATTTTTATATTTTTAATGGTTTTCTGAATTGTATTTTTTAAATATTTTATGATTTTTCAAACATTTTTTATTTTTTATAAAAGAAAAAACATATAAAAGAAAATATAAACAAGAGAAGAGGTTCTTATTTTATTTTTAAAATATGGCAAAAATGTGTAGAAAATTCAAAAGAAATTCTTTTTAGGTTTTTGATATTTTTATTCTACTTTGGTATTTTTAGAAGATTTTTAAAATTTTTTAAAACAGTTAAAAACAACAAAAATAACAAATAGAAAATAATGGAAATGTTTTTATAATTTCAAAATATAAAATAAAATAAAAATATGTAATATATATGGAAACAAAGAATATTTTTAAAATTTTTCAAAAAGGTAATTTGAGTATTTTTTGGATTTTATGTAATTTTATTTTAATTTTTAGGTTTTTTTAGTGTTTTGCATTTTTTGGTTTTTATAAGGAATACAAGGGTGAAATTTATGCAGAAATTAAAACACACTCAAACAAACACACACTATTTTTTAGAAATGTTCAAATATTTTTGTATTTTTAATTATTTATTTTTAATAAATAGAAATAATATGAAGTGTTTTTGAATTTTTGAAATTAACAAAACTAATTATAATACAAAAAATACTAATGGCAATACTACTGAGCAGGAATGTATATTTTTTATGGATTTTTTAATGAAGTTTAGCTATTTATTAAGCAATATTAACAATTAAAACAATACATTGTGGCACAGGGGTATAAGTGCAAACAAAATTTTTTCCTAGACCAAACATGGAACACAATAAGAAGACATGTGTTTTGTGCAATTTCCCTAAAAGAGGTGTGCTGTCGCATGTGAGGTGTGTTGGCACGGACTCGACGTAATTATTAAAAATCCAAGGGCTAAACAGTACAAGATTAGATCTGGATCTCTTATGCAATTTCACCAAACGTGCACGTGCAACGCACATTTTTACAATCAAACTGGACTGAAATGCAAATAAACAACTAGCAAGAAAAATATGCAATTATTCAATTAACTACGGCACGACACATGTCCAATCAGGGTTTATATACAAATAGAAACAAAAGTAGGGATTAAGATGCAAATATACCACTAATACACATGGAGAATCGAACGACGAAGATGGATCTTTATTTTAATCTGACGGCTCAGTTGAGGATGTGTGTGGATGATCTAGATATAATCTAGAAGCTCAAATATGCATTCTGTAATTAGGTCTCGATTATCGATCTTGATGAGAGCTGGATGGTGTATTCTTGATCTAACGGTTCTCGATACTGTTGGAAAAACACCTTGAATGTTTGGCGAATCGAGTTTCAATCGATATGATCTCGATCGATCTCCACTCAATCCACCTCCTGAAGACTCCTGCTCACTCCCGCTGCTCTCTTGCATTGATCTGATACGTCTTTGATGTTCGATGATGGCCAATCAGCTGATCTGAAGCTTTGATGTTTGGTGAGTCAAAACGGGGCTCCAAGTATTGATTCCATGTTCCGATCACGCTCCTATCACCTGCAACAGATCAATGCTCGGAGACGATGCTCCGAACACGGTTATTTGGTGTTGAAACACAAAGAAATGAGGCGGATGGGCATCTTCGGTGAAGGCGATCGAAAGGGAGACCGATCTCTAGATCCGATGTGATCTGGAGAGGGTCAGACTGTGGGAGAAGATGAAGAAAGTGTGGGGGAATGTTGGTGTAATCGGATTGAAGTGAAGATGATCTGAATACCTCCGATCACGATGATCATAAGTAGATGGCGAAGATCGGATTAATCTAAATACAGAAGATCAAATGCAGAATTAAATGCGAAATCAAAGAGAAACTACCCATGATTATCTACAGGTGGATGTACAATGGTCTTCACCTTGATCCGAGTGAGACGACTCAAAGAAGCTTCAACATCGGCAGTGCTCTGGCATCCTGTTTGGATCACGTCCTCCTTAACTCAAATCACTCTCCCAATCGTGGATCTGAAGTGCTATCACCGCCTCACCTTCTAGTGCTTGATCACGGGTGAGAGAATTAGGGGGAAATATATTAGGGAGAAAGTTGATTGGAAGGGGGGGTTATAAATAGGCAAAGTTCCAAGCAAATTTGAATCAATGAGAGTGTGTGAAACAAGGCAAATCAAGATGAAAACTTATTTGGGCGATGTAGAGGGTTAATCAGGCAAGAGATTTGATGGAGAAATTAGGCATTTTGATGATCGGAGCATGCTGGAAAAATCAAAGAAAAAGCTCCACCGAGCTTATTCGAGCGAATGCAGGAGAAAGAGGGGGTTGACTCGGGTCAACTAACCCAGGTCCGCCCAATAGTAACCAAGTCGGAATAAGACAAGGACCACTACAAGATAAAATAGTAGCAACATATTAAATAAATTAAATAAAAAATCAAAATGATTTTAAATAATAAATAAATTATATCTATCGAAAATGTAAATAAATAAATAATCTTTTTAGGTGATTTTTAATAAATTAAATAACTTAATTAAATTGTTTAAAAATAAAGAATACCCTTTATTCATAGGTGTATATATATACATATATATAACCTTTGGATTTTATTAACTTATTTTTACAAATAATTATATAATTTATTATTTTTTATTTACAATATTTTCAAGGATTTTAAATATATATTATTTTATTTTAATGAAATTAATAATTAAATAATAAAATAGATGTATTTACAATATATCCATAGTGATACATGTACAATATACAATGAATTTATTTTTAGTGATTTTGATTTTTGTAATTTTTATTTTTATTTTATTTGGATAAAATACAATATTTACAAGTATTTTAAAATACGATATACACAAATATGTCCATAAAATAAATAAATAAATAAATACATTTACATATATAATATTGACACAATGTAGAATACACTCCAAAAAACCGCATTTTACATCTTAACTCTGATTTTAGTGAAATCACTTTCATTTTGAAGTTTATTTTATTTAGAATACAATAAAAGCGAGTTTGCTTTAATTTTTGATTTTTATGGAGAAGATATGGTTCTGGGAAGTTTGGTTTTGTAGCTTTTTCAAAGTGTCATTATTTAGACAATATATAATGAATCTTCTTGTAGTTATTTTTAATATTTACAACTTATTTTTATGTACAAGTTCCAAGAAGAAAACACTTTTATTTGAGATGAATTGAATGGTAAGTAAAATAGAACAAAGAATTCTATTCAAATAATGATGTATAATGAATTTTGTGTGATGAGGAATAATGAATGAATGGAATTTGATTTTATTTATTTTTTTACAAATGTCCTTATTTCCCTCTACTCTATTCCTTGTCGACCAGGTCAAGTCTTAACCTTCTCTCGGTGTAAGAGTCAGCCCGTATTTATTGCATATAGACAATCCTTATTTTTATTTATTTATTTATTCATTTTAGGTTAAAAACAATGGTATTTACACAATATTTACAAGAGAGTAGAGAAATAATAATAAAAACCTTGATTTATTGATTTTTACAAGTGTTTAAGAAGGGATTTTAAGCAAAAATAAATGAATAAAGATGATGAAACACATATTCATCATCTTCCTATGCTTTACCTGTGCTAGTCCCTTAGCAAACACTTATTAGAAGAATAAGTGACTAAAAAGAAAATGAAGAAAGCAAAAATAAAGAACTTAGAACAATTTTGATTTTTAAACTATTCTTCATAAAATTAAAGTATGGAGCTCGATCAGACCTTTGGATTATTAGTTTGGCAGAACCTTATTGACGAATAGAGTTAAAACCTAACAGATTCTAAGTTCCCCAAGACTCCTATTCAGGTCGCCTCTACGGTCAGGTCAAAACAAGTCCTCATACGAAAATTCTGATGACTATGAATTACTTGTACTGTATATGTGAAATATAGCTCTCCACATCAAAAATGACAAAGAACATCCTTCTCTTAGCAAGGTAACCCTAATTCCCTTGTTTAGCTACTCTTTCCTCGAGGAGAGGGGTACTTCCTTCTAAGTTTAGGTACATGTTGTGTCCACTATCGAAGAGGGAGAAGTAGAAGAATAAGAAGAGAACTGGAGTGTGGCCAGTATAGCCACATCTCCTTGTGAAGCCGACCAATGTAACTAAGTCTCCACGAAGATTTGCAGTCTCTCTGAAGTAAGACCAATGTGGTCAACTATATACATGAATGCTGGTTTTTTATTGGATATATATTGCTTCAATTTGGTGGAAAGAATTGTTGCACTGCATAGATCTTTGTTGTGCCCATACGAATATAGAATCTTTTGTTCCGCACATGTTTTGGGGTCTTAGAAAAATTATGCCAGTAGACTATCCATCTTTTGAAGCTTTATTGCAACCCACAACTCACGTCGTTAGACGTCCATGCCATTAGACTAGGTTGGGGTTCCCTGGCCACACAATGTGAATGTGTATGTTTCCATTTGCATGCGTCTCTTACCAAAGGATTCTAACCCTCGCCACCTCATCAGTGAAGAGCTACATGTAAGTGTTTGTCCAAGTTAGGTTACTGTTTAAAATAACCGTGCATGCATATATAATATTCTACTTAGACCAATCAAGATGACATGTGAACATGGTATTGTGGACTCAAAGAATTAAGTCTTTAGACCTAAAAAGTCAACTCCAGTTCATATAAGGTTCCTCTGAAATTAAGTGGATCAAGGTCTTAACCAAGCTCCATTCTTCAAGTTTATTCCATACTAAATTAAGCACTAATATCATTCTGAAAAATGCAAATGCAAATGCAAGAAATATATACAAAGCATTTTTTCAAAGAAAAGAATAAAAACATATAAAAATCAAATATTTTTGAAAGTTTTTCAGAGAGTGATGAATCTCCATTTCATCACCTTTATTATATCATTTTGGCCTTAAAAACCCATAGCAAATGCATGTAAATAGCCTTAATTTGTGCATAATAGCATTCTTTATTTATGGTATTATTTGTACATAAAATAAGGTTTTTAATGCCAAAATTATAGAATAAAGGGAAGAAAAGAAAAAGGATTAAAATATTGAAAATATTTTATGACCCTAAACCCCAAGACCAAGTCAAGAATTGAGTTGGTCGACAAGGAATAAAGTAGGGGGAGATAAGGGCAATAAATAGAATAAAAATACCATTTATTCATTCATTATTTATGCATTTTGACACCTATTTTATTTTTTGTTCTTTATTTATCAAATAAAGAAATCTTGTACATGAAAGTTGTAGATAATAATGTAAATAAAATTACAAAATTGAATTTGTACAAAAGTAATACACTATGTACATTTTCTTCACAAAATAAAAAGCCAAAAACAAAATTTCATAGTCCCATATCTTTCAAATAAAAACTTAAAATATATCAAAATCACTCTAATTGTATATAACTTTTCACAAACTATTTAATGGTGGCGGTTTTCATATTTTTTGGAGTTACTGTGTGAAAGTTAGGTTTTTGACCCCTATCGTATATTATGCCGATTAAAATATTCATTTTAATCATCCCTTATTATTTTCATAAATTCATATTTTTATAATTTTATAAATATTATTTCTACCATATGTGTATATTAAAACCAGAATAAAACTAAAAAGAAAATGTAAAATAAAATAAATCTATGTGAAAACATAGATAAAATACCTATGTCTTTTATGTATATAAATAAAAGGGAAATATATTATTTCATTCCTTTATTCTTTACATTTTTTATAATATTGTAAATACTATTTACATTTTATTAAAAATACAAAACTAAAATAAAAATTATTAAAATACATTAAATAAAATGATGTATACAATACATAGGTAAAATACCTATAAATATACCTACATAATAAACACATCTATTTATTTAAGTATACAAATTACATCATAAAAATAAAATAAAAATATATCTGTACTCATAAAAACAATTTATAAATACATAAAATAAAAGAATAAAAGAATAAAAAAATAAAAAAATATTCAAAATAAAAATTCACGAAACATTGATGAATATACCTATAAATACACTAATAAAAATTAACAACTAATAAATAAAGCCAAAAAATAAAAATCATACTAAAATACTACATAAAATAATAAACATTTTTTTATTTTATACTCAAAAAATAATTAAATCATTTATTATTTTTAAATAATTATTCTTTAATAACTCAACCTGTTTTGTCCTTATGTGGTTGAGTTGGACCAATCCCTACGCGTGGATTGTTGACCTCTGGTCAACTGTCCCATCCAAGCTTCTGGACGTCAAATCTGTATTTTCCCCACTTTTCCTCCCTTTTTCGTGGGTGATCCATCATCAATTGCCGTAGCTTTCTTCATATGAAATGCTCCCTGATCAGTGTACACAAATGCCCGATCGTTAGATCCATTGTGTATAGCTCCTATTCTTTACCATAAGACGATCAATAAGGGTGCATCACAATGTTGATAAATAAACATCTCTGCCTCCTCTTTCAAATTTGGTCACTTTTCATCCACCTAAACCCCATGTCTCGACCAAAGTAGAGCATCCCTGTGACAGAGGGAGATCCCCTAAGCTCGTGGCGGTCGATGGAGGGCGGAGGTGCACCCAGGCGGTCCGCTCCGGCGACCACCTCTACTCCTTGGCTTCGGCCAGGTATGAGGTGCGTCTTTATTTATTTTAGGTAGATTTTATTACCAGCATTTCATTTGTATCATTAGTTTAGTGATTTGGGTAGTTAATTAGATAGATTAGCCTTGGTCATAGTTCGTCGGAGCTCCGCTCGGGCGAGCGTTTCCACCGTCCAAACCACCTATTCCGACCACACTTTCACTCCCATTTTCTCCCTACCCATTTCTTCATCCATTTCACCATGTTTCCCAACTAGATCTGCCCTAGATCTGCGAATCGATGATGACCTACCACCCCTCGCCGGAGCATAACCGCCCACCCTCATTTTTCATGCTCACAGCTTCGTTCTAGGCCGAGGACCACCTCCCCGAGCCGTGTTTTCATCCTATGTAGGTCACGCGCCCCTAGTAGCTCGTCTGGGCTCGAATCAACTCAACTTGCAGGTACCTGGGGGGGTCTACTTTCCCGAAGCTCGCCTGACCTCGCCTTGGGATCGTAGAGCCTCTTCGATGCTCAGATGCTGCGGACCGCCTTCCCAAACGTTTGAGCCTATCGCCATCAAAGAAGAACACCGGGGAGGGAGGAAATCAAGGACTAAGCCCAGGGAGGAAGCCCTTCTTCCTTGTTCTTCGTGGAGAGCAGATGCCGTTCTTGACCTTCTCTAAAGATCAGAGTTAGCCTGTATCTATTACATATATACATTCTTTGGTTTTCTTTATTTTTCATTTATTTGTTTATTATTTAACTTAAAACAATGATAAATATACATTATTTGCACAAGAATTAGGGTTAGTGAAAGAATAGATTTATTGCTATTTATAGGTGTTTTATAAGGTATAATAAGAAAAAATAAAGGAATAAAGATGTGAAATGCAAATTCATCACTCCTCGAGTCCAACTTCAGACGATCAATACTGCTCCTAGTCCAACCTTAGGGAACTTTCTTGGAGACAATAATGTTTACCAGATTGACATACTACATGTGTGAGCCAACAACACAAATCGACTCATCAGGGAAAGTTTCTTTAATAAGATATGATCTGGGGAATATCTACAATCAAGTTCGGAATGGTGATCAACTACAACATTCTTAACACTAGGTTTATCTATGATCTCCAAATTGAACTCCTAGAGTAACAAAATCCACCTAAGAAGAGCCGACTTTGCATCCTTTTTTTCCATCAAGTAATGAATCGCTGAGTGATCTGTGTAGATAGTCAGCTTAGATCCAAGAATGTACGACATGAATTTTTCTAAAGCCCAAACTATTGTGAGCATCTCCTTTTTACTAACAGTATAATTTTTCTATGCAGAATCTAATACTTTGCTCGTGTAGTGTAGTGTAAATGGGGTCCCATCTCGTCAATATCCTAACACAGCTCCTATCGCAAATCTAATGCATTAGTCATGATCTTAAAAGAAAGATACAGTTTTTAAAACAGATGAATCCATTAGTTTTCTCTTTAAGAGCTCAATGGCCTCTAGGCACATGTGATCTACAATAAACTCAGTGTCCTTTCCTAAGAACTTAGATAGTGGTCGGGAAATCTTTGAACAACCTATTGATAAATCTCCTATAAAATCTAGAATGCCCTAGAAAAGAATGCACTAACTTAATGATGGTTGGTGGATCAAGTTTCTTTATTGCATCTACCGTGGCTGTGTTGACCTTTATTCCCTTTTTGGAGATGATGTGCCCTAGTAAAATACCCTCCTGTGTAATTGATGAATCCACGATTCATCATCTCAATATCTTGATCTTAGCAAAATCCTCGAGTAAAGTCCCAAATAAATCTCTATAAAATCAATAAATTAACAAAATGATACTTGTAAAAAAATACACTAATTAATGTTTATTAGATTGTATAAAATAAATTTACAATAAAAAACCGCAAAATTAAAGGAGTTTTTCACCTGTAAATAGCCCAAAACATCATGTATTTTTAATAGTTTTATTTCAATTCCTTTTTAGCTAATTATTTCTATGACTTGTTTATAATAATATATATAAAAAATAAAAATATAGAATAAATTTTACCATAAATAAATGCTCCTAGATCTCAAAGACAAAAAGTCATAAAGTCCAACTTCTCGGCCAAATTCCCACTTCGTATGAACTCCAAATTCATCAAACTCATTTTGTAGTTCAAGTTAGAAAATTATCTATCAAATGAAAGTGGTTTCATTAAAATTGGAGCTCGTTTGCAAAATTTGGATTTTGGGACCTAGATGTACATTGTATATTATGTATATATTCATTCATTCTTTCTTCATTTTATTTTATCTTTCTTAATTACTTAGAAATTAAAAAAAATCATTGTTGTGTTGTATTTTAATTATAGTATTTTATTGTATTTTTCCGTTGTAAATATCTCTTATTAAAAAGACCAAAAAATACATATTAGAAAAGCAAACAAAAAATGTACATGTTGTATGTATTCCTTTGTAAATTCTCCACTATTTTCCTTTCTTTATATTTTTAGTGTATTTAAAGTAGCCTACTTTATTTCATTTTATTTTCCTCTATTTATTTTCCATTCTCTACACTAACTTCTCTTCTACCACCAACTTCCATTCAACTCCATCATTTTGTAATAACCTCCCATTCCACTCCATTAATAATACAACCTCCCATTCAACTCCACCACTTTAATAACTTCTCATGTATTCTCTTTATATACATATCATCCTCCTCAGTTTGCACTTGATTCATCTTTATGTGAGGAGACCCTCGTTCCCCGAGTTGAATCAGTGACAATGACACATCTACGGTCGAGCGACGACAACCCTCTCTCCAGTAAGATCCATTGGCTTTTCGGCCAACATCGCAGCCACATCCGTGCGTTGTTCGAGCTCATCGCTCGCTGGCGATTTGAGCGAAGACTGCATGCGGTCCGGGAACACTTTCGTGAGCACATCATAGGCGATCATCTCCATCATAGGTAATTTTACCTTAATTTTATCATCATTGTTATTTTCTCAAATTTTTAATCACATCACATTAAAATCCACATACTCCCATTTGTTTATTCCATATCATCATCACCACCAACCCGTCCTCTAATTTTTTCATGTTGCCTCTTTAACAATTTTTTTTAGAAATTAAAAATCTAAAAAATATTACAACAGTAGAAAAAATTCAAAAAAATCAAAAAATTAAAATAAAAAACAGCGACGCATTACCGCCGCCGCCCCCTCCAGCCGCTGCTCAACGGCTAGCCGACCGCCGACTTCATCCCACAGCCCTCCACCACTACGCGCACAGCTGCCTCGCGCCACTCCAGCGGTGGCCGTGCGCCGCATGCCGCGCGACCCAGCCAGGCACGCCGTCGCCTCCGCCCGAAGTCCCCAACCGCAGCCCGCCAGTCACCAGCTCTTCCACCTGCCTACGCGCAGTCGCGTCGCCATAGCCGCCCTCCTACCTCCCCCATCGTGCCCCTATGTCAAGGAAGAAGAAGGTCTTTCATTTTTTTTCATTTTTTATTCTATAAAAAATGCATTTTCTTTATTATATGTTTCTGTAATTGCATGAACGTCCCTGTGCTTAGTTTTCTTGTATGTTGTTTTTCACAATTTGCACAGAGACCACTCTTTTTGCATATGAATTTGGACTTTAATATTGCACCACTTTATTCGATGAAAAATGTCTTGATGTTGAGCAATTAATTCTTCACCACGTGGATATTTATTTATATTTTTTTTAATATTTGGGTAATTAATTAAAATTATTTAACTGAAATTATGCATATTTTACCCATTCTGTGCTCTTAAATACATATCTGACACATAGTTTCTCTAAAAATTCCATAAAAATTAGACATGTGATTGAATTATTGTCCAAATTTCATCTAAAATAAATTTGTCCTGTGCCTAAAATAAATTATAGAGTGTTCTGACTATTTGATTTTAATTAAATCCACATACTTCCGTTTCACCAAATTTCAAGTCTCCTGGATTCTTTTTGAAAATATCTATATGAGATAATTCATTCTTTGCTTAATTCACTATTGTGGATTTATTGGGAATTAATTATTCACTGTCACTCTTTTTCCACTAAATAATTAATAAAAAATTCATTTTTTATCAAAAAATTTCAAAAATATTAATGTAGTATCCTTGCATCATGTTTTCATTCTAGTAAAATTTTATAATTTTTGCTTGCTGTTTTGTGAAAAATTGCAAAAAAATCCATAAAAAGTATGCATTTTTAATTGTTGCATTTTAACCTCTAAAATTCTAAAAAATAATGTTTTGCATGCATCATTGTATTAAAATATTAAGAAACATATAATTTGGTTGAATTGAACTGATTTGATATTAAAATTAAATTGGCCTAGTTGTGCATTTTCTTATTGTCTTGATTTATCCACATTAGCATTAGCATTTGTTTTTTGCATAAAAATATAAAAAATACCATTTGGAAACCTAAATCTTAATTTTTGAATTAACCCCAAAGTTGTTCCTTTGCCTCCCTATGTTCGACCCCGGACTTGTCCGGGATATAAATTAAAGCCGAGACACTCTTCATGGAGATCTTCTCTCGGTTCTGATTGATTCGCTAAGTACACGTACTACAATGTGCCCGAATTATGTCCTTTTCTTGCTTCTTGTGCTTTGAGACATAACACATGCTAAGTATAGGGGGACGTGTATATATTACATATATACTTTACCCATAGCTCGTACTTTCACGTATTTTTGTATATATTATACAATAATTACGGGATGGGTAAAAAAACTTTTTCAAAAAAAACTTCAAATTTTCCCTTTTTCCTTATTTGCTCGTACTTTCAAACATTTTTGTATATATTATACAATAATTACGGGATGGGTAAAAAACCTTTTCAAAAAAAACTTTAAATTTCCCTCTTTCCTTATTTGCTCTTAAAAAAACTTTTTCAAAAAAATGTCCTTTCTTATTTACCTATTTTTTTTTCAAAAAAACTTTTGAAAAAAACAAAAAAAAACACAAAACTTTTTCTAACAAAAAAACTTTCTTCTTTTCCTTTATTTTTCAAAAAAAAAACAAAACAAAAAAACAACAACAAAAAAAACTCTAAAAAATTACAACAAGAAAAAAACTAACTAATAAGTTGGTTTAATCCCTAGCACTTACACTTTCACACAACACTAGTGATGTTCAAGAACTCTTGGTTTATTAGGTCTTGAGATTTCGAGTTAACCAGCCTTAGTCATTAGGGTCCTTCACTTAATTATTCACATTTCCCTAGTTTGAAAGATTTGTCTGCTATATTGCATGCTTAGTCTCTACCTTAAGAATATGATCAACACCTCACATACACGACTGCAGTTATGATGAGATGAGTTGAAATTTCACCTGAGGAACTGGGATGAGGGATTTGAGTTTGGACTTGATTTGATGATGCTCTGAGGACGGGATAAAATCAATGAAGGCTTCATGAAACCTGAGTGTTAGCATCTTTAGCAGTATGAGAACATAGTTCTTGTACTATCTCTTAAAATATTACCTATGTGCCATGGTGTGATAAAATAAAAAAATTGTTGATCAGTGTGCGCCAACTCTTGGTAAAAGCAGTGGAGCTAGCCAAAAATATTACAAAGCAATGAAATATTAAAGAAAAGCTCTCATTCCACAAATCAAATATCAAAGAGATTCCACGAAAGGCGAACGCTCTCAATCATTTCAAAGTGTCCACTTGGACCACCGCTATTAGGACCATGAGTCGGGCTTGCACCAAAAAAGGGCTCTGCATCGTAAATGCTACAAGTCTGGGTGTAGAAGGTACGATAGGTACTCAAAAAAGGCACACCTCGGTGTACTCCCAGGAAAACAAGTGCAGACGACTCCAACTTCTCTTGACGGACGCACTGATCAACACCAAAATATGCGTTGAGTAATAAGGCACTTGAGAGGATCCTTGTTCCAATGGAAGGAGAGAAGAAATGACACAATCCTATGCCATCCATCATCTATCCTTCCATCTACACTTTTAAGTCTGACAAACTAAAGAGACGGTGGATTGGATGCAAGAAATGGTTTATTCCCTAGTGTTGAGGATTGGGTTCTTAAGAGAGTCTCTTGGACTAGAACCTCTGGGTGACATTGTGACTCTACTCTTGTAACTGCAGTCCACACTTAAGTCATATCCCTACTACATATGTATACAGAGAGAGTCTGATGATTAGGGAAATTGGATACCTTTTGACTAGAGTTTGGTTCATCTTAGAATTTTAGGATCTCTAAAACCGAGAGTTCTTGAATGGATCAAGTCTTGTATTCACATGCACAGCCAAGGGTTATTCTAACTTATTCATTCTTTATTTACTCGAGAACTAGCAAAGTTTTAAGTATGGGGGGGGGGTGATGAATCCACGATTCTCATCATCTCAATATCTTGATCTTAGCAAAATCCCCGAGTTAAGTCCCAAATAAATGTCTATAAAATCAATAAATTAACAAAATGACACTTGTAAATAAAACACATTAATTAATGCATATTAGATTGTACAAAATAAATTTACAAAAAAAAGCCGTAAAATCAAAGGAGTTTTTCACCTGTAATAGGCCCAAAATTTCATGTATTTTTAATAATTTTATTTCAACTCTTTTTTAGCTAATTCTTTCTCCGACTTGTTTATAAAAATGTATATAAAAATACAAAAATATAAAATAAATTTTATCGTAAATAAATGCTGCTAGATCTCAAAGACAAAAAATCCATAAAGTCCAACTTCCCAGCCAAGTTCCCACTCCGTTTTGAACTCCAAATTTATCAACCTCACTTTTAAAGTTCAAGTTAGAAATTATCTATCCAATAAAAGTGGTTTCATTAAATCGGAGCTCATTTGCAAAATTTGGGTTTTGGGTTCCTAGATGTATATTGTAATTTATGTATATGTTCATTCTTTCTTCATTTTTATTTTATCTTTCTTAATTACTTAAAAATCCAAAAAATATCATTGTTGTGTTGTATTTTAATATATAGTATTTTATTGTATTTTTCCACTGTAAATATCTCTTATTAAAAAGATCAAAAAAATACATATTAGGAAAAGCAAACAAAAAAATGTACATGTTGTATGTATTCCTTTGTAAATTCTCCACTATTTTTCCTTCTTTATATTTTTGTTGTATTTATAGTAGCCTACTTTATTTTATTTATTTTCCTTTATTTATTTTCCCTTCTCTACAATAACTTCTCTTCTACCACACAACTTCCATTCAACTCCACCATTTTTAATAATCTCCCATTCCCACTCCATTAATAATACAACCTCCCATTTAACTCCACCACTTTAATAACTTCTCATGTATTCTCTTTATATACATCTCATCCTCCTCATTTTGCACTTGATCCATCTTTATGTGAGGAGAGTCTAGTTCCCAGAGTTGAATCGGTGACAGCGACGCAACCAGCGGTCGAGCGACGACAACCCTCTCTCCGGTGAGATCCGTTGGCTTTTCAGCCAACATCGTAGCCACATCCGTGCGTTGCTCGAGCTCATCACTCGTCGGTGATTTGAGCGAAGACCGTGCTCTCGTGAGCACATCATAGGCGATCATCTCCATCGTGGGTAATTTTACCTTCATTTTATCACCATTGTTATTTTCTCAATTTTTTTAATCACATCACATTACCATCTACATATTCCCATTTGTTTATTCCATATCATCATCACCACCAACCCGTCCTCTCATTTTTTTCATGTTGCCTATTTAACAAATTTTAAAAAAAAAATTAAAAATCTAAAAGAAAAATATCACAACAGTAGAAAAAAATTCAAAAAATATCAAAAAAAATTGAAAAAAATAGCGGCGTATTACTGCCGCCGCCCCTCCAGCCGCTGCTCAACCGGCGAGCTAGCCGCCGACTTTAGCCCACAACCCTCTACCACTATGCGTACGACCGCCTCGCGCCACTGCGGTGGCCGTGCGCCACACGCCCTGCAGCCCAGCCCAGGCCACCGTCGCCTCCGCCCAAAGTCCCAACCGCAGCCCGCCAGTCGCAGGCTCTTCCGCCTGCCTGCGCGCCGGCGCACCGCCATAACCGCCCTCCTACCTCACCCATCGTGCCCATGCATCAAGGAAGAAGGAGTCTTTCATTTTTTTCTTTTTTTTATTCTGTAAAAATTGCATTTTCTTTATTGTATGTTTCTGTAACTACATGAACATCCATGTGCTTAGTTTTCTTGTATGTTGTGTTTTCACAATTTGCACAGAGACCCCTCTGTTTGCATATGAATTTGGACTTTAATATTGCATCATTTTATTCATTGAAAAATGTCTTAATGTTGAGCAACTAGTTCTTTACCACATGGATATTTATTTATATATTTTTTTGATATTTGGGTAATTAATTGAAATTATTTAACTGAAATTCTGCATATTTTACCCATTCTGTGCTCTTAAATATATATATGACACATAGTTGCTCTAAAAATTCCATAAAAATTAGACATGATGCCTTGATATGTGATTGAATTACTATCCAAATTTCATCTAAAATAGAGTATTCTTGTTCCTAAGATAAATTATAGAGTGATATGACTATTTGATTTTTAATTAAATCCACATACATCCTTTTCACCAAATTTCGAGTCTCCTGGATTCCATATGAAAATAATCTATATCAAATAATTCGTTCTTTGCCTAATTCGCTATTGTGAATTTATTAGGAATTATTTACTCACTGTCACTCTGTTCCACTAAATAATTCATAAAAAATCATTTTTGTCAACAATTTCAAAATATTACTGTAGTATCCTTGCATCATGTTTTCATTCCAGTAAAATTTTTATAATTTTTTCTTACTGTTTGTGTGAAAAATTGTGAAATAACCCATAAACGTGTGCATTTTTAATTGTGCATTTTAACCCCTAAAATTTTAAAAAATGTTTTGCATGCATCATTGGATTAAAATCTTAGGAAAATATAATTTGGCTGAATTGAACCGATTTGATGTTAAAATTAATTTGGCCTAGTTGTGTGTTTTCTTATTGT